>OX375878.1:83695376-84295376 GCA_947359465.1 Metellina segmentata | reverse complement strand
TGTATGCCATTGACACCATTGGTGAGGGTATGCTACAGTAAACATGGAAAGATATCGAGTACAGTCTTGATGTGTTCAGGGCAACTAATGTTGCTCATATAGAGGTGCATTAAATGAGGGGAAAAAACAACTTAAATACATACGTCTCATTTTGTAATAATTTTCTTTTATCTGCCTTTTCATTTACCTATATAATAAAATTTTGAAAATGTACAGAGACTACTTTATGGACACCCTGCATACTGTAATTTTGAATGACGAATTTCTTAGAATTATTTCACACCGCAATCACGAATGTTAGAAGCTTGAAATTAGTGGTCGTAAGTCGCATTTTGCACCTACAAATTCCTCTCGACTCCGAGTTTTGGGATTCAGTTAGCTTTTTCGACGACTAACTTCTATGAATTTTTTTCCCTTGTTGGCTCAAATTGATATCTATGAAACATTTAATCTTTCTTCTAACAATTTATACAGTCTTTTTTTTTAAATAGGCACACCAAAGTTCAATGTCCAGGTCTGAGTCACATTTAACTGTATTTTTTTCAAAAAAAATAAAATAAATTTAAAAAAAAACCAAGAAGAACATTTTAGCAACTGAAAGAAAGTGTTTGGGTGACATTGACGCTCGAACTAATGCTCTTAATTTCTAACCACATGCACAGCTTCCTAGATAACAAATTTTGCCTTACTAATTTTCCAATTCCTAGTCATGACTTAAAAAAGTAATGTAATTTCGAATACCCATGCATGTAGCCTTCCAAGATTATTTCAAACTTTAGTGTTCGGTGGAGCAACACAGATTCAAATTAAATTAAATCGTAAGATTTGTGTCACCGTTCTCTGAATACTAATAAACGGAATATCGATTTCTAAACATTTCATTTCAATGTCTCTTTAAAAAAAAAGTTTAGTTCAACATAAATATGAGTTATTTTGTGTTCAAAATAAACTTTGTTAAAAGATAGTTTTACGTACTATATAACACTCGAAAGAAATGTTTCCCTAAAATTTTCTATGTATTAAATTTGCTCCATTCTTGTTCGTATATTATCTTGCTTGAATCAACAAATAATAGCAGATTTTGAATTTCGTAAAACGCTCGGTATTTTCTTTCTACACTATTAACAATGTGTTTTGTTTTTCATGTGTCCAGGTATACGTTCTTTAAAAGTGTATTCGATATTCACATCAAGAGATAGTAAAGCAAAGTAAATTATTCATATTTAAAACACCTTAGCTTCAAAGTCTTAAGAATTCAAAACACATTATTATTCAAAACTAAGTACAAATTGGGTTTTTGAAACCTTTAAACTCATACTTTTAGAGTAAATATTTCAGAAATTGGCACAACTGCCTCGAGTAAAAAAGCGAAATGCGGACATGGTAATTTTATACGTTTGTCTCAAAGTAGATATGCACGAGACTCTTCATCGTGATTCATACGATTTCTTTTTATTTTGATTCCTGATGGAAATGGACGAGTTCAGATTTAGATTTATAGGGAAAACGATGATTTATGAAACGCAATGTTTTGAAATGACATGTTTATAAAGAATTAATCATTTTTCGAATTAACGAGAAAAACATTTATTATAAGATACAATCATTTTGTTGCTTAAAAGCAGTTTACTATTTCGATTTGAAAAAATGTTTTATTATTAATCTAGTTGAGATAAGAGGTTAAGAATGTGGGCAAAATGGGTTTCAGACCATAGAGGATGGGGTGTTAGCTGACTCTTAGATCATCTGATTCTGCCAATGGATCGGTCGATCACTTTGTATCTTGGGGAGAAAGCTAAGCAATTAAGATATAAGTGGGATATACATATTGGATAAAATAATTCTTCACTCAGTTGACGATAGATGATATATATATATATATATATATATATATATATCTTATTTTTTTCGCTTAGAGGATCCGTATCTATTTACCGATGGGTTCCTCTTTTGAAACCTAATTGAGGATACAATTCTGCCATTGTAACTACAAAGTCTCATATCAACATGCGTTTCAACATTCACACATATGAGTCCGTAGTTACCATATAGAATTTCTCCTTAGTTGGATTTCAAAAGAGAAATTGTAAAGTTCAATATTGATATGTCATTGAACATATTTGAATCTCATTAAAAATTTTTGTCTTTAGTTGGATTTAAATATATACCAAAGGCCCATATATTTATATGGAAATGTACATTCACACAGATGAATCTAATAAGTAATTTTGCTTTCAGCTGGGTTTCAATGAGGAAACCAAAATGTTACATATTAATACGTCAATGAACATTCATAAATGTTAATCCGTTAAGGAATTTTTTCCCATAGTTGGGTTTCAAGATATGGTACCAAAGGTCCACATATTCATATGATCATTGAACAATTACAAATGTAAATCCAACAGGAAATTTAGCCTGTAGTTGGGCTCCAAGTGGCGAAACCGAAGGTCAACAAATTTGAACCTCCGGAAGGACTTGTTTACAAAATGCGCTTCTGGACTTTGACAACGTTCAGTGACTCTGCTGTCAAAATGTCCTTGCAGATTGTAATTTAACTACAAAGAAAATTGCCTGTCTGTTACATCAAATCACGAAAGATAAACATTGAAGCGAACTTTAACACGCAACCCAAATTTATGAATGAGAGAAACGGTGGACAAATCTCCAAGTGTACCAAAATAACCAAGGTACTCAAAGGAGGCGGCGAGTACCTCATAAAAGCGGTAATCAAACTCGAAACGATGAATAAACAAAAATCGGATACCGAATACGCTGATACCTGCTCGTCAGGCGTAACGGTTTGACGTTCGCGATTTGTCTTTTGTCAACAGAAAACTGGTTCGTGCTTTCAAGATCAAATGCCAGTGGCTTATCAAAAAAGAAAACAAACCTTGTAAAATACGTGCTTGGAATGTTTCGCGGAGCTTGGAAAATAAGCCGAGCATTCCAGCCTCCTCCCCTCCCATCTCAACCCCTTTTCAAGACCAATATTCATTAAAAAATACCACCAGGAACAAAAGTCATTCGACAGGGTAGTATTCAAAATGGCAACCAAACCTTTGATGTGCATTGACAGAAAGACCCAGTATTCTAGTGTAACATTGTTCTGGGAATGCCGAAAATCTGATCGAAAGCAAATAAAATCTTTAAATAACCAAACTAAAAACTCCCTTTGCCTCTGTTTCCTTTCCGGGAAGACAATACGATATAAATACTTTTTTGCCCCAATGTTAAAAAAGTTCTAAAAGCGCAACTGCGCCCTTTCTTGGCAATTCAAAGATTATAAGTTAGTTCTTATTGTTTCCTAACCACTTTCTAAATTGATAATCTAAAATTCAATTTGTTTTGTATGAGCCTAGAAATGTTGGCTTAAAAGATTATTCAAATTGAAAATATTTTTGAAATGGATAACGCTGGGATTACGATACAAATTGGCATTACAAACTATACATCCATATTTATATATGGCAAAAAAATCTGGAAGAACTGTCAACTAGTTGATGATTTAAGTGCTGTCTCAAAGATAAGAAGCATATTATTTCGACTGGACGCTAGTCTCAGTTGGAGTCAGGGGTCTGATGAAGGTACTCATTAGAAAAACCATTTCTAATGTTTTAACGATTTTTTTTTGTTCCGAACATTATTATCATTGTTATTATTTGTCAAAAATGTCGGGCTTCTGTGTTTACATGATCACTAAGCCACTGGAGAAAGTTTAACGAGATCTCTTCAATGTGTTTGAACGTAGAAATCATAGTTTGATGGTTGGAAAAGTATGGAATTTGTAAATGTGTAAATTCGAAGTTGGAAGAGTCAATAGTTTTGTTTTTTATTTTTGAATAAAGATTCAAAGATCAAAAGTTAGTTCTAAGTACTTCCTAACCACTTTCTAAATTGATAATTCAAAATGCTATTTATTTGTGTATGCGCTTGGAAATGTTGGCTTAAAAGATTGTTCAAATTGAAAATATTTTGAAATGGTGCAGGGACTATGATACAAATTGGCGTTATGTACATCCGAATTTATATGTGGCAAAAAAATCTGGAAGAACTGTCCACTAGTTAAATTCTTCATTCGTCTCGAAGAGGAAGGCAATGAGGAATATGAATGATAGAAATAAGCCCAGAATAGAACATTTGAACGAAGAATAAAATAGGTTTAGATGTTAAAATATACCAAATCGTCTTTCAAGCAAATAGGATACTATTGAAGTGGACGTCCAGGAACTAATTGTGGTAAAATGACTGTGGTATGAACTTTTTGCCACTCAGGGCTTTGGATATAAAAATTAACACCAATAACAATTATCCAAAACGCTATTTTCGACTAATTTTATTCTATTTGTAGGTGTGAAACGTACTTACATCGATTACAAAGTATTTAAATAAGAGAAAAAGTGAATAACGATGTATCCATTACTTGATAAAGTAAAAATTCAAGCGCAAGCACTAAGCGCGGGTCTTCAAGTGACTTGAAAAACACGTAAAACAAACGTTCAGTACAGGAAAAATGCATGCGTTGTAAGGATGAATACAGTGTGATAAATAACATATTCGTGATTTGAGGAGGTAGAAAAATGCCTAGTGCTAAGATCTCTTCCTGTATTGAGTCTGCTGACGTCTGCACAATTCAATGCGAAGAAAAATTTCCCGAAGCACACGCACTTCAAACGAACATATACTTGCATCTACAGAACATTTAAATGAATATTCCAAAGCTTAAATTGCTACAGTGCAATATTTTAAAATCAATAGAATTGTACACATTTTTAATATTAACATAACAAATTAAACTATGTTACCTATCAATTAAGTACCACACCAGTGCATCTACAGAACATTTAAATGAATATTCCAAAGCTTAAATTGCTACAGTGCAATATTTTTAAATCAATAGAATTGTACACACACATTTTTAATAATCACATAACAAATTAAACTAAGTTACCTATCAATTAAGTACCACACCAGTGCATCTACAGAACATTTAAATGAATATTCCAAAGCTTAAATTGCTACAGTGAAATATTTTTAAATCAATAGAATTGTACACATTTTTAATATTCACGTAACAAATTAAACTATGTTACCTATCAATTAAGTACCACACCAGTGCTGTATGATGATTTAAATTGTTTAAAAAACGTAATCTAAAAACATTAAGTATTCTTTTTCTTCATTTTACCCATGGTTCTATGCCACACATTTTTTTGGTTTTTACTGAGCATTCATTTAAAAATTTATTTACTACTTAAATACAAATTCATTTCGTTTTTGCGCGTTTTAGAACACTATGATCAAGAAACTAGTTCGAGTAATCGACAGTTATAGACATGAAATAATAAATTTTAGCAGTGTGAATGAATCCTGAATTGAAAAGGAATCGCTCTGTTTGACTGCCCTTGCGTGTTTACTGTTATTGCGTGCAAATCCATTCATTTTGAAAACCATTTTAACATGCAAAGAAATATAAAATGAATGCTTACTTCATATAATAGAGGCGGCCCGTTCTGGTAATGTGGGCGGTACATCCTTTTCGAATTTTCTGGTTAAGTTCCGACAGATATTTAGCCACTTCGGCATCCATCAGAATATTCCAAAATTCGCGAACTGGAAGGAAAGGAAGATGAACTCTTGTATGGATGAATTACGCCTTCTTTGAAATCCAACGGAGCATGTAATGAACTAGCGCGTCAACGCAGCCCTTCTCTGAAAGAAAGGCAGCTGCTTTGTAAGACGGATATACGAAGTTGAAACTTTCACTATATACCATCACCGAATGCTTCTTCTGGAATAATGAGATCACTTTGTAGCATCACTTTTTTCGAGAGGCATCAGTCGTACGATTTCAAGGTTTATTCCAGGTTCTGTAACACAACGAGTTGAATCACCGAGCAACAAATACAAAACAACCAACCGTGCATGGTAGCGACACTTGATGAAATGTTGCGGGCTTTTTTTTTATTTTATTAATCCTTTTGCGGCGGACGCCTGAAATGAAATTTTAATTCCCGGTGACGATCACACGGTTTCCTACAGAACAATGCTGATACGAATCCGGAAAAGTAATCCAAAAATGAGAAGAAATCCCAAACACCGAACATCCGTGAGTCACTGACACTTATTGGATGTAAATGGTTGGTTGATTCGCAGCATTTCAAAAAACTGTTGGAGGCGTCTTTCTGCTTCCAGTGGAGTCGATCTGAGCCATGTCTTGGGTTACTCCGATGCTTGTTGTTCGGGAATCTTGTTTCGAGAATCACTGTCGGACCCAGTGCCGCTGTTTTGCTGCCATTTCAAAGCAAGTGCGGTACGCCCAGCGACATAGATTCCCGCCGTCGAAGTTCTCTACCGCGTCTTTGGCACCAATTGAGGCACGTGGAGGGAAGCGATCGGGAGTGGGAGGGAGGTAGAGGCGGTGACAACCTGTTTCGCTGCTGCTGCCATCTGGTTTAGGGTTGTTGAACTACTTCTCTGCCTTGAAAGAAAGGTATCCGTTATGCACCTGAAAATATCCCAAAGGACAGTTTTTAGGAATTGAGAAAGGTCAACGCGAAAGAAGAACCAAGCACATGAGAATGAGATACAAGAAAAATGCAACTGACTCTTTTATCAGCAGAAACCGATGGGATATAAAAGTTTCTATGTTAGCCAATCCTGTACGAAATTTATATTTATTTACGCAAAAGTTTTCAGCATTATTTTATTTAATGAGATAATTAAAACAATCAAAATAAACTTGATTGTCTGAGGTAATGTGGACAGAGTCCATTTCAGATAGTCAAAAACGCGGATGATGCAGAGAAAAAATGTAAGGAGTACAGAAAAAGTTACTGCAGGACATGTTACAACTAGTGCTACTGAAATATTCATAAAGCTAGGGATAAGAAAAATCCAAACGTGTTGAGTTATACTGTGTATTTATTGTGATAATTTTCAAACAAACCTGTACTTGAGTTGCGTACCTTTTAAACTGACTATGAAAACAAAAATGCGGAATAAGAATCTTGAGTTCTTATTTCTAACACACATAGCAAACACTATTGGATTTCACATTAGTGATTATGGCATGCTAATAATTAAAAACTAAACATTTGTATCATAAATTAGAGTATTTTAAATTTCTATATAATCTAAATGAATTTCGTTTCGCCACTTTTATAAGCCATACGTAACATGGAACACATTATTAAATTCAACAAAAACGACAGAAATGAAGAATACAAATATATCTATATTGAAATACTCAACCAAAGAAATTATAGGTAGCTTCAAAAACAAATATAAAAAGACACAATTTAAAAGTTGAATGACAACTTTAATTCACTAGTTTCAACATGTGTGTGCTCATCTACTGAGGAAGGAAATTTGCCTTTTTTTGATTCTCACAAATTAACTCACCGCTGGACAGAAAGACCTGCAGCGTACCAACAACAGCACCCTTCGAAGTTTTGAAACAATCTTGGACATGATTTTTAAGCGTAACCGTTCAACCATGAAACTTTAAAGAATAGAGACTCACTGCGCATACTGAAAACATCCGCTTTAATGTTCCAGTCTTCCCCGATCTTTGATTAGCATCGGCAATCATATCACCAAGGTCAGAATGTAACGTTTATAATCCTCCATTGGATTTGGGATCCTTAAAACAATAGATTGAGGGAGGTGCTGTAACTTCCATCCACTTGGATTGAGATGCAAGCGGTACGCAGAAAAATTCAACTGCAATCATGGATGGTATCAAGTATAAATGATACCTAGCTCAAAACTGTTTCAGAAAACATCATGTTAGATGGTTGGTGAGAATGAATTTGAAATGTCTTTGAAAACTGTCGAGATTACATTATAGTAAGCAGAATATGTATATTATTTTCCAGTGATAAATGCTTGAAACATTTTCAAATTATAGGGATATAAAATGTCGTTAGAAACAAAATTACGCTGGTAAGATAAAATGTTAACTGGTTCCAAGCAATTAAATTACACAATTTAAAAGTCTGGAACATGTTAAAAATTATACACAAAGAAAAACACATTGTTGGAATTGAAAGAAAACAAATAAAATCATGAGTTGCTGTAATACCGATACATTTGAGAGTAATGTTTACTTGCAAATTTATTTGTTAGTTTAAAGAATGAGGGCGTTCTATTGTTACGAAACTTGAATACGGTATCATTTGGTTTTATAAATAATTTTTTTGACGTTTCGAAAGACTGTAAGAAATAGGTTAAAAAAACTTTGTAATTAAGTTATGAGATTATTAAAGTTTCTGTAAACAAAAATAGATTGCAAATATAGACAAGAAGTGGCGAATATTTTGCGCATGACGACGACATTTGAAACTTAATAAACGTATGAAAAGGTTCACCACTTTAAAAATAAAATATGTCTTGCATAAACGAACAATAATACAAAATACGGATTGCTGGGATTTAATACTACTTTCCTAAGATCATAATCTGATAAAATTGTTTCTTAAAGCCGCTTTGTGCAATTCTTTTTTATCCACTTTGTGCAAATTTATTTTTAAATATGTTTTTAAGGGTCTTACATACGCATATTCAGCTTCTAATATATCTAAAGGAATTATTTTGCATTGAACAATCATTATTCGATGAATATGGATACATTTGTATGATATATAAGGCTTGTATTATACATATGTAAATAAATACATGTAAATAAATACATGTAAATAAACAATGAGGGCGTTCTATTGTTACGAAACTTGAATACGGTATCATATGGTTTTATAAATAATTTTTTTGACGTTTCGAAAGACAGTAAGAAATAGGTTAAAAAAAACTTTGTAATTAAGTTATGAGTTTATTAAAGTTTCTGTAATCAAAAATAGATTGCAAATATAGACAAGATGTAGCGAATATTTTGCGCATGACGGCGACATTTGAAACTTAATAAACGTATGAAAAGGTTCACCACTTGAAAAATAAAATATGTCTTGCATAAACGAACAATAATACAAAATACGGATTGCTGGGATTTAATACTATTTTCCTAAGATCATAATCTGATAAAATTGATTCTTAAAGCCGCTTTGTGCAATTCTTTTTTATCCACTTTGTGCAAATTTGTTTTTAAACATGCTTTTAAGGGTCTTACATACGCATATTCAGCTTCTAATATATCTAAAAGGAATTATTTTGCATTGAACAATCATTATTCGATGAATATGGATACATTTGTATGATATATAAGGCTTGTATTATACATATGTAAATAAATACATATAAATAAATACACATAAAAACACATTTGTGTAGTTTTTATTTAGTAGTATAAGTTCATTGAGAGGAAATTCAATTCCTATATTTAATTTACTTTGTTGATCCGAGTCTCTCAGAAATACGATTATACAACACATTTTCATACATAATATTTAAAAACGTTGTTGCTTAGTTATAGTACTTACGATTACACTGTCAAAAGTGCATTCTTTCTTTTAAAACTTAACAGTTTAAAAGCAACCTAATTTTTTTATTAGTAACTTTTATATGTGTGTATCATACAATATCAAAATGTTTTTAAATTAACTATCCAAAATGTTTATGAAGTTATTATTATCTATGAAGTGAAGTGTATCGTAGTTTCGTGTATCATAAAATTTTATCAAACAGAAATATGAAATGAATTTTGTATATTATTTGAATTTAATATATTATTGAACTTTTAATTACAATTATGTAGAATGCAAAGAAAACAACGTGTATTTCTTAACTTAGAGCTTGAACTCTAAAATTATGTATTAATTTATAATATAATGAAACAGTTGCTATTATTTACGGCGGCCGATTGCCAAAATGGTAATTGGTAATTTTTTAGTTAACGTCGTACTAGAGCAACACAACGGGCTATTGACGACGGTCCGGGATCAGTCCCTTAAGGGAAAGATCCGAGGACAACGCCTCGTAATTTTGAACCACGGTCAGATGACGAAGCAACACCTGAGCTGGCACCCCACTCTCCAAACTTCCACGCCAACCCAACGTGGGGACTTTTGGCCACGACAGATTTAAGGTGCACCAGCCGCGTCTACACCATACGCTTACAAACATCCATGCCCGTACCCGGATTCGAACCAGGAACCTTCCGATCTAGAGGCTAACACCTTAACCACTATACCGGTTGGTCGGCAACCAAAAAGGAAGAGCAACCGGAGGGTTTCGAAATCCTATGCTCCAGCTAAAGATTGTCGAGTACATGGAGGCTAGTGCACGTTAAATCAACCATTGACGGTCCTCGCGTTTGCATGGTGTGGAAGTTTGGAGAGTGGGGTGTCAGCTCTGTTGATGTTCTCGTCATCTGACCAATGGTTCAAAAATTACGAGGCATTATCCTCGAATCTTTCCCTTCGGGATAAATCCCGCACCGTCCCTAATAGTCCGTTGTGTTGCTACATTGCGACTTTAATTAACTACCTACCTATTAGTTACGTTGAAAATCCAAATCATTACACTAAGTTTAAGGATATAAAATTTTTGAATAGATGGAAACTGAAAAAAACAACAAAAAAAACGTTCGTTAAATATAATACAAAATAACGTTAAAATATTTATGTAAGATTTATCTTAGGTAATTGGAAACTACGATCGACTAATTAGTGTGGTGTTGCACAGAGCACTGACGAATATTTTAAAATACCTCTACTAATCCTTTTACTTAATCTATTCCTCTACTAATCCATACTCAATCTATACCTCTTCTAATCCATACTTAATCTCTATCCCTCTACTAATCCATACTCAATCTATACCTCTACTAATCCATACTTAATCTACTCTACTAATCCATACTCAATCTATACCTCTACTAATCCATACTTAATCTACTCCTCTACTGATCCATACTTAAATCGACATCTCACACTAATTAAATTATCTTCTGACTAAAAATCGACGAAGCAATCAAGAACTTAGGCCTAAACTTTAATCCGGAATTATTCACAGTGGAACAGAACAAAAAATTCAAAACACCGAAAGTTGCTCCCGAATGTCAAAAGCGTCCTCTGCTTATCTAGATTAGTGGATGTAACACTTGTTTATTCTTCATGAGCAAGCCGAATTAGTTGCAAGGTTTCTTTCTGTCCGAGCACTCTGGGAAACAAACGAGACGAGACAAATTACGATTAATCACGTCAGATGAAGAGCAAAGGGGCTTTTTGTGAGAAGAATTAGAGGCCGTGATGTTGATTGGATATAGGATCGCATCTCGGTCAATTTCCGAGATGAAATCACCCTGTTGAGTAAGCTGACAGACAGACCGTGGCTTCTTTCGTTCTCTTTAATTACCGCTTGGCAGATGTGACAGTGTGGTGCTGAGTTGTAGTTGCCTCGTTTATGTGTCTCCCTTCTGCATTACTGCAACAGAAAGAAAATAGAGCTCCTCATTTATTTGTTCTATATCCGTGTGCCGTTATCTAAAGCGAAATTTCTACAAAACACCGGCGTTTTGTATTCGACTACATATAACTGTCATACCATTTCTTTGTTGTTTACCCCGAAATATACTCATATATTTACTGGGTTCTATAAATATGCATCCAGAATGAGTACTGTCGTTACTTATATCACTTGAAATAATTGAAAAGATAACGTGGTTCCGACGAGAAGACAGTCGACCTTGGGTCAGTCTATTTTTGAACAGGTGAGAAAGCTGGACAGGAAAAGACTGAGTACTCAAAAGTATGAATGACGATCACCGTGCATGGTTTTCTTCCATCAACTTGTTACGACTGCTGTCACTTTGGAACCAAACGACAAACTGTGAATCAGAATCCTCGCTATATATAAAGACGTCAGTTTTAAAAACCTTTTGTTTACATTATAATCTGGTACCTAATAAGAATAAACTCGTTTTAAACCTTTTGTTTACATTATAATCTAGTACCTAATAAGAATAGACTCGTTTTAAACCTTTTGACACGACTTTCACCTTCGGACTTTATTAGCCAGTGAGATTAAAAGGCCTCAAAAGCCAAATTAGAATGGTGAATTAGTTGGCCTGAGCGACCAAGACAAGAGAAAATATCCACAAAACGTACGAAGAACTGTTGATTTGCTGCAATATTAGATGCACTGTGTGGTTTTTTAAAGACGATGACAGTCGACCTTAGGTCAGTCTACTTTTGAACAGGTGAGAAAGCTGGTCAGGAAAAGGCTGACTGCTCAAAAGTATGGATAACGGTGGCCATGTATGGTTTTCTTCCATCAACTTGTTACGACTGCTGTCACTTTGGCACCAAACGACAAACTTTGAATCAGAATCCTTGCTAAAGACGTCAGTTTTGTAAGCCTTTTGTTTACATTATAATCTAGTACCTAATAAGAATAGACTCGTTTTAAACCTTTTGACACGACTTTCGCCTTCGGACTTTATTACCCAGTGAGATTTAAAGGCCTCAAAAGCCAAATTAGAATGGTGAATTAGTTGGCCTGAGCGACCAAGACAAGAGAAAATATCCACAAAACGTACAAAGAACTGTTGATTACAAAAGAAAAAAAATTGGTAGATACACTTTAATACACTGCTGCGATATTAGATGCACTGCGTGGTTTTTTAACCCTTCTTTGCATAATGGTGTAAATTTCCATCATAACATTGAATGCCCAAAAATTATATAAAAGAACAAGTTCACTTAAAGTTGATCGTGTCTGGATACCTTTTTAATGTCCAGTGCATAAAAAAAAACATAGCTGTCAAAAATAAGCAAGTGTCACTATCAGTAAAACGAGCTTGAAGTTGTCATTCCGCTGTTTGTTGTAGTTGCAATAAACGTATGATTTCGTTTTTAATTTTGTTTTATTATATTTGAGTTTCTATTGCTAAAAAAGTGAAAATGAGTGGAAGAAAGGTTTGTAACATGTGTTTCTGTTATTTTTAGAGCAATTTCTGAAAAAGTTTGAGTTTAATTTAAAAAATACCACATGATACCATCATATTGTTTTTTGCTAAATTTATACTATAAATATATACTAAGATTTTTTTTAACCATTTTTTCCTTTAATTTTGAACATGAGTTATATCACCTTGATTTATTTCACCAATAAAGAAAAAATCATGCAAAGAAGGGTTAAAGACGATGGGTTGGCATAAAATAAATTATTGTTCTAAGGAGTGATAGCTTGATCATATGTGGATACGGGTAAATAACAAAGTTTAATATAGTCAACCGAACCTTAAATCACGAATCTGCAATTTTCGATGCATTAAACTACCTATATTTTCTAGACTATTATTGGACGTTGTAAATCAACTTTGTAGTCTAAATAACCTCTAATCTATTTGTACTTAGAACAACTTTTTAGAACAGAAAATTGAAAATTTAGCCTTTTTTTTTTTAAACAACGATTTTTAGATCTATGGTTTTTTGTGGTGAAGCGACGATGTATTTTTCTGGTATGAAGTTACGTGAATGTAGAAATAGTGGACATAAAAATACAATACGAACAATGAGAATGCAATGCACAGTATAATTAACTTCAAAAATCAATGCAATAACATAGTGTATTATAGGTTAAGGTTCTTAAATTGCCCGAAGGTGATAATACCATAGTTGAGGATATAAAAACAAAATACAGTTTTCGGACAACACTTACAAGAAAATGAACCAATGAAAGATCTCAAACAACTCATTTTGCTTCTAATTTTACACTCACATGGGGAAAAAAAGAAGGATAGACACATTTTCTTGATTAGAAATCGTCACAATTAAACACAGCTTCAATGTAAGGAAAATCGAACCATTTGAATTTCAAATTAGAGAATAATGAATGAAAAACAGCTATGATAATGAGGTTCATTTTCATTTAAATGCCATTAACCGTTGTGAAAAGCGAAAGAAATCATTAAGCTAATGACAGTCAAAATTAATATTCACTTAGTATACTGCATCTGCTTCCAAGAGGAATCACTTAGAATTTTTCAGTTTGCACAACAGTCAATATTTTACATATGTTTGGATACAAGTGGCTTATGGAATAAATTTATGAGCGCGATAAAGTGTCGAATGCACTAGAGTGGAGCATTATAATTTACCCATTCTTCAAGAACAGCTCTGGATGTCAGACAGGGCTTCAAGTTTCAAAAATGAACTGAACAGTTCATCATTCAGATATATAAAGACTCATGTAGATTTATAGCAGAAGTGTTCATAGCGTTTAAAACTTTTAATGAAATATCAACCGTTTTAATAGTCTAATGATTTCTAATAAGTATGTTCAAAACATTTTTCATTGCGTCTCCTCAACATATTGCTCCTTTGATTGCCATAAAATAAAAATGCACGCAAGAATTTTTCGTAATTTATGTTTTGTTTATTTAAATCTCTAAGGGGTTTATACCCAAAATTCTACCTCGCAAACTCCAGTCTTCTTTGCATTACTTCTGACCAGTTTTGAGGTTTTTGATCAATAAAGTATTTCCAAATGATTCTATTCTGAAGAAAATATTAGTATACTCTTTCCAAGCTATTCTTTAATAAGAAAATGACTATAATATAATATTTCTATATGATTATATTCTTAAGGGGGGTCCAAGACTCAAAATTCTAAAATATTCAATTTTAAAGTTTTTGTTCTGACATTTTTTCAGTAGGTATACATTGTATTTTGAAATTATAATAGCTATTTTATAGTTCAAAACTCAAAATTTTTTTTAATAAAATTTTTAAAAAATGTCAAAATTTTGACGTTGGGCAAAATTGATATATCTTAAAGTATTTTGTAACAAATCACTTCATTTTTGCATTAATTAACTTCTAAAAGTTCATACTATAAATTGGCTTCGTAATTTTTTATTAAAATAATTTGAAAAAATGTTAACAAAATATTTTGTTTAAAAACTACATAAAACGCATAAATACAAAGTTCGAAAAATTATAGAAAAAAAATTTATATTTATATAGCATTCATCTATTGTTTGGAATGAAAGAATCCATGGATTCTTTTATTCATCATATGAATGAAGTATCTGTGTTATTATAGCTCTTCTAATATCTTTATTTAACATATGTATGTATATCCCTTACACTTTTAGTCATTACATGTGTTGTGATATAAAAGCAATGGTACTCTTATCTTCAATCTCATGACGCTCAGACGGTAAAGACGGGTAAAAGTATTTTGAGACAAAATGAGATTAATTTTACTCTATCTCTCAAAAATGTTTTTATATGTTATATTAGATCTAATATGAATTCTTATTCAACATGAAACTATCCCAACATATATTTACCTTATTTAAACTAAATTTACGACTTAAAGGAGTGTCGTTTAACAGTGAATTTTTTAGCAAATATTCCATTAAAGTAAAATCAAAACGGTTTAGAATTATTACTTTTCCTCTTTTACCAACTCAACTACATTTCTCATTAAATTATCCGGCTCAGAGAGAAGAAATTTTTTATTTCTTCTAGAAAGTACAAAAATATACCTAGAAATGTGAACGTGAGTAATCTTTCAATGACAAAACTTTCTCGTCTACGTTCAATAAAGTTTTAAACTATTAACGTACTTATTGATATAAAAACCAAGTATAGTCTCATTATACACGGAAGTTCCCATTCAGTTAATTCTCGATTTAGTTGTTGAGGATTTTGTTTTACACAAACTGAACTAATTGGAAAAAAAAAATTTCTAAGTAATCACCTAGATGAATAAAATATAGTACTTTAGATTGTTGGTAGCACTCATTTAAGAAACTTAATTAAGTAACCGGAGTATGATAGTTGTTCCTATATAAAGAAAATTACATAATGCATTATAAGAGGAAACCGGTATATATCTGGGGAACAATTTACCTTTCCCCAATTACCTCTATTTAAACGGATTAACAGAACTTGTCCCAGCCTTAGAAATCTTCAGTGCATGATTCTGAGTGCACTTGTATAGCAGAGCGATTACAACGTTGCCGTCCTTCGTTGTTTAAGAGGCTACTAATGTAAAATGCAATTTGTGGCATTAATGACCCATAATAAGTGCACTTAATGTTTCCCCGAGTCTTGTTCAAAAACCATCCGCGTACTTTGCTTAATGTTAATACTGAAATTATGGTCATATTAACGTCGTTTTCTCCAAGATCAATTTTAAAGGACTTCTTGATAGCATACTCATCTTCACTGCACAGCTATATATATCCTTAATCATAAATGGAAACTACGTACATTTAGAACAGATGTTCGCAAGGGATGGAGTCTTTAACGATCAGTTTTGAAAGAATAAGATTATCCACTTACAACGATTTAAATATCAAACTTTAAACATTACTATCTTGAGCTATAAAGCAAGGTCGGCATAATTTCTTTCAAGATTCATAAACATTTGAAATATTTCATGTGAGATGTAAATATTTCATGTGAGAGATTCGGAAAAATATATCTTATCTTAGACGTTCTGTAAAAGTCAATTGCAGGTATAAAGTAAAAGCAAGGTTAAATTTATCTCTTTTGTTAACAAAGTTAAAAGAACATTTTTGGATTCATTAAAAATAGCAAAAAATAAATTATTTGATGAAAATCTTCAAAAAGAAACTTTTTTAATGTAGTAGATAGATAAAAATTGGCTAGGCGTAAGACGGTACAAACATATCCCATACTATTTACTACACTAGGGTCCAAACTGAAAGAAATTTTTTAGTGGGAGGGGGAGTCAGAATCAATCGCACAATAATCATATTTGAAGTGGAGCGTAAAACCTACTCTGTGATGCACCAGGGCAACGCACGATTCTACCTTTGTAGTGTCATGATGATAATATTTAATTGACCGCACATTCAGAAAAAATTACTACGATTCCTTAACTAAAATTAATCCGTAAAGGAGCTCATTTTTTTGATTGGATGTAGCATTCTGGAGATGCTCACTACAAGTAGTTTGGTCGTACAAATTCGAAATTACATATACATCTTGGAACCGCGGTAGCCCCTTTGGGATAGCAACGGATTCGCAACCGGAGGGTTGTAATATCGAAACTCGATCCAGTTGTACCCAGAGACTGGCGCACGTTAAATCTATCATAGCCTCAAATGTCCTCACGTTGGCATAGTGTGGAAGTTTGGAGAGTGGGGTGCAATCTCAGGTGTTGTCATCGTCATCTGACTGTGGTTCAAAATTACGAGGCGTTGTTCTAGGACATTTTCTTTCGGGATCGATCCAGAACCGTCGCCAATATCCTTTGTGTTGCTCCACCTCGAAGTTGATTAACTACCTTCCCGCATGTTCATCTGGTGTGCTTTTATTTTCGTACGAATATCTCAATTTACTCTTGAATACATAGAAAGGAGATGACGGAAGAACTGGTTAAAATGCGGACAATTATCCTTCAGATCTGTAATACATACCTCTTAGAATCTGCAGTTCAACATAAAAAAAAATAATACATGAAATTCAGAATGGCTAAGAAAGTAAAACGTAAAAAGGGGATTCCATTTGCTACATCCCTCACATCATAGCATTGGCGGCTGTTAGATTATTGCCTGGTCAAGCACTTGCATCGATTTTGCATCTGTGGTAGACCATACATGCAAAAACGATGGTGGGGAGGGACAGTAAACATGGACTGTGATTATATTTTATAATATCTGGCATTATCAGCTGAAGGCGTCAATGCACGCTATTGGAACGCTAGAGATCTCTCGAAGTAGTTGGACTCTTGTTGATCTTTTAACTACTTTTTCTTTTAGTCCTATGCTCTAAATTCATGTGCCATAGTGTGAAATATAGGGTTAAACAGCTTTATTTTACACATTGGGGTTAATAGAAGTATTTTTTTATGCACCCCCCCGTGTATTAAATATAAAAAACCTTAAATACCTGCAAACAGCCGATCAGTCTATTACTTTGACCCCTATCTCCAATAGTTCATCAACACACAAGAAACTGGACACTTTATCAAGAATACGATGTATAAATTTTAAATAAAACGCAAGTCGGTTGAAATTTAAGAAAAATATTTTTTTTCAGTGTATTTTGATAGTTGAAGTATTGTTTTTGGTACTCTAACAACAATCCAAACACAATTACTGAGGAAACTGTAGAAGCTATATTCCGGTATATCTACTAACGTGACCCATTTTCATTTAGCAACGGTAAATTTATTATTTGAGTTAAAGGTTTTCTGTAAAGTGGTGGTAGTTTTATATGCTAAGTAAATAAAGTCAATTTTGAAAATCACCAGATTTTACACTTTCACGTAACGGAATATAACGTAGAAATGAGCTTCTTATCCAGGATAAATATTTATGTTAGACAGGACATGAACTAAGGTTTTCAAAGTTTTAACTTGAGGTTTTGGCCGTTTTTCCAACACTCACATTTCCTAGTTGTGTGCAAAACGTTTTCTGAAAAACTTTTTAGAAAAGATTTCAGCGTTCTTCGTGTTGTTAAATGAATGAGGCATACAATGTGTTTTTAAATAAACCGTTTGTGTAGTTAAAAATGTATGCTAAATAGTTTAAGCCTCAGTAGATATTGATTTTATTTTAAGTTTAGATATTTTTTAAGGTCGCTAGAATAGGTTTCAATAAGAAACAAATAAATAGAAACTAAACTAATGGATTGGAAACATACAGTTGCATAAATATGATTTTCAATGGCGTAACTCACAGCATCAAGAGTAAATTTTGAAATAGTCTATCAATATTATTAAAGTAATAAAAATAAATTTCCATTACAACTGTTGAATTTGGAAACAAGATGCTGTATATTAAGATAAAAAAGTTAAACGTCTAAAATAGCGTTGAATAATGGTATAAAGGAGATGTTTTTAGACTTCGTTCATACCTCAGCAAAAAAAAGATAGTAATTTTTACATACTTTTACATGCTGCACGAAAGGTTTTGTTAGTACTTAATGTTTCACTCGTTTTTAATATAAAACACAAAAAATTAACAAAGTATGTACCTTTTAAAATTCATATGCATTGAATGCAATATCATTTACTTGAAAAGGCATGTTCTTAGTTATTTTTACTTAGCTCGCAGTGAGAAGAGGAACATTTTTGCAATGAACTTTCAAAATTTTTGACAAGATTAACTGTTTTTAACTTGAACAAAATGTTTAATCACACACAAATGTTCATGCTAAGACTACATATTTCCATGCTATAGTTATTTTTTGTCTAAATATATCTCTTATAATTCAATTGCAATCAAATACTCGTATAGCGCACATGTTCAGCCAGATACAGAGATGAGCTCTCCACGAAAAATAAATTTAGAACTAACATAAGCAATGTAAAGGAAGATACTGTTTATTCCATCGTCATAAAGAGTGCATGACAAAGCAGCATATTTGTAATCCTATGACCGTCTTCTCAAGTATCGACACAACGTTATCTCATAAAGAAAGAAAAGTGAGAAAACGACAAGTGTATCACGATGCAAAGGAAGATAATCTGCCACCGCCATTTTTTCGAAAATTGAGTTTGCGATGAGACAGCTTTCCCGAGATCCAACGAAGCTCAACTAACAATGTTTGACAGTAAAAGCCGAGGAAGCAAAAAATCGAATCTTAAGAGATGCCTTTGAGAAATAGAAGATACTCAAGCATCGAGTATCTCAAGGGAAAACCGAGAAATTCTTATGCATCTCGTGTTTATGCATGTCGCCGCGTTAAGAATTCAAATCACGGTTAGAAGGTAGATAGTAGGGGAGGGAAGAATGGGGAAATACCGCTTTTCTTTAAGAATGAATTGATAGAAGTAAGGTGAGAAAGGGGTTTTCACTTATGCAAGCTACGGAAAACGTAGGAAAAAACAGCTTGCGAATGATTTAGCTTGATTACGTGACAAAACAACACGTGTAAGACTCCCCAGAGAATATGGTGATGCTTGAACCGAAAGAAGAAAACCGGGATGGGGAAGAAAGAGAGAGAAAGCTTTGGATTTATGTTTCTAAGTTTTCTCGAAATAATGTATTGACTTAATGAAGTAATTATCTCTCTATGAGGTAAAATATAGACTTATTTCTGTACATCGATTGGATGCTTCAGTAATAAGCTTCTCGTCTACCACTAACATACATTTATATTCCGTAAACTCTAAATTCAATATAAATAAATATTATATTATAATTTGATGAGATAAGATTTGAAATACCTATTCCGTCAAAGATAAGCAGGTAGTTGGATTAAAGTCGCATTTGAGGAACACAACGGGCTATTGGTTCGTTCATTCCGGGATCAATCCCGAATGAACAGATTCCAAGCACGCCTCTTAATTTTGAACCACGGTCAGATTACGAGATCAATACCTGAGACTACGCCCCACTCTTCAAACATACTCACCACGCCGACGTGATGAGTATGTATGAGTACGACGTGTGAGTACGTGATTTAATCGCACGGCAGATTTAATGTGCAATGGCACTTCAGCACACCACGATCTTTGTTTGGATTGAAGTTTGAACTCGCAACCTTCCGGTTGACTTTTGGGCCGCAAGGTCCGAAACAGAACAAGCTGAGTCAAGTTTCTCTGTGGAAGCACATTCTTTGCAGATAAAGTTTAAATTGTGAGTTCTATATTATTGCCTTATGTGTGCAAAAGCAATAAATTGCTTAAAGATTGCTCATGTGATCTTTCGGAAGATAAAAGCATACTTTCATCTTTCACGCCTAAGTCTGACGAATCGTCAACATCGGCACTGGCACTTAAAATTAGAAATGAAGTATAATTTGCCACTTCTTACTAAATACAAAACAAGAATATCCTTTACAAGATATAACTCAAATGACCACTTCGTCAACTAGTTCCGATTTGGTTATCATTTGCATGACTTATATTCTGCGAACATATATTTTGTAAAGATTATTTTCTGCGTATTCAATAAGAACCACTAGAGAAAATCAAATTCTATTATATCTTGAGTAATAAAATAATAAGTATTTATATTTCATGAAGTTAATATTTTAAATCCATTCCTTACTCATCTAAAAATAACAGAAGTTCTCAAAGAAATGAAAATAGGAGGAACAAAATTCATTTAATATTTAAAAGTTTCATTTATCTTCAGACTCCAATTGAATCAATTTTGCCCCTACGCCACATCATTTTTCACTGTTGTGTAACATAATTACAATTATTAATGTTTTTCTAAACCTAATAAGTGATGCGAACTTTTGAACCATCACTTTTGAAAGTATAAAATGCATTTTGATAAGTCTGAACTAATTTGGACAATTCAGAAAGTTTAAATGAAAATTGATACATAATTAATTACTTTAAAAGTTAGCAAATGACACTATTGAGTATGTGTTTGGCATTTGAAAAAAAATTGTTTGTCTTCTTTCACCATTTATTATATATATAAAAAGTTAAGAACCTCTAATGAACGCCTCAACGATATCTCTTAACTCATTTCATTAATTGGAAAGTGAAGTTTTAATTCTGGGTGTAAATGTTTAGTATAAAAAATTTTAGCTATAGCATAAATTCTTTCGCTCATCGAGTATTTGGAGGTCACATACACATTAATTAAAAATGTTCAAAGCACAGTAATAAAAGCTGAAAAGCGTAAGCTTTAAAGCAAAAATGCAGATCAGTGGTTTGGTACAAACAAAGAAACTTCCCCGCAATGGGAGTTTAATTCTTCATAACTTCCTAAAATAGCATCGAATCAATAAATAACTGCGTCTGGAATTTTCTAACACATAAACTTTTTATCCTAGAAATTCGCAAGAACTATATTCGTGTTCTGTGATCGAGCCGAACGAAGTATTGACATTTCCTTTGTTTTCAGTTTAACTTTAACAGTAGACAATAAATTGAAAACCCAGACGTTATTTTTTTTTTTTTGGGTTTAGACATCATTTTTGTAAATATGTTTTCATAGAAGAGTATTTCATGAACTACTAAATTAAATCTTTGCAAAATTTTTGTTTGTATTGTATATGGCTTAGATTCAAGTTTTGCAACGATATTGATTTCTATCCGTACTGATTTAGAATAAATATATTGTTAGCTTATAATCAAGAAAAAAATTAGTTTGCAGTCTAGAATCTCAAGAATCTTGTTAGTTTAGTTTCAAGACAGCTTAGAGTTTTTTTTATAAATGCTTTTTATTTAATAAATTGAGCAAATCATTTTAATTTTGGTGTGTATATTCAAACTCAAATAAAGTACAAATATTTTACACTGGGTTTAGAGGATAAAAGATTCTATTAGAAAAGTATTTTGATATAGAAGCTGAGGAGTTGGTAAGAGTCAAATTTATAAAATTTTCCAAAGGCATCTTGTTGCAATTACTACTTAAATAATTATTTTCTTTTTATTCGTATCCGTGCATCTGCAAAAAATTCATTTTGAAAACAGAATATGAGATTGGAAGAAAAGGCAAAAGCAATTTTTCAAAATACAAAGCTAATATACACTCGATGAAATATCTCATACGTATTATTTATAAATTGACTAGAAAAATCTACATAATTTTTCTTATTCTTGATCTAAGACACTGCTCTATTTCAAAGGCATTCCATTTCCAATAAATTTTAGGAAGACTTTTTTTACACTACTTATTTTATGTTTTTCTTAATTATTCGAATTTATAGATAATAGGAATAATTATAATGGAACATTCTATTTAAGGAATGATGCAACTCTCTTCAAAGAGAGATAAAACATGTAAAACCTTATAAAGAAGAAATACATTTACATTCATTAGCCAAATGTAAGATAATTCCTTACATTTACTATAAACTGAAAATGCTCAAAGGATTGTCTATTGATGGGAGAAATTAATTTCCTATTTTACAAAAACAGAGCATGAGAAAGTATGAACGTGTTTTTAACCATTTTAACAAAAGAAAAATATACATGTTTTTCGTTTCATTCAGCAAAATCCAAACTTTATACTTATAATGAAATAGTTTTCGTGGAACTTTTTGATTTAATTGAAAATATAACAGATTGCATTAATAGCTCGGATTTTTAATATACTTGGTATAAAATGCTGAAGCTCGAGGCCATTTTAAAATTTTTTTACAGTTGTTCTAAAACACTGAATACATTTTTAAAAAACGACTAGAATGTTATTCATAAATCTGACCATTTTCAAAATAACCAGATTGTTTCATTTTCATATTTCGATTATTCCTTCCCTCATGTAAAAACTTTGGGTGCTGTTTACTTACATATAGCATATTTCATCATGTTTTGAAAAGCAACTATATATATTTCAAAACATACTCCATTTCCTAACAATATAGATCGTTCAGAAAATATTTACCTTTAACGTGTAGCTAACTAACATGAAATATGAATAACAAGTAATTCTGACACACACATAAAATCTGGTTTTTTATTTCTCTCTGACATAAGCCATATTTTTTGAAAACTCACGTATTTATACTTATTAACTAACACTTATGCGAAAAAGTCAAAAGCTATTTCAAATTTCTAATTAATACTAGAGCACAGCAAATATATACTTGAAAATTCTTCATTATTTAGAGCATAAGTTCGGAAAAAATTCAATCTTGAAAGTATTCAAGAAAATTTTGGGAAATTATTTCATTTCACACACATTTTTATTAATTTATTTTATTTATTAATGTCTTCATATTGCATATCATCATACTAATTAGCATGACTCGTAACTGCTATACGTTAACAAATACAAATATTGACGACCAGCTACAGGCTCAAGCCCAAAAAGGCTGATCCTTTGTTTATGAATACCTCAATTCCCACTGACTATCCAACTGTATCTTAAATTCGTACACTCCCTTTGAATTAACTATATTTTCTGGCAACGCCTTCCATTTGTCTATTCCCCTATTAAACATTGGAATTACGATTTTTGCTAGTTAGCATGACGATATATTTTTTAATTTTCATTATAATTTTTAAAAATACTTTTATAATAGCCTTTTAAGGTACATTGTAAAGATGTCGTTTAGGTAAATACTTAATTATTGAGGGAAAATTACCAAATGAACAAACTTTTTTATATCTGATCACTGATCACTAAAAGAGAAGAAATGACCCCTACTTGTAATGGAGCACCCAATGGTTGATCATCCGCTTCTCCTAACTAGGAACATCGTAAAACTCCATGAGCTTGAAAAACCGGGGTTCGAACCAGCGACCTATTGGTGACAGACAAGGGCACCATTTTTCTAACTAGGTGGCATAATACAACTTAAAACCAGTGAAATTAAGTAGCTCATGTAGCTTTTACTTCTAAGGTTTCGTAAATACCTACTCCAAAAAATAAATAGTAGCAAAAGTTAGAAAATCTTTAGGAATAGTGCATTAAAGCGTACTTTACAAAATGTTTAGAGTGCATGGATCATCATTGCATGTGTATCGTGAACTATGTAATCGTGATGAGTTTCATTCATTAATAGACATCAAAAGTATCTCCTGATTTTTAGACGTTTAGAAATATCTATAAAAAATTAACTTCTTTTGATACCCAAACAAAAGCTGTAAAAAGGTAAAAAGAAAACTTTCTTTCTGTTATTTTGTAAGGAGATTACGATTAATTCTGCAAAAAAACTAGCATTTCCTTTTGTCAATTACATTTTCCTAAATTCTAAAATTTTATGAAATAATTAAATCTTTTATGGTATGGAAACTTAAAAAGTTCGTTACATTTCCTATCTTACACATTTAATAAAATTATTGTTATTAAGTTTAGTTCAATATAAGTAAAAACCGCGTTATTCCATTTTAAAAATCATTATTAATCTGGCGATTGCTTGGCATACAAACAGATAAATATCAAATAAAAGTAAAAACCTCTTTATTCCATCTTAAAAATCATTATTGACCAAGTTACAGATAGAAAATTTACAAGGGGATTTTGATAAGATATCCGAATGGGCTGTAAAATGGGGTATGTCATTTAATGTAGGGAAATGTCAAGTTCTGCATATGGGTTACAGGAACAGTGGAGCCGAGTACAGGCTGCAGGGAGTAAAGGTAAAGGAGGGAGAAACAGTCAAGGATCTTGGGGTGATAATTCACAGGGATTTTAAAATGGGTCATCAATGTTCAGCTGCGGGTAAAAAGGCTAATAGGTTACTGGGGTATATTAAAAAGACTGTAACTTCAAGGGATAAGAATATAATCTTGCCGTTATATAAGGGTTTAGTAAAACCACATCTAGAATATGCTGTACAATTCTGGGCTCCATATATGAGAAAGGACATAGAATCAATTGAAAGGGTTCAGCACAGAGCTACAAAAATAATAAAGGGGCTAGCAAATTTCGACTATAATGAACGTTTAAGTAAGCTAAACATGTATACACTGGAAAGAAGAAGAAGGAGGGGGGATTTGATTCAGCTTTTCAAGTTTGTAAAACAAGGGGACACAGAGGGCTTAAATTTCAATAGGGATAACAGAACAAGGGGCCATGGGTATAAATTGAATAAGACACATTTTAATCGGGATTTAAGGAAAAACTACTACTTTAATAGGGTAATAGACAGTTGGAACGCGTTGCCAGAAAATATAGTTAATTCAAAGGGAGTGTACGAATTTAAGACACAATTGGATTGTCAGTGGGAATTGGAGAATTCATAAACAAAGGCCCAGCCTTGTTGGGCTTGAGCCTGTAGCTGGTCGTCAATATTTGTATTTGTATTTGTATTTGATAAGGCGATTGTTTTTAATAAAAACAGATAAATATCAAATGCACACAGATTTTACAATTTTTCATATCATTCTAAAAGTGGGGATTTTGAACTTTTTCTGAAAATTAATTCTGATAAAAATCAATTTGTCCTTAAAAAATCTGTAAAAATCAGAATTAAAGTTACAAGAATAGTTTTATGTATGCAGTTTATTAAA
The DNA here is from genome assembly GCA_947359465.1 of Metellina segmentata. Classification (NCBI taxonomy): domain Eukaryota; kingdom Metazoa; phylum Arthropoda; class Arachnida; order Araneae; family Tetragnathidae; genus Metellina; species Metellina segmentata. The sequence goes on along the minus strand of OX375878.1, from coordinate 84,269,570 downwards.
ATTGATTACTTCAGTGTTACAAACACATATAAATCCCACCTAGGTTTCATCTCCGTCATTAATTGTAGGCAGAAAAGTTTAAAGAACGCTCGATTTTTTTCAAAAGAGGGGTCACTACTCAGCAGCACCACCCTTCCAATGCAGTCTGTATGTTGATGTGCTTTTATTAGTTCCATTTATTAATTTGGATTAATATATTCATTCTGAAAGAACCCTACAAGAGCTTTTGCCGAATGAAATCAAAAATGCGACAGTGAAATACGAAATGCCAACACAGAGATTAAATTTTTAAATGTATTGAATTAGATAACTTAAAAATCCTCTTTGCGAACTAGACTAAATGACTAGGTTAGCTAGGTTAGGTGTTAATTAAAGTCGCACTGGAGCAACACGATGGACTATTGACGACTATCCGGGATAAATCTCCAATGAAAAAATCCAAGGGCATTGCCAAGTAATTTTGAACCACTGTCAGATAATGATAACTACATCTGAGCTTGCACCCCACTCTACAAACTTCCACACCACGCCAACTTGAGGACATTTGAAGGTGCGACGAATTTTTCATTAGCAAGCCCCTTCTTCTTCTGAATGGAAACAATCCCCTCCATACCGAGTTAATGAAAACCCACAGCGGATTAGCAGGGAAGGTCTCTAATGATAAAACGAAAGAAGACCCTGGCATGTGGGAGGAGTGCTAGGTGCGCCAGGTTATCCGAGACGTGGTCAGAGCCCCCCAACAGCCATGAGCAAGCCCTTAACATACATGACTGTCTTTGGGTGTATCGAGTTTCGAACTAGCAACCCTCCACTTGCCTAGTCGCTACTCTTCGAACCATGTCACCACGGCCATACGAAATGACTGGATACCACCTCAAGGATTGTCCTAAAATTCCTGATAATGTTTCCAAGCCAAATTTTATCATCTTAGTAAATTCTATTGAGCTGCTCGTCGATAGATGGTCTATAAACCGGAGACGGGAGTAGGATTAAAAGATTAAAAACAACAATAATTCAACTATAAACGCTTATGCTAATGGGAGCAGAAAACGTTTTTCAAAATTTAAACAAATTAATACTTAATCAAATCAGAAAGTTTATGTACTTCGTTTAAAAATACAGTATAAGAGCAAAAACGTTGAGATTCGCAAAGAAAATATATGATTACTATTCAAACACATTCAAAATATAACTTTTTTCAACACAGTTTGCATGCCCATTCAGTAAAAGTTTATCTTTTTGTTACCCTGTACAAGCATTTCCCCCCCTCTAATAGAACTCGTGTGAATGGAAAAGATTCTCGGAACTGTTCCGGCTGCGATCTTTGTTATGTAGCGTGGGAAAGGAGGCCACAAGACTGCATTCATGAAACGAGTTCCTACGACATTAAGTCCTGCAAAAAAAGGTCCTCTTGGCTTCTCCGCTGAAACAATTTTTGGCTTTCCAAAAACTATCTTTATTCAATATCTTCCTGGAAAGAAATCGTTTTCTTTGGAATATAACTCAATCAGTAAAAATATTCATACTCCAAAGTTTTGAACGAGTTTTTCGTTCTGATTTCGTATCGTGAAAACGAAATATGTCAGCAGTTCTTGTAGGGCTGTTGGTGCTTTTCGAGACAAAGACAATAGATAAACGAGGTTTTATTTTAGAGAATCTAACAAATTTAGTTAAGTTTTGGTAATGAATAGTTCTTTAATGATTCTGTCATTGGTTTCATAAACATTCTGTTTAAGTATTTTATTAATCAGCATATTTAAATAAAATATATGTTAAAATGTAGATAGTATGGGAAGTTCTACGTCTTAGAGACACTGCAGTACTGACTTTACCCACCACAATACCCTTTACAATAAATGCTATAAGAAATAAAAGGACTGAAATGAAATAAATGACTTTTTAAAGACACTGCAGATCGACTACAGAAAAAGTATAAGTACCCATCAGCATACCCTTTGTACTAACAGTCATATTACAAGAAATACAATGACCAAGTATACATTAAAAATATGTGATGTGTTCAAACAGTAAGAAGGTTTATGTTGAACTTTGATGATTGTAATAACATAAGCTAACATGTCACGTATGTAACGTAATCTGATATGCAACACTAGTAATTTAAGAAAAACCTGTAACGTAAGTTATGTAAGATCACATGATAATGATTGTATCATAAGTATGATGAGAATATATGATGTGAGCATCAGATATATCTAAATTTAAAAAGTCACGAACTCATGATTGTTAAAGTATTTCTCATAACAAAGTTGGAATATTCTTAAAGCAAGACGTCGACAATAGCCCGTTGTGTTGCTCAGGCACGACGTTAACTAAAAATTACCATTACCATCTTAAAGCAAGAAAAAAGTAATTTTTAGTATTGATGAATTTACTATTTATAACAAAGTTCTCATCTATCTACACAATTCTCTTACGTGGCACACAAAAGAGACCTTATTTATTATCGTTTTGGCAACGCTACGATTATTTGTTTACCACGAAGTCTCGCGCCTCAGTTGAATGTATAGCGTTACCGGACGAAATTTTAATGCAAAAAAAAATGAATATTAGTCGAACCGCTGCAGCTTACAAACATTCTGTGTATTCGATTTCCAAAACAGAGCTCACATTTAGAATTTAAAAAAAAATGTTCAGTTTTCATTTGAATTCTTAATTGTCCGAGTTCTAATTCTGGAGGTACTGCATAACTTTCCTGTAGCACAACAAATTTATGCTTGAAAAATATTTTTTTTGAATATCATATTTTGTAAACAATCCTTTCTGCTGCTAGGACACATGATAATAAATCTGGAACAACATTTAGTTAAGAAGTATTTATGAACTAAGAATTATGTATGGACTAAGAAGTATATATGAACTAAGAAATTTTTATGGACAAAGAATTAAGGTATATAAGATGGATTAAAAAACGAGATTATCTTTCTCGTCATGCATTTATTAACACCTTCAGAAAATTAAGTCATCGATTTCCTTTAAGTCATTTCTTATTTTTTCGTGCACTTTTAAAGCCTTGTTAACAAACTATAGAGATATTTATTTAATCTACCCATCTGAGGAAATAAAGGAAGTAATTACAAAATATATTCTGAAAAAAGTTTCTCTACAACATTAAATAAAGTGAAGAACTTTTTACAGCGAATTTTCAGACACAATAAATGCATATTGCATGTCCTGCTATTTCATGGCACCCCTCTGTCCCAGAATTCAATGGCCACTTGTCTGAGTATCCATTGTTGTGATAAGTGTTTATGGTTCACACAAATCAGAACATGCCAATCCGATTCCGCTTAGTGCGTCTTCAACAAATTTAAAATATTTTCATATGTGGTATTATGTTTATTTGGACCGTGCACTCTTTCAAATTGCATGTCTATTGAAATGCACGTCTGTCCAAATATCGCATGACATACATTGCCATAGATAAATTTCGTAACTATATAAAATCGAACGTGGAAAGCAATCTGATATTATGAGATCAGAAGAAGTTCGAATAGGAAACCGTGCGTTGTTGTTGTTGTTTCTAATGCCTACACTGGCAGACCAGACGAGTGCCAGGCCCGTAGAAGACGGCAAGAGGCGAGGGGGTGCGCCTTCCATGTTATTGAGCCCCATTGGGAGGAAGTCCGACTTTGCTCGGCATACATGACACATCCGTTTTACAGGAAGGTCCCTTTCATACATCCATTCACTCACACATATCGTAATTTAGATACCAATCAGAAGCCGATAACCCCCTGATCAGATACCCCCAGAGGTATTGATTTGGTATGGGAACATGGGGGACTTTGTGACCACGACCTATTTAACGTGCCCCAGTCACCATTAGTGAACACGACGGTCTTTAGCCAGGTCGAAGCGCCAATCTCACAATCATCAGAATTGCAGGCTCCGCCGAGGACAGAACCCACAACCCTTCTGATGCGAGCCCGACGCTCTACTGACTGAGCTACCGCGGCTCAAACCGTGCGTTTTGGAATCTACATCAGATATGGACATTCAACATCAATCTAACCACAATATGCAAACTCTACAATAAAGAACAGAAAGAAGCATAACGGCAGCTTCTTTCGTAATCAAGATCCCACAAGGCTGTTCATAACAGTACTTATGGAATTAGAAAAACTGTCTTCGAGTAGATTTCACTCGCGTAGTGTCATCGAGGATGGCAAACTGGCCATGAAAGAACTCGACCACCTTTCGTTCGGCGCCAGAGTGCAAGGAACGGGGTCATCGCAGGTCACCGACTGGTACACTGACTTTTAATCGTGCTAAGGTCAGCTTTTCCGAAATGTGCTGCCTCGTGGATGTCGCATCATCTCCGAAGGAAAATAAGAGTGAAAATCCAGTTTGCGTGACCCGCGAACATTAAGCGGACTGAACTGGCTTCCCATTCAAGGGAACGGAGATGCTGTCTTCGGGTCTCGGGCTCGAATGCTCAGTAAATATGAAAGGAACACAGCCGTGATAATGCAACATGCAACTGAATTGCATCTTCGTTACGTAGCATGGCGTCGACGTTCGTGATGTTGCGGTTGTTCAGCATTGCAAAGAATATTCTTTGAATCTGTACTTTCTGTGAGCCGTCACATGTTAAAAAATCTAATGTTCGCAAATAGCGAAAACTATTTTATACCCCTTAGAGCAGTGGTCCCCAACCCCCGGGCCGCGGACCGGTACCGGTCCGTGGATCAAATGGTACCGGGCCGTCCAAGAATTATTAAATTACTTCCATTTTATTTATTTTGGTGTATTTATCTCGGGTTTGTGCGGTTCTTATCCATGAAATGTCCACTCAAATTAGGAGGTGGTAAATCAGAACATGAAATTAGTTCTGTTACTAGAGCTTCAATTATGATTTCGGAATTCAGTATATCTCTATTTTCTAATTTTGACAAATGGTAATGGTAATTTTAGTTAACGTCGTACTAGAGCAACACAACGGGCTATTGACGACGGTCCGGAATCAGTCCCTTAAGGGAAAGAATCGAGGACAACACCTCGTAATTTTGAACCACGGTCAGATGACGAAGCAACACCTGAGCTGGCACCCCACTCTCCAAACTTCCACGCCAACCCAACGTGAGGACTTTCGGCCACGACAGATTTAAGGTGCACCAGCCGCCTCTACACCATACGTTTACAAACATCCATGCCCGGACCCGGATTCGAACCAGGAACCTTCCGATCTAGAGGCTAACACCTTAACCACTATACCGGTTGGTCGGCTAATTTTGACAAATTTGACAACTGTTTTCAAATTGGCAGACAAAGTAGCTGCATTTAAATCCAAACTGAAGTTGTGGGGACGGCGCGTGAACAGAGGCATTTAGGACATGTTTCAGACATTAGCGGGGATTTTAGGCGAGACTGAGCCTAAACATTCATTTTACTAGTTGGTGCAGGATCACCTGTCTTTGCTTTTAAAAGAGTACGAACGCTTCGTGGGTTTTTTGTGGTTGGGAAACTATTTTATTGATTTAGCGTTCTAGTGAGTTAAAATGTTAAATCACATTATATTTATTTTTTGGTGTAACTGTATTTTATTTTGAAGGCATGTTTAAATCCTATTAAATTAAAATTATTAAATCGAAACAATCTAAAATATAAACAATCAACGTATCTCTATCCCCCCCCACCCAGCGGGCCGAGTTAAAATTATCAAACGTTGATCCGGTCCGCGGCGATAAAAAGGTTGGGGAGCACTGCCTTAGAGGGTTGGGTTGGCTTGGAAGTTTGGAGAGTGGGGTGCCAGCTCAGATGTTGCCTCGTCATCTGACCGTGGTTCAAAATTACCTGACGATACACCGAATGGCCTTGGCTAGGACGGTGGTAACTAGTTGAATACCTCTTAGAGCAGGGATTCCCAACCGGTAGTACGCGGCAACGTTTCAGGTGGTACGCAAGGATGATACGAGCGACCCAAATATTCTAAGAAGGACTTAAGAGTGAAGTTAAGCGCATTTCCTGATATTGATATTTTAATAAAAGACAAACAACAAGTTTCGCACTAAAAATTGATTTTTGATTACGTTAATTTTTGTTTGCTTAGTTTGTACGAATTATTTTAAATTATTTGTTTTTAGACCTGTGAGTAAAAAATAAAACTGTAATTTTCAATAATCGTTTTATTTTTTCCTTTATTAAAACATCATTAATACGAAACACAAGTGTATTAATCATAAAAAATGAAGCTTTCTTAGTGTTTTAATTAAAATAAAACAAGCCATTGGGCACTTTTCTGACATTAGATATATGTTTCTAAAAAAATATAGGACTGTGGTAGTACGCCGAAAATTTCTAAAAATTACGCAGTTATTAAAAGGTTGGGAACCCCTGCCTTAGAGGATCCGACCAACCGGGATGGTGATTAAGGTGTTAGCCTTTATATCGAAAGGTTCCTGGTTCGAATCCGGGTCAGGGCATGGATGTTTTAAGTGTATGGTGTAGAGGCGGCCAGTGTACCTTAAATCTGTCGTGTCCGAAAGTCCTCACGTTAGGTTTGTGTGGAAGTTTCGAGAGTGGGGTGCCAGCTCAGATGTTGCCTCGTCCATGGTTCAAAATTACGTGTTGATACTCCGAAAATCTTAGCCTGTGACGGTGGTAACTAGTTGAATACCCCTTAGAGGAGTGTTTTCAAATGTTTTAATGTCCACGGTTCCCTTTATCTTACGTAGATAATAGCCACTTGCGTTGACCCCATCGAGATTCTAATGAAATAGATAGAGCTTGTTAGTGGAGTCGGTGTTGCAATATTTCAGAAGGGTTCATGTATGTAGCAAACGACTGGTACAACAGCAAGTGGAATAGGGAAACAAGCTTAGTAAAATGTATAGGCACTCGGCACATCTACCATCATCGCTGTTCGTAGAACCGGTCGGTCGTTTAATCCCCAACACATTCCATTGTGTTTATAATCTTTTTCTTTCGTCCATAAATCGAAATGTATCGTCGAATTATCAGCTCCAGTCCTTTAACCTTTTTCAAAAGCCGTTATCCTTTTCGTTTCAAGTGTACGACACAGTAGTCTCAACCAACAACATTGATTTCATAGCAAGCTCTGTATGAATACCCCCAGCAGCAAATAATTCATGGTTTGCTCTTAAATTCAACCATCGAAAGCCTTGCATCAACTCAAGAAACAGAAGTTATGAGGTCATTCATCACCAGCTGCCAGAAGACTGAGACTCCCTTAAGAGCTGCGATACACCTTTTGAATACCTCTGCCTTGGAAGGACTCAAAATTACAATACAAAACTTTCACTCTTTACCTACCACCAATTTAAGAGGCCAGCTATACAAGCTGGTCTTTTTGCTAGCTGCATACAAAACAGAGTTTTGATAATGTAAACGAAAATATATTGCATTCATCCATCTTACATAAATTTAACAGGGAGGGTTTTGCTTTCTTCAATAACCGCAGCCTTCCATTTTGAAAGGCAACGAAATACTGAAAAACTTGGGAAAATAAAATCATTTTTTTACTGTTGAAAAAGAAACACGTCCTCTGATTATTGCAAATTTCTTGTTTTATTTCCAAAGCAACACGAGAAGCTTTTCTAAATTTGATCCAAAGGGGTCTAAGAGAGCAGAATTTTTTAGAGAACAATGCATGTTAGAATTAAAGAATTTAAGGTAACATAAATGTTTTAGAATATTTAGTTTTCATCTAGAGAGCACACTTTAAACTAGACGCACATTTAACTAGAGCTACGAAAACACTTTCAAACAACTTAGACGCACATTGCTAAGCGAGACTAATAACACTGGGTTCTAATATTAAAGAGACTTTATGAATGCTTTGAATTTGGATGGAGCAGTAAATTTCATCAACCTTTTATGTGCTACTTATGTAATACTCACTTTCATAAAATCAATTTAATGAGCTTTTAGCGTTGTCAGTTCTATTTCTCCCTGGGTGTATTTCTCTTCTATGTCAATAAACTTTTCCTTTGTGTGTTTGTCGTTTACTTGATGTCAGTATTGTATTTCGAGCAGTTTGGACAAATATGACCTTTTGGTCATAAAAATCAAACCATTCGACTATCATATAAACTGAATAATCTCTAAATGCTATTTATAGGAAACTTATGTAGTTACTCACTTTCACAAAATCACTTTAACAAGCTGCTGGCGTTGCAGGTTCTATTTCTCCCTGGGTGTATTTCACTTCTATGCCAATAAAATTTTCCGTGTGTCAATAAACGTTTCCGTTTAAACAGTTGTTACTGCCTGATAGAGTTACACATTTTATTTCGGTTCCAAGGCTATATGACAAAGATTTATGCCGTAAAGGCTGCAGTCTGGTGCACAGAATAAATAATAGATATTTTACTTACGCATGATTTTAAGAAACCGAAATAATGGAAGCTGAGTAAAAAACCTTTAAGCTGACACTTTAGAAAGTGCATCGAAATTTCTTCTTGCAAACTTCAGACTTAAACAAAAAACACTGAAAAATCATGACAAATAAGGTGCTTCACTCTCCATCTCCGATCATAATAAGCTTTTTTCGTAAACAGAGCTATGAACTTTCTCAAAAATGTTTCAAATAAAGAGAATGGAACACAAATAACCTCCGCTTCTAATGTCCCTTTGTTCCTTACCGCATTGCCGGGAGCCCTCACGAGTCTGGCACGTTGTTTAACTAACTGAGGGACAATTGCGCATTTCTGAAGAGTGAAAAATACGTCAAATAAGGAACATTGTTGCTTGAGGGATAGCAATTTATTGGACTTAGTACTGAGAAAAAAATTTGTCATCATCACGATGTGATGTTACTGAGTAAAGCAGGTGGTTTCACGGCTTTCCAGAAGCTTAAGGATACTGGAAATTCTCCATTAGAAAGAGTTCTCATGATGCAACTGTCTTCATGTCACACCCCGGCAAGAAAAGTGACGCAACTCAAAATTGCAGAATTTGATTAACATCAACTTAAACGATACTGTAAAACTTATATTGAAATAGTATGAGCTTTTTAAAAATTTTAAGTAAGTATTTATGCTGGTTACTTCTATTATATTCTATCTATATATATAATTCTCTTACGTGGCACGCAAAAAAGACGTTATTTGTAATCGCGTTTTGGCAACATTGTATGATTGTTTGTTTATCACGAAGCCTCGCGCTTCCATTGAATTTATAGCGTTATAGGATGAAATTTTATTGAAAAAAAAATTTAGTTGAGTTGTTGCAGCTTAAAAAAGAAATCAAAGAAAGCGTAGGATCTTTTCAGGGCCATTTTTAAAAAAGGTCCTTTTTAGTGCCAACAATTATAGTTCAACAAGACGCTTGCACTACAACTTTCGACAACAAACTCAATAAAAAAAAGTGGGTGGCTCGAGTGCAGGGGTAAATGTACGCACAAACAACATGCTGGGTATTCAATTTCCAAATCAGCGCTCACATTTCGAGCCAAATTTGCTCAAAGTATTCATTTGAATTCTGATTCCATAGGTACTGTATATATGTTTTCTGAAAAACAGCAAAAAATTTAGATTTGAAAAATGTTTTTTTTTTTTAATATCATATTTTGTAAACATTCTCTTATGCTAGGACACATGTCTTCATTGATGCGAGCGAAGCGAGCACGTGTTCGCGCAGCGAACCAATGAGGATTGAGAAGCAATCCTCCGGGGGTTGGCGAGCGTTAGCGAGCAGGGGGCGGGCCCCCTAGTATAATAGTAATATGACACGCTGGGGCACCTCATATAGATTTTTAAATGATATAAAATCAAAATTTTTATTTTTTGACTTGTGTCACTTTTTTTGACGGGGTGTGATATGTTGAGTACATTTTTGTTTTTTGAAAGGGTAAATGTATTGCTGCGAAACTACCGAGTTAGAGTGCTTTTATTATTGTCGTTTTGATTCAGTATCTCAAAGTTTGATTACCTTTATTTTATGGTTGTTACATGCTACCTGAGAATGTCCACAAGAGGCTTGATGGATTTGGATCCATCGTTTGGCCACCACGATCATCACCTGATTTATCCTAAATTTATTACTTTTTTTTTGGGATACCTCAGAGGCATTGTGAATAAGACCTTCATTGACTTTGAATCTGACTGCATCGCAAAATTTGCTGCCTTGGCATGCATACGAGTACACTCTTGCGATGGCCATGGATTTGTGAACACGCACGGCAATCTATTCCTTGACGGCATCAGGTCAGTATTGTTGATGGTGATCTCTCTCCAATATGAGCATTTACTGTGCAGCTGTAAGTGTATAGCTACAGTAAAGTTTGGCTAGTAAAATGATGTTTATATGATTTTTGTCTGCACTTTTTTTAGTGTGCACTCTATCACATCTGAATGACACACATCCCTATGTGAACACTACTTAACTTTTTGGTCCAAAAGAAAGATAAACACGCACAAGCCAAAATAGTAGGTAAAATAATGAAGGAAAAATTTAAATCCTTACGCACACATAACAGTGCTTTGCAGCATGATTAATATTATCTCAGTCTCATATTTTATAATTATGTTCCTGAATGTCTACACAATTGCATCGCAATCACTTGTCAGAAAATTATTCATTGTTTAATCTTGAAATTACAACGAAGTAAGGTAATTATAATAAACCTCGTACTAGAGCAACACAACGGGCTTTGACGACTCATCAGGGTGGAGCTTGCCCCAGTCAACACAAAGTGTTATGTTTTACAAATGAGCAACAATATTGCTGAAAAATACTCATACACTCCCCCAACCATCACTGTGAACGAAGAAAGAAAACAAATTACACTGTTGATTCAAAAAAAAGTATGACCACTCAAGAAGATTAATTACTCGAAGAATTTATGAAATGGAAAACACCTTATCGATTCCAGAGTCTATGTTAACCACTTGATGATGAAAATTCAAAACATCCCTCTACGATTACGGTTATCTTTAAAACATGCAAAGACTAGACGACAAAATATAAACTAGACCATTTTAATAAAAAAATAAATTTGCAGTTGTGAATAGAATAGTGGATTCATGCCCCATTACGAGGTCATGGCTAGAAAGATCTTCATATGGCTACGTAGGCTGAGGATGTAAACGAAGGAGCCTGGGAATAATAGCTATGAGCGGTTTGTAATAGCTATCAAAACACGAATATTAACGACATTTGCTCATTCGTAAATGAAAAGGATAAATCTATGTTTTACTCTATGTATAGGTAAGCTATTAGTAGCTGGCTACAGATAAATATTTTCTTGGTAAATCTTTCTATTAATACACAGTTTTTGATAAAAAAAATGATAGGAAAGGTTTCAGACCTTAGAAACATTTTATATTTACTAATGCACTACAACTAAAAACTGCAAAAATCAGCCAAGTCTCTCAGATGTTCAATTGTTGAAATGGTCATTAAATACATCAAGTGCAACATTTAGATTCTTTACCCTTCTCTCTTGAGACATGTTAAGAGTTTCACATTTGCAATTAACTCTCTTTTATGCATTTAAAAACGGTTTATTCTAATTTCATACTAATCCCATAGTGATAACATTTCATAAATTTTGTACTTGTATTGTGTTCATGTTTCTAATAAAGGGCATAGCAAAAAGTGCACAATTCCGTCAAATTCTCGCAGTTGTGTTCTTGAACGTCAAAAAGATTTTCGCTTGAAGCATGTTTATAACTAAGCCTTCATCGAGCTTCTTCTCCGCTCATAACATTGCTCAACTGTTTCATTCGCTCGGTGAGTTCTTTTTCGTGCATTTTTAAATTGAAACTCCATTTTGTATAGATATTGACTTCGACTATTTGAAAACAGCAAGAATTTAAAAAAATCTGGGTTATTTTATTTACGCTGATTGTTGCCATTCGACGATACACAAATAACGTCGATTTCGGGTCCACGTATGTACGTTAATGTTTGCTCAGCCGTTTCATCCGCGCGCCGATCTCTATCTTCAACATTTCTTGTAGCTCTCCGTCGTTGCCATTCGACGATACACAAATAACTTCGATTTCGGGTCCACGTACGTACGTTAGTGTTATATATATATATATATATATATATATATATATATATATATAGATTGGTGCTGAGGGAGCAATATTGAAATGAGAGAGTTTAAAGGGAGTGTGAGAGGAAACGCAAAGGCGGATTAATATATTAAGTGAATAAAAAGGGAAGGATTTTGCGATTGACACCTATATAAATCCTCCTTCCTTTCATTGTGGATGTGCTTTTGCCAAAATTCACTGTTTGCTCAATCCCTTACCCTTCGTAAAAAGACGAACATAATAATTAGCGCGTGCGATTAAGGTATCATTTCAGATAACCCGGCAATTTTCTCAAAGTTCTCCTACCATCCTTCAAGAATACATGTCACACACGCGAAAGGAAGAATTAGAATGCATAGTCGTTTGCTGCCTAAAACTTCTCTGGTGCAGCAAGTGTGAACAATTGCATGTATATACGAATAAAGTGTATTCTTATAGTGTTTTACCTCAAGAAAAGACGAGGAAGATATAATTTACCCGGCATTCAGCCGAGATTTTGTTTTAATAGTTGTATAAAAAGGGGGGGGGGGAAATTTCACATATAAGTAACAAATATTCCAAGACCATTATTCATGTTGGTTTTGACATTCTAATTTACGTGTTGCCACCCTTACTTTTACTTCTGAAGACGAAAATAAAATTAAAAGGTGTAACATAAAAGCGGTGATAATTTCATAATGTTTGGTCTTTAATTAATATTTTAGCGCTTGTTCGTAGCTTTTGATATAAGTTAGTTTTGCTTTTTGTTCTTTAAGCAGCTAAGTTCATTTTCAGTCATAAATAGATAATTTTCCTTTTAAATCACTGTGATGCAATGAATGCATTGTTCCAATTTGCTTTTATTATTTTCTATATGTTACGAGGATGTTTCCAAGTTAGACATAATTTAGCAATTTTATACTTTTTAAAACCAGTTTTGTGTCTGTAGATTTTAATAGATCAATAAAATGAAATTGATATAGTGTATGGCTAATACCCATTAACACATATACCAAACCAAATATTATCGGATTCCATCTAAAAAATTGACAGCAAACTAACAAATGATATGTCCATTCTGACTTTATAAAAACTCTATTACTCCATACAATAGCAGCAAATTATAAGTCAATCATAAAAATACATCACCTAGTATTTTTTACGATGAGTTCATGTAGATGACTACGGTACGATTGACTACATGTACGATTGACTACTGTACGAATGAATTCCAGATAAAATTTACTCCTTGTTAAAAAAATATAACGTAGCTTTCATGCTTAAAAGTTTGGTTTATCATTCAACAGTTATATTCTATTACACTGGAGCTAATTAGACCGGGACCTAAGGGTCAAAATATATTCCAAGTCACAAATGTCCACCAAAGACCGAGAATCGAACTCAAAGTCTGTTAAACCTATCATCGCATTTATGCTTTGAAGTAGATTCTGTCGTGGACTATTATAATGATCGCGGATTCCTTCTATCGAATCTTTTTGAACATTGTGTTCTTTAGAACTATGTTTCTCTGACTTTTTTTGTTTCTGTGTTTGTTCTAAAACCTTTGCTTCTTTGAAATGACTTCCAATGTCGATTCTATGACAAAATATTTACCACTTATTAGCTTTAAACGAATTTTACATACTAAATTTAAATTTATAACGAACAAGTTATTCAGTTATGCTACTTTATGTAGTAAAAATTCTGAGGTTGGATGGAGATGATGATTCAGAATTACTTCTGTATTGAATCACAAAAGAAGACATTAGGCACGAATTTAAACTATTTTGAGCAATACTTTGCTTTTTCATGTGTCAAATTTTGAAGTTAATTTACATATCAACGTATTCCAAAACAGTTTTACATGGTGAATGAATTTCCCGATTCATTGATATTAATGTACAAATACATCTTTCGTGGAATTTCCTACCAATGTCTTTTCTCTGAGTGTCTTACATTAAGCATTCATTTCGAGGTTTATTGATATAAAAAAAATACATTTTCAAGTCTATCACGTACGATAAAAAATTCCCAAAGGCAGTTTTTAAAGAGAAAAAAGTATAGAATTTTCAGAAAAGACTTGGTACTTTCATTCCATAAAACCACTTAATGATCTTTATCTTTGAAAGACGTAGTTTAAATATTGACAAAATGAAAACAGCTTTCCCTGAATGTATGAGAATTCATAGAAAGCGTTATGCCTTAAAAATTAATTACTTTTGATCCTTAAGCTAGTATTTATGCTATTTATTGAGTTTCTCATTTAAAAAGAAAGTGAAAACCTATTGATAAACATAGTTTTAACATTCTCAAGAAAAGCTAGAATCGTGTTTAATTCAACCATGACATAATGAGAGCAAACCTTTTCATTCTAAGAGATCGATCTTACACGAGATCTTATTCCATTTTTTATTTTTACGTTCCTTAAAATGCAATGTATTTCCAAGTAAAAATTCAATTTGGACATGCGTTTGGTAATTTTCATATACGTATGTTTTGTGAAATTATTAAGAAATATATTAATATTATCATCACATATTTAGTCCACGATGTTTTGATAATAAGGAGTTATTAAATGGGTAAGAACTTCTAACTTTGTTTTAATTTAGAAAAAGATGGGGATGTTTACTCTAAACATCATAGTCTGCTTTTACATTTTATTATTAGTTCATATAATAAATTCTGTTCAGCTTTAGATACTGTGAAATGCATAAATTTTATTTATGTAGAGAAATTCAGACCATGGTGTGTCCTTGTAATATGACATGGATTCAATACTAAGTGTTATTATTCTCGGATCTTTTCCTTAGGGTTTGATCACAGACTTTCGCCAATATCCCGTTGTGTGGCTTCATTGCGACATTAATACCTACCTTCCCACCTACCTAGCTAGTCACCTCTAAAAGCTATTTTTGTCAATAATTGTATCACCAAATTAAAATTCAAACACATTGCAGAATACACAAATTTTATTCACAGCTACCAAAATATTACTCAGCGTTGCTCCCGTTGAAACGACTAACACAAGACAAATAGTCTTGTACTCAGTTTTCGTTTCAATATATTGACTAGCGACACTCTTGGATTAGAGCTACGATACTTCCGAATTTCGCCATCATTAACGATGGCTCATAGTAGAATTGACGTTGCACTGGTGCAACACAACGGATGCGGGATCAATCCAGAAGGGAAAGATATGGCATCATTAAGAATAGAGGGGAAACTAATTTGATATGATATTCATGTCTAATTTCTTTTGAACCAATTTCACGTCTTTAAAACTCTACTTGTACATGAAATAACAAAGAGCTTGTTTAAAATTAACTGTCTTTCATGTGAGGAACTTTCTGTAAAGCTAATGTTGAGATCCCGCTAATGTTTAGTGGTAAAAAACATTCTGCACTGGATGATCGGAAGAAAAAAACCATATCATCCGGTGGTTCGTTTCTTTGCACTGAAAATTTCCCTCACAGATAAATCAATGGTAATCAATTATAGTTTTTTTAAAAATGTATACGTTTTTTATTTTTGACAAATGTTTTACATTTAATGCTTATATGAATAGTTTTAACTCCTATAGGAGCAACAACCTCCTGTCGTGAAAGTATTTTTTTTTAAATCCAATTTTGAATATTTTTCAACATTAATAACCATCAACCGTTTAAGTAAGCTAAACATGTATACACTGGAAAGAAGAAGAAGGAGGGGGGATTTGATTCAGCTTTTCAAGTTTGTAAAACAAGGGGACACAGAGGGCTTAAATTTCAATAGGGATAACAGAACAAGGGGTCATGGGTATAAATTGAATAAGACACATTTTAATCGGGATTTAAGGAAAAACTACTACTTTAGTAGGGTAATAGACAGTTGGAACGCGTTGACAGAAAATATAGTTAATTCAAAGCGAGCGTACGAATTTAAGACACAATTGGATAGTCAGTGGGAATTGGAGAATTCATAAACAAAGGACCAGCCTT
Source organism: Metellina segmentata (assembly GCA_947359465.1). NCBI lineage: Eukaryota > Metazoa > Arthropoda > Arachnida > Araneae > Tetragnathidae > Metellina > Metellina segmentata. The sequence continues at coordinate 84,253,588 of OX375878.1, read as the reverse complement.
GTTGGGCTTGAGCCTGTAGCTGGTCGTCAATATTTGTATTTGTATTTGTATTTGAAACTGGCCAAAGTTTCATTAAAATTCTTTTCTGGCATGCAAGTTCAAATCGAGTCCCTGCGGCACTTTTTCAATTTGGAGATTCGGATTCTGAATGGAAATCACGTAATAAAGTATTTTTTAAAAACGCGCCTCAAAAATAGGAAATGACCATTATTTGGGGAAAAGCAACTTTAATGTTTAAAATCTGAGTTTATTTAATGGAATGTGTTAGGTTTTTTTTTATATTCTTAAAATTTCTTAAATAAAAAGGAAACATTAAAAAAAAAATATCCAAATCTTTAAAAATCTTCAAATTTGATATTTTTGGAAACATATTTGCGTTTACTCCTTTTATTAATAAAAGCAAGGAGGCAAGGCCCATATTACAACAAAATCTAACAAAATTTAAGAGGGTATTCTTGGTAAAATATCAGGACTATGCTCAATCAGTAGGATGGGCCAAAAAATCACTTTTTTTTCGAAATCGCTACTTTAATAGTGAGCGGAAAGGGTTCTCTCTAGGTTTAATAAACACGGTGTAAAATATTTTTATGATTGGATAATATCTTCTGCCCCCGCATCGCACTTAGATTTTGTAAATTTGGGTAAAAATGGACAATTTTTTTCAGCTTAGGAAATATAATTATTTTTCAATATTGATATTCTAATAATGCGGAAGAAGTGCCCACTGGGTTCAATAAGAAAGGTGTAAAATATTTTTTCGAACGATTAATATCTTCTGTTCCTGCATCGCAATTGAAAATTTGTTATTTTAGAAGAAAAGTGCACTTTTCTTGTCTTTTCATGCTGCCTGTATATGACAGGAAGTGAAAGGAGGGGAGGGGGTACACAATTAACATTCCTCTGCACTTGTTCGCAGTGTTCTGGGAATTCTATTCATAGTAGTGTCGTGTCTGAGTAGATTTAAATCTGGACATTTACAAACCATCGACATCGAACCGTTTAATCTCTCTTACTGATCCTAAGTACAAACAATTAACTTCGCTTGTATCTAAATCATCACAAATATAGACTTGGCCTCCCTTTAACTGATGTGGTTGCCGACAGGTTTGGAGTCTCGGACCGGGCTGTGGCTGCAATTGCTTAAGTTTTCTTCATGATGTCGGTCTCACAACCAGCAACAACTCAGATTTGGTGGTTTACAAAAACAAGCTGATAAGGGAAAAGGCTAAAATTAGAAAAGATTTAAAATTGCAATCTTTAAGTGAAGCTAAGGCATTACCGTTCAATGGGCTGTATATTGATGGTCGTAAAGATTCTACATTGATAGAGGAGAGAGTAGATACTAAAAGATACACGGGAAAAGCATAATAGGAACATTCATATCTTATTGAAGAATCGGGTTCACGTTATATTACTCATTTTAGTGCACCACTTGGCACCGCAAAACAGATTTCCGCGACTATTATCAGATATTTTGAAGGGATCACAAGATATCTTTCTCAGCTTCTGGTAATTGGCTGTGAACACATCTGTGTAATTCGGTGTTTGGAATTGAAACTTGGTAAACCTCTGCAGTGGGTAATATATCTCCATCATTTTAATGAACTAACGCTAAGGCATCTGTTTGAAATGTTGGATGGGACAACCAAAGGTCCAAAATAATTTTCTGGTTATATTGGGAAGGCGCTCCTTACATGTGTAACTTTGCCAGTGACAACTTTCGAAGTTATGACGGCGAGTTACAACAACTTAAGCAAGGATCAAATGTAATTACTAGAAATATCTCAAACGGTGCGATTGGGTAATTGTTCTGATGAACTGGCTAGACGCAGTCCTGGACCATTATCACATTCACGCTGGCTGGCAACAGCGAACAGAGTTCTAAGACTATACGTTAGTTCACCAGATCCGTCTTTGAAGTTGAAACAAATAGCTGATTTTGCTATGACAGTTTATACTCCAAACTGGTTTAATATAAAGTCTTAACACTCACTGAAAGATGGAGCTAAGCACGTGTGGAATACTATTTCTAGATCCAGGTATTTATCTCAAGACCTCAAGGACGATGGATTAATTTGTCGAAATTCGTTCTTTGCTAATTCTGAGAATATCTTGCTGTGTATGTTGAAGGATGAAAGACCGAACTTGCTGCACGACGTATAATTAAGTCTAGAGAGTCATCCTCCAATGTAAAGTCAGTGCGTGTATTTCTCCCACCAAAATTGAATTTTGAAACTGCTGACTATGCGTAAATAATTGACTGGTCATCAATTACTATTACTTCTCCACCAATCCTCCGTGATATATCCACTGCCGTATGCAGTTTCATTGTGCGTGATAAGAAAAATCCAGAATGGGACTTCGTTTATTTCCCATATCACACACAGGTAGTTGAACGGTGCGTCGAGTTAGTGACAGAAGCATCCACTAAGGGTTTCAAAGTAGAGACGGGTTCATTAGATCAGCATTCTTTACCCGATCAATTATGCTTAAATTCGACCATAAGGCTGATTTCAAGCCTCTTCCTGCTGATTAAGTGAAAGTGAACTTTTGGTATTGGCATGTCATAACATGATATGGTACAATATTCTTAACACATATATTATATTAATATAAGGTGACTCAGCTTTTTCATAATTTTCAGGCAATATAATCAATTGTACAATACAATACAGCAATAAACAGTGTTTGTACCCATCTATTTTTCATGTTTGATTTATTTCTATAACATAAAAAAAGTGCAATTTTCTTCAAAAATTGCAAAATTTCAATTACGAAGCGGGAAAAGAAGATATTATATTCGATCAAAAAAAAACTATTAAAAAACCTTTCTTATTGAACCCAGTGGGCACTTCTAACGCACTATTAGAATAGCAATGTTGAAAAATAATTATATTTCCTACACGCTAAGTAAAAATTGTCAATTTTTACCAAAATTTCCAAAATCCAAGTGCGATGCGGGGGTGGAAGATATTACCCAATCAAAAAATTATTTTACACCGTGTTTGTTAAACCTAGAGAGAACCCTTTCCGCGCACTATTAGAATACCGATTTCGAACAAAAGTGGAGTTTTTTTTGGCCCACCCTATTCATCAGACTAAGACAAAAATAAATTTTAGGAATGGCATCCCCCATTGCAATAAACAAGACAGTTATGTATAACTAAATCTGTATCTTAGTAGGAAAAGGTAACTGTCGATTTGGAAGTTTCTGGTAACAGCTGATTTAGAAATTTTTATTGAAAAACTTTGAATACAGCTTACAGAAAAAACTTTCCAATACTCTGATTATTTGATAAATTATTGACAGAACATTGGAACCTTTTTGTTATAACCTTCATTAACTTGAAGTAATTTTAGAACGCATTTCAAAATCAGCAAAATCTAACATTGGTTCTTTTTCTATCAAGGACAGAAATAGAAATACCGAAAGCAAGAAACAACATACATAAAGTGGTTAGTTGCACAGCAACATGCTATGATAAGAGAAACTACATATCTTAAAGCGGATTACACGCTAAGATGGGTTCTCAGAACTATTAGAATGACTGATAACCATGGGGACCAAATAATAGTTAGATATACGAGCTATTGTACCCAGAAAGGAAGCGATACGGAATGCGGTATTCATTCGCCGCAACAACCCCTTCGTTGCGTTGTGTTTCCCAGCATCATACATCAAGATTGTTCAAACGACTGACATTACATGGTGCGTGAGATGTTTGCCTCAGATAAATGCATTAAATCTCCCGTTTATCAATTCTCTAAAGGCTTGAAAATCGAATTGCAAGAAGCGATTAATGCAAGGGAGACGAGTAGGATACTTTGTAGCGGGAATGCCTTTCACGAGTTCACATTCATTAACTCTAAATTGCTAATGTTACGATCCCATTCTATAGTAGCATGTGTGTAATGTATGTAAATTCCATGGGGTTAATACAGATACTGTAAAATGAACTTTTGCATTTAATAAAGAATGCAGAATTACAATATTCAACGAACACAAAATCGATTTGTGATCTGGTGTAAATACTCAACCTACCTACATAAACCTTTGGAGGGTTAAGATCTACTCGAAAAAATATTCTCAATATATATATATATATATATATATATATATATATATATATATATATATATATATATATATATATATAAGGTTTCAACGAGATATCTTGTCAATAAAGATGTGTCCATTTTTGCTAATAACGATATATCTGAAAACCGTAGTATTGCCGATATTTCGATAGTGACGAGCATAAGATCTGGTTAGTTTTTTTTCTAATGATGTGATAACTCGTTCATCAAGAACTGTGGTCTGCTTATGAATGATACCTCTCTGGGACAATTACCGGGAGGTCTAGAAGTTACTGATGACTGTATCTGACAAGAATAGTACCATAAATATTTATATCGTATACATTTTTAACTGTAGGTTTGTAATGAAACGTAGAAAGGCAGTGCCAAATTGAATCTACCTAAACGTACTTCAATTTTAATATTCGTTGCTCTGCTATGCATACTTTTGTACTGAACGTTAAATTTTGTATGGATGGCTAAACTGACCACATTCCTCTCCCCAGCTAGAAAATAACTGTGAGGGAATTCGATTGTGACCAAATGACTATACTGCCTTTTAACTTCCGAGTAAGTATTATGCAAGCTGTAAACAGAGATTGAAAGGAAACGGAATGAAGCCATGATGGTAGAAGTTATCTGTGCTTCTAAGACAGTAGTTCAACTGTTCAACCCATTAACATTTCAATTGTTCATTGTGGACAATTCATTAAAGTTTATACCAATGTAGGGAGTTTCGTCTGGCTTATTTGAAAGTGTAAGTATTCACGTCATCAATGTAACAGATCGTGGAAGACAGTGTAACCTTAATCAACCTAAAGTACTACGTGGTTGAGATTCGTTGTAGTTCTATGAGAAATATTCAGCTTAAACAAACAAATAACGGATCATTATTGTTACCAAATACAGGATTAGTACAGGAAGCCCGTTTTACCACAAAACACTACCAACATCTATATTTAGCTTTACAGATAAAGTCTCACATGCATTGTATAGACAAATGTATTTGGACACTGCATTCATTTCAGAAAAAGTGCTTTATTATTCGATTTAGTAACGGGTAGGCCTTCCTTTTACTTGTATTACAACTGCAATGCATCGAGACATACTTTCCACAAGTTATCTGCAAGTTTGAGCAGTAATAGCTCATAAAGCCTCTTTCAAGGCTGTGTGAAGAAATTATTGTGAAGATGGGCATGCGTGGCTGTGGAGCTCGTCGCTCCAGTTTGTCCCACAAGTACTCGATCGGATTAAGATCGGGGCTCTGAACAGGCCAGTCAAGCAAATTCCCTTCGTTCTCAGGAAACCAATCCAGCACACGTTTTGAAATATGACCTGGAGGGTGATCCTGTTGTAGAAACAACCATCATCACCGTAGTATTGCCATAGTGTAGTAGGCGAGGCCAAATTATCCAGAACGGTGAGGTGCACGTCAGCGCTCATGGTACCAGGTACATAAAGCAATGGGCCGAGTTCTAACCTGGAGAAACGACCCCACACTTAGATGGATCCTACTCCGAAATTCTGCTATGTCCAAATACTTTTGTCCATATAGTGTATATACTACTCTATTGGAAGTTAATTTTTGGTGAGTGTGGCAAAGTTCAAACAGCAGTAGCCCAGTTGGAAGAACAATGAATTAGCAACCAGAGGGTTGCATCATATTGTCGTGTACACGGGGGCTGGTACAATTTAAATCTGCCGTAGCCCCAATTGTCCTCAAGTTGGCGTGGTGTGGCAGTTTGTAGAGTGGTGTGCCAGCTCAGCTTTTGTTCTCGTCATCTGATCATAATTCAAAATTAAGAGGCGCTGTCTTTGAATCGTTGTCTTCGGTACTGATCTCGGACCGTCGCCAATAGCGTTGTGTTGCTCCAGTGCGACGTTAAAATGCTATCTACATGAATTTCAAGTCTCCATAATGCCCTGCCTGCAGAAAATACTCTATGAAACAGTTGCTTTTAGTCTACTTTAGCCAAAAAATACTATAAAAAAAGTGTAGAGTTTATGTAAAACCCTGCCGGGCATTACCCATTTCTATTCTCCTTTCTATATTTACCCTTTTGTTGCGGGAAACAAAGATTTGGCTTTATTTATTTGTTTTTATCGACAGAGCTGTACCATGATTTCTTTTATTCCTGACACTCCGCATTTCAATGAAAATGACAGTTTTTATGGCTCAAGGGCCAGAAATGATACAGCAGTGTTTTGCCGAGTAAACGGACATTCATGCACACAGAAAGGTTTTACCTACACATAAGAGAGAAATACGCCCAGGGTAGTTTCAGGAATCGAACCTGCACCTCCTCTAGCCAGCTCAATGTTGAAATCCACTGAACCCAGAACTCCCCTCCCTTGCGAATGAATAACATCTATTTTTTGGTGTCATTATATCCTCCTCACAGTGTGGATTTCTACACAATTACCCAAATACTGCCTCCCTAAGATTAGCATCAGTTGTAGTCTAAAGGTATTGTTTTTCTCTTGTCAATCGTAAACATTCGAATCGTTATCTCAGTGTACCCAGAAGTTGATATGAAAAGATATTTCCTTAAAGGATGTTGCGTTTAGTAGGAAAAATTTAAAAATTTCTATGCATTGCAATAATAATTTTTGTATGAACTCTAAGTGACCTTACTAAGAGGACGTTCTCTTTGCTAACACTGGGGGCGCCATGGTTCAGTGGGTTTGCCCACTGCGCTAGTAACACGAGAGTTGTAGGTGACTCAGGTTCAATTCCTGTAAGTCAATCCGGTTTTATTCCTCCCTGAGTATACTCTCTTCTGTATTAGTTAAGACTTTCTTTGTGTGTATGTCCATTCCTTGACGACGATTTATAAGAAGCTCCTTGAGATCTAGCACACAAGTTGGATTAAATTTGCACTGAGTCAAACAATCTATCAGGTAGGAAGGTACTCGAATTTACGTCGCACTGAAGAAACACAACGGGGTATAGGTGACGGTCCTTTGTGTGTATGTTCATTCCTTGACGACGATTTATAAGAGGCTCCTTGCGATCCATCACACAAGTTAGATTAAATGTGTACTGAGTCAATCAAACAATCTATCAGGTAGGAAGGTACTTGAATTTACGTCGCACTGAAGAAACACAACGGGGCATAGGTGACGGTCCTTTGTGTGTATGTTCATTCCTTGACGACGATTTATAAGAGGCTCCTTGCGATCCAGCACACAAGTTAGATTAAATGTGTACTGAGTCAATCAAACAATCTATCAGGTAGGAAGGTACTTGAATTTACGTCGCACTGAAGAAACACAACGGGGTATATGTGACGGTCCTTTGTGTGTATGTTCATTCCTTGACGACGATTTATAAGAGGCTCCTTGCGATCCAGCACACAAGTTAGATTAAATGTGTACTGAGTCCATCAAACAATCTATCAGGTAGGAAGGTACTTGAATTTACGTCGCACTGGAGAAACACAACGGGGTATAGGTGACGGTCCTTTGTGTGTATGTTCATTCCTTGACGACGATTTATAAGAGGCTCCTTGCGATCCAGCACACAAGTTAGATTAAATGTGTACTGAGTCAATCAAACAATCTATCAGGTAGGAAGGTACTTGAATTTACGTCGCACTGAAGAAACACAACGGGGTATATGTGACGGTCCTTTGTGTGTATGTTCATTCCTTGACGACGATTTATAAGAGGCTCCTTGCGATCCAGCACACAAGTTAGATTAAATGTGTACTGAGTCCATCAAACAATCTATCAGGTAGGAAGGTACTTGAATTTACGTCGCACTGGAGAAACACAACGGGGTATAGGTGACGGTCCTTTGTGTGTATGTTCATTCCTTGACGACGATTTATAAGAGGCTCCTTGCGATCCATCACACAAGTTAGATTAAATGTGTACTGAGTCAATCAAACAATCTATCAGGTAGGCAGGTACTCGAATTTACGTTGCTCTGAAGAAACACAACGGGGTATAGGTGACGGTCCTTTGTGTGTATGTCCATTCCTTGACGACGATCTATAAGAGGCTCCTTGTGATCCAGCACACAAGTTAGATTAAATGTGTACTGAGTCAATCAAACAATCTATCAGGTAGGCAGGTACTCGAATTTACGTTGCTCTGAAGAAACACAACGGGATATAGGTGACGGTCCTTTGTGTGTATGTTCATTCCTTGACGACGATTTATAAGAGGCTCCTTGCGATCCAGCACACAAGTTAGATTAAATGTGTACTGAGTCAATCAAACAATCTATCAGGTAGGCAGGTACTCGAATTTACGTCGCACTGAAGAAACACAACGGGGTATAGGTGACGGTCCTTTGTGTGTATGTTCATTCCTTGACGACGATTTAAAAGAGGCTCCTTGCGATCCAGCACACAAGTTAGATTAAATGTGTACTGAGTCAATCAAACAATCTATCAGGTAGGCAGGTACTCGAATTTACGTTGCTCTGAAGAAACACAACGGGGTATAGGTGACGGTCCTTTGTGTGTATGTTCATTCCTTGACGACGATTTAAAAGAGGCTCCTTGCGATCCAGCACACAAGTTAGATTAAATGTGTACTGAGTCAATCAAACAATCTATCAGGTAGGCAGGTACTCGAATTTACGTTGCTCTGAAGAAACACAAGGGGGTATAGGTGACGGTCCTTTGTGTGTATGTTCATTCCTTGACGACGATTTATAAGAGGCTCCTTGCGATCCAGCACACAAGTTAGATTAAATGTGTACTGAGTCAATCAAACAATCTATCAGGTAGGCAGGTACTCGAATTTACGTCGCACTGAAGAAACACAACGGGGTATAGGTGACGGTCCTTTGTGTGTATGTTCATTCCTTGACGACGATTTAAAAGAGGCTCCTTGCGATCCAGCACACAAGTTAGATTAAATGTGTACTGAGTCAATCAAACAATCTATCAGGTAGACAGGTACTCGAATTTACGTTGCTCTGAAGAAACACAACGGGGTATAGGTGACGGTCCTTTGTGTGTATGTTCATTCCTTGACGACGATTTAAAAGAGGCTCCTTGCGATCCAGCACACAAGTTAGATTAAATGTGTACTGAGTCAATCAAACAATCTATCAGGTAGGCAGGTACTCGAATTTACGTCGCACTGGAGAAACACAACGGAGTATTGGTGACGGTCCTTTGTGTGTATGTTCATTCCTTGACGACGATTTATAAGAGGCTCCTTGCGATCCAGCACACAAGTTGGATTAAATGTGTACTGAGTCAATCAAACAATCTATCAGGTAGGCAGGTACTTGAATTTACGTCGCACTGACGAAACACAACGGGGTATTGGTGATGGTCCGGGATCAATCCCGAAGACAACATCCCAACTTTGAACCACTGTCAAATGACGAGGTCACTCCTGAGTTAGCACTCCACTGTCCCAACTTCCACACCACGACAACGTGAGGACTTTTCAGGTCACTTCATATTTAACGACTATCAGACCCCATGTTTCGAAATCGCAACAAATATTTGCTAATCATCTATTCTACCAACCGGGCTACCGTGAATCTCTCTGTTTCAGTAGAAGTTTCCTTGTTGAGTGTGCATGTCAATTATTTTATTAAGTCTGTCTTATGTTGAGTGCAGTTTGTCCAAATATGATCAGCGTGCCAAAAGAACCAATAAACCCTTGTGAATACTATTGTTATATGCATATGTGAATTAAGTTTGTTTCAAAAGTCTATTTTTATGTATCAGAAAAATCTAACGTAAAATATAAGATTCCCTAATCCTCTACTCTACCAACCGGGCTACCGTGTCTCTGTCTGTTATAGTAGAAGTTTACTTATTGAGTGTCCATGTCCATTATTTTATTATGTCTGTCTTGTGTTGAGCGCAGTTTGTTCAAATATGATCATTGCGCCATAAGAACCAATCAACCCTTGTGAATACTATCGTTATAAACACATGTGAATTAAGTTTGTTTCAAAAGTCTAATTTATGTAACAGAAAAATCTAACGTAAAATATAGGATTCCCTACAACCCACTTTGAACTATATAGCATTAAAGAAAGTATGTTTCACTGGGAAATTTCATTATGACTTTATGTACAAATCCAAAAACTACTCTGCAAAAACAGTTATTATTGAGTTTCCTAATCTGTTGTTAGTGATTAACTTTCTGATATTTTCATCTTGCAGGGGAATCACGGATTGCACATGTTGCAAAGGTAGTTGAAAGTAAGTCACGTTTAATTTTGTATGTATTTATTTTTCTCTCTATTCTTCTGAGGTGTTCAGCTCTTTTCCATGCTCCGTGGTCATTCGTTCTTAATGATTGAAGATCTCTGACGGGTATGCATTATATCCTATTGTTACTACACCCACTGAGATTTTCATCTCCTAAAAGTACTTTCACTCGTACCATGTTGTTATTTAAGGGAAATTCGAGTATACAACATGGACTCTCTGTTACTAGTTTCTTTAGATGTTATAGTTCAAAGCCCCATAGTTCTGATAGTAATTGTCTTTTACTTCTTTTGTGCTAGATTTTATAAGATGTTTTATACATGGATTCACGATTATAAGATATCAGCTATAAATGTACAACTATTCATCTATCTGGTATAGTGGTCATAGAGCTTGCCTGTGGCATCCAGTCGTCGGTTCAAATCCCGCTTTTTAACTGCGTGGGTGACTGTTCTTGTTATGAAGGTAGTTAATAAAAATTACACTGTATTAATACAACGGGCTATTGGGCAATGACAGATGACGAGGACAATACACCACTGTCCAAATTGCCACACCACACTAATGTGAGGAAATTTGAGGTCACGAACCATTTAACGTAACCAGCCCCCTGAGTTCACGACGGTCTTTGACTGGAGTTGAACTCGGAACCCTCCGAATGCTAATCCATTACTTTTCCAAATAAGCAACTATGGTCCCACATATTTTGGTAGTTATATAGATACTTTAATTAACGTCACAATGGAGCAGCACAGCGGGTTATTGGTGACAGTCCGGGATCAAACCCGATGCAAAGATTACAACAGGTAATTTTGAACCATAATCAGTTGACGAGGTAACATCCGATCTGGCACCACACTCTCCAAACGTTCACACCACGCCAACGTAAGGACATTTGAAGTCCCGACGTATTTAACTTGCACCAGCCCCCTTTATACTCGGCGGTCTTGGTTGGATTCAAACTCGGATCCCTCCGGTTGTTGATTCGTTACTCTTTCAACCAGGTTACCGAGGTCCCCACACACGATTTGAAGAAAAAGCATAAAATCCTTGTGGGGCGTTAGCGGCGGTTCACCCATTGGGTTTTCCTTCACAATTTATTGTACAACATTTTACTACTACTAATGCTAGTAAAATACACGGAAAGCAACAATATATTAAGAGTAATGATGCTTGTTGCACAGCAAAGTGTAAGCTACCACACCATTGAAAACCATCTCCCCTCGATGGGGTACAGAAGCCATTATTCCACGAGAGTCCCTCTGTTAACTGCATAACACAGGGCGTAACGATTAGCATGGGCACGGGAACATCGCCAATGGTCCGTCGAGATAGAATGTTGTGATAGTGGGAAAATGGTGGATTGATGTGATAGTGGAAGTGTGTCGAGATAGAATGTTGTGATAGTGGAAAAATGGTGGATTGATGTGAGAGTGGAAGTGTGTCGAGATAGTGGGTAAATATTTCTTGGAGTGATGAGTCGAGATTCACTTTGGTTCATGCCTGTGACAGAGTACGTGTACGGCGTAAACCACATGAAGGCGATGGATCTTTCTTAACACCAGGGGTCACTTCAGGCTGGTGGAGATAGCATTATCGTCTGGGGTCTATTCACATGGACTGAAATAGGAACCCTAGTACGTGTGGCATCGTATATCACAGGTGAACATTACCGGGATATACTTGACGACCATCTATTCCCGTACGTTCATTTTCGACAGCCCACTACAGAGATTGTCTTTCAGCAAGACAATGCACCGTGCCATCGCTGCAGAATTGAATTCGAATAGTTGGCTGAACATTCCACAGACCTGCACATGCTTTCCTGGCCATCAAGGTCACATTACCTCAATCAATCTAGAACATCTGAGATGCAATTGAGAGAGATGTCCAAGCCTCAGACCACTTTCCATCTAATATTCGTGAATTGTGGGAGATTGTTCAAGAGTCGTGGATACATATGGTTTCACATCGCTTCCAGTGTCTTGTCGAGTCAATTCTAAGACGAATCTCCGCCGTCATCACGGCGAACGTTGTTGCTACGCGCTACTAGACATGTATCCTTAATTCAATTGCTCTTCAGTGTATAGATTGCGTATATTGTAGTCTTAGTTCAAAAGGAGGATAATATCGGAATAAGGATAAATTAAAACTTTTTCCTCAAACTATAAGAAAATAAAAATGTCATGTTCAATCAATAAAAGGAACAAGGAAAATCATATAACGCGTTTAAAGTAATTTTCGTAGATTCATTAACTATTTCTACAAGCTTTGAGCAACGAAGGTTTGAAATGTAAAAACAGTTAAAGCAGTTTTGAAGTATGTGTTCAATTTAGGATCGACTCTAAGTACTGTATAAGAAAAGCGGAAAGCATAGTAAGGGTTCGTAATTTTCTAATTAAAAAGATTGCATTTTAATTTAAAGATTCTGATATTGTACTATGTGTTCATTTTAGGATCGAGTCTGAGTAATGTGGAAGAAAAGCAGAAAACATTGTATAGGTTCGTAACTTTGTAATTTAAAGATCTCTTTGAAATTAATCCTTTTTGCGGTTCAGCTTCACCTCCAAAACTCTGTAGTGTCTAACCTCTGATGCAGAAACCTGTTCAAAACTGTCTCTAGTTATGGATAAGGACCAGTATATTTTTCTTACTTCGATCTTTATTCCCATTGTAGTAATAAGGCAATCTCGTCCTTAACAAAAAATATATCATCTCTTGGACGAGATATCTTGTCAGACCACCTGGAGGGTTACAATATGTTTTGTTTCTGATACCTTGAATAAATTTCTCAAAGAGAAATTCTGTGCTCAAATGGCAAAATGTTTATAAGTCACTTTTGTTTTTAATTTTTCGTGACAGCAATTTTAAGATTCAACAAGTGGTTCTATGGTTTTTGATTAACTACAATTTTCCCACCTTTTTTTTTTTTCATAAACTGAAAGAAAAAGACTTACGTCATTTTTCCACATTCTAAACATTAACAAACCAGACTCCAGAATGGGACTTACTCAAAACTTACTTTTTAGGAAAAGTGACTTATAACATTTTGCCAACTGAGCACAGAATTTAAGTATATGTTTTTGTTTAAACAAAAAAATATTCACTAAAGCAATTGAACATTATTTAATTCGTCACAAAACATTTAAATAAATATAATGAATAGTTTGATTAATATTTTAATTTTTGCCAGCATCCTATAAATAAACTCAAATGAAGTTTTACCATAGATAATCCAATATACACACATAAAATTTTTTAAGTTATATTGGCTATCGAAAATTCTTTGTAAGTAATAAACCAACAGTTTTGACAAATGCACGAGTATTAGTTCCGTGCAATAGGTTTTTAAAAAAATATCTGCAACTGACATTTATTATCTCGGAAATAAAATTGATACATAACTCAACCTGTCACTATGGTTTTAGAAGGAACGCATAACCCTTTCTGTGTAGTCCTTAAGAAACATGGAGGCACAAAAAAAAAAGCGGAAAACAATACGAGTCCATAAATTCCCGAAGTAGATTTTGAATAATTCATGCATTTTATGAGTAAAATGCATTGAGTGTCATTTGACTCGTTGTCCTCTTAGATGTATTTTATATTTATTCAAACAAGCTACGTAGTTGGGAAAGAATGAAACTTCGAAACGAAAACAAGAGGATTATCTTTCTTTTTATTTTCTTCGAGGGGAAAACACAATGGCCTGAGGAAGAACAACACCGGTGAAAGCCGGCAAGAAGATGCGACTGAGTTATTAAATATTAAACTTTCAGCTGCAAATATATATACACAACATTAAACGCAGCACGCAATGCGTGTACCTTGTGTGGACACGTGCGTTTCATGCGACTTTCGAATTTCATTGAAAATTACGATTATCCTTCATGTTCAGGAAGAATTACAGCTTTTCTTGTCCTCTTCTATTGTTATAATCTGGTCGACATTGCAATTCATAGAAAATTGTTAATTCACTTCTGAAATGGAGAAGTAGAAAGGAAACTCCACGAGTTGTTATATTTGAACGAAGTAAAAAATAGTTTCATGGCCGATGATGTATGGGTTTTCAAGATATTTTTTGTATATAATGTTGCACGTTAATTGGCTGTCAAGGTAGAGTAGGTAGCAGGACAGACAATATTTCTGTTACTATTTGTTGAGTGCTAGATGGTGATTTTACGTGGAATGACACATTTATGAAAATGAGTATTTCCGGCAAATTATACGAGGGTTGTTCAACAAAGAATGATCATAAATAAATGAAAAATAATTTCCTGTACTAATCATCCAAATTTCTCAAAATACTCTCCATTACATGCAATGCACTTATCCCACCTCTTTTCCAGTCTTCAAACACATCCTGTAAGCCATTTTTTTAACAGGTCCTTCAAAATTGCCTACGCAACTTTTACCACTGCCTGTGATGATGAAAACCGCTTTTCCCGGAGGTGCTTCTTCAAATTCGGGAAAAGAAAAAAAAATCGCATGGTGCTGCATCAGGACTATGTGGGGGATGGGGAACACACATGACATTGGTTTTTGAAAGATCTGACGATTTTTTAAGGCAAAACAAAATTTGAATGCAGTGTATTGCACTTCGTGTGTCACATCCGTTTTTTCCGAAGGCGAAAGTAAAACTTGGCGTTCTTGGCCGGCTGCCAAGTCCTCGGCAATGACGTTATGACCGTGAAACTTGCGCTATCTATTCTCCACTTATCCTTCTACACATTCAATATTAATTTTATTCTTCTTGATTTTTTTAATCACCGTTAAAAAATCAATTATAATTCTTTATTGAACAGCCCTCGTCATAAATAAAAAAAAATCAGTAACGTATCAGTAATCATCTTAAAAATCAGTAACGGAATTTGGAACCCTACTGTTGGTTGTCTCATTTAGGTATCTCATCATTAGAAAAACAGACTAGATCTTAATCTCGTCATCATAGAAAATCGGTAATATATTGTTGACTAGGTATCTTGTCATTTTCAAAACTTGTCAGATCTATTGAACGAGATATCTCGTCTGTAGCACTTGAGGGTCAAAATAAACAATTTCGTTTGTATCAATTAAAGGTGCTCATAAAGGATTTGCATAATACTATCCCTGCTCCTTTAATCGCAATTCTTAAACGCTTGGGGAGAGCATGACCTAACTAAACGAGTCCAGAGGAAAAACAAAGAGGTAACTAAAATAATGGCTTCGTTACCAAATGAAAATGATAGTTGGCTGAGTTGTTAGTGGCACATGAACAGTTTAACCTCTGCTTCTTGATTAACAAATTTAATTATTATGTTCCTAATCACATTTGTTCCATTTTGAAAGGCTTTGTTACATGTTGTAACTGTCACCTAACAATGTTTCTTTTAGGAAAATAATATATGAAGCAAACATGACTATCAAATGAGAACAGCAAAGTAAAGCACACAAAACGAAATGTGGAAGTAAAATCTAAAGCACTAGGAACAAGTCCCTCTGTTCTACGAAGTATATTTCTCTTAACACTTTCCTTTTCGTCTAGAGCGTTATGTGACCACTGTAAAAATTACGAATGGTTGGGGATTGAGCCAAGACCTTCGATAATAGCCAGTTGTGCTGCTTCAGTACGAAGTTAATTAATTACCTACCGTTTCGTAAACGGTTTCATTCATCGGAGCTAGTTGCGTCGTACTTGTTCGAAGAGTATTGTGCAACTTTTGTACTGTGGAATATTTACACAATTTTTCTTAACTCTTTATCCGCAGTGAGGAATACTGAAATTTCCTCTTTAAAACAACAATACAATAATACAGCTGTAAATTCTTTCTCTTACTGTTGACTCTATTAAAAAAAACATATATAGACGCAGAAGAATAATTTTCTGGAATGCAACAAAAATTAATATTTTGATTGTGTTATTTCAACAAAATTAATTAACTTAAGATAACTTTTCTCCTAAAAATTAATGTTTTATGAAGGTATAACCGATCGCTTATGTTTTTACTTAATAAAATAAAATTGTAAATGTTACATAGTTTAGATCGTACTTGGTAACAAATTTTATTGTGAGCTCCTATATAGATAATTCTTTGCCAGTCTTACTGAAACAAAGGTGCAAAATTATTGATAAATAGCTAGGATGAATATCACGGAAATATTGATCTTCGCTCATTTATTATTTAATTGGTCTAAGTTTTCTCATTGTTTCAATGTGTTCATCATGAATGTGGTTATAACCTTTTACTCTTCTGAAGAAAATGGTTATGACACAGTAAAATTAAGTTCGTTATCTATTTTTAAATATATTATTGTAAATGTATTCTTAGAGTAAGCTTTAAATTTCTTTTGATTTCTGAAACAGAAGCACAACATTTTCAATAAAGATTGCCAAATAGTTCCAAAATTCCAAAACATTCATTTTATACCAGATGTTATAAGGAGGTTGGTGGGTTGGTCGTCTAATTTACGTCTCATGAAGCAACACAACGGGCTATTTGCGATCAGTTCCGATGGAAAAGATCCAACGACATCACCTTGTAATTTGGAACCACGATCAGATGACGAGTTATACGTCTGACAATGTCTCGATTGGTATGATACGATGAGGATGTCTAGAAAATAAGTCTCGATTTATTTGTAATATCGATGTTTAATCAGCTAAGAGTAAGGAGGAAATTTGTTTTCTGCATCACTGGAGCTGTAATTGTTTGAAAATTGCTTGCCTCCTGCTAGAACAGTTGCGATGTTTATCTTCGGCTGGCATATCTGAGGTGTTTCCTTCCTACTTGTAGTTGAAATGCTTGACGTCTAAGTTGAAGTTTGTTTCCTGCTGATGGGAATGTAATTATTTATGTCCTACTGGTGACATATTTTTTTTTGTTATCCAAAATAAAACTTTGAAAGCTAAGATGTTAACTGCCCTCTTCAAAATTTAATTTCATACAGTTCGATGTAGGCTAACAATATAATATGCCACATAATCTGGACGAAATAAAGAAAATTTGTTTCTGATAAAGAAGGAATGGGACTAGTATGAAAAAGTCGATTACATCAGCAGGCGACAAACACATTCAGATTTCACAGCACTGCTGGTCCAAAGTCGATAGCTCCCCCAACAAAGAGCTAAAGATTTATATTTTATGCTCCTCGTCAAGCAATACCTCCGAAGAAAACAGGACGAACTACAGTCCAAACGATGTTCCATAGAAATCGATTGCAACCTGGTCATTGCGAAGTTGTTTTCAGACCTTGAACATTTTACCCGCTTAGTTTCTAATCACCCATTTACCTTGGAGATCTAGTCAAGAGTGTTTTCATATTCCAATCAAAATTATTGTTCATCAAACAGGATGTTTCTAACCCTGTTGCTCATATAACTTGAAAAGTAGGCTTCGAACCCAAGAAAAGTTTTTTTTTATCCTACTCTTTATATTTTCTTTTAATATTTTTACAAACGTCTTTTGGTATTCAAAATTAAACTTTTTATCCGTCAGTTACGGATTGGTCAGTTGGGACTTAGTGGCACAAGAGCCTCCCAGACCACAGTGATCATGCGGCATATTATTAACTGTCATAAAATTTTATATCATAGGATATATAGAAAGTTATTTTTTTCCTCAAATGGGATCAAATAACTAATGCCGTACTTTGTTCCTATGTTTTCTCCTTAAGACTAGGAATAATTGCTTGAATTTTAAAATATCTATTTGAATATTGCAGAACATTTTAGTAAAATAATTTCACTAAAATTACGGCTCTTAGATAGTTAACGAATTTAGAAACTTTAGCCGAGAAAAGGTTTGATAGAATTAGAAAAATAGTTTTCAAAATTATAAAACTAGGTACTGTACACGAACACATTATATTTCATTAGAAATAATCATGGAAGCTAAATGGCTCAACATTTGCTAAGATATAAACAATGTTCTAGATATAATTCTATAAATGTGTGTGTGTCGAATTGTCAATTTGCATTTTCTATTACAATCTTCCTGCCAATTTAAATTTCTAAGCAACAAATCATTTTAAGAAATACCTTTGAAAGCTCAGAAAAGAAAGCATCTGAGTCCAATTCTTTTGATTCACTTCAGCACTTGTAAAACGCTTCTATAACAAATAGCCCTTTTTAATATTCTAAAAGTGAGACCGTTCGTGACTTTAATAACTTTACAAGCTCATTCATTAGAGAAGGACTCCAAAGCAAAATGCGGGAAGACGCTACGATGGATGCCAAAGAACTGTAAAGTTTTAATGAGCTCCATAAACTTCTCGGCGAATATTTTCACAGCCACATCGAAGTCAACAGCCTCAGGAAGAAGCCAACGCAATGCTGACTTCAAGTTTCCGACCACATTTTCTTTTCTTAGTACAACATATTATGGTCAAAAGAATACATTCATCAGCTATGCAGAAACGGCATGTCCTTCTATTAACAACACACGCTTAAAAATGATAATAATAAAATAATGCCTCTTTCGGGCTTTTGAAAGCGGGTAGAAAAAACTTATTACGTCAAGTAATAATTCTGTGGAAGCAGATAGGTTCCAAGGGTGTGGTCGAGGAAAACATTATTGCTCAACTGATAAGACATGTATAATAAACTACGGTTAGAAAAAGTACTTGGATTACTCTTAATGTTCTGTTCACAAAGGGGCAAGCCTTTGAAATTGAATGTATGAGCCGTGGACTCTCAATTTCTGCAGGTTTTTTTGAGAGCACGAAAGTTATGTTTATTGCCTGCATACATATACATTACACACTTCGTCATTGTCAGTTAAAAGTGCGCTCGCATGCTCTTTGAAGGGCAATTGCTCTGTTACGCGAGTAGACAAGTTGGGAATGGCAAAGTTCGTTCTGTTTTTAACGCCATTTTGCTTTGATGTTATTAATCGCGAAGAGCAAATAATTTTTTTACCTTTGGAAGTATATATTCATCTTGCTTGGCATGTCTTGACACACCGTGATTTCAAAATGGTTAATTTATATTCCAGTTGCAATAGAAAATATGCAACTGCCTTAGGTACTTTTAAAATCTTACTAATATAATTAAAGGAATGTGCGTAAGAACGATCGATCATCATTTTGCTTATTCGTTGACAATTAATATTAGGCTACGTTAGTCTTTGGGTTGCGTTAGCTACGATATTCATGAAACCCAGCGACCTTAAATCTTAACGGGTACAAATATTCATTCCGAAACTGGCACTCCAAAACTGGCTTTTAGACTCCTATTACTTTAAAGTCATGGTGAGAAATTACAATGTCCATTAAGTTAAGATTACATTCATATTACCTTGTGCGATATTCTAGAAAGTACGTTCTGTATTTCAAGGCTATCCCAAAGACATTAAACCGATGTCTGTACTACCAACTTAGAGCATTTATGCCTGCAATAGTTAAAATTCGAAGTTACCGCCTTTACTGAAGCCTTTCAACAACATAATGAATTTTATTTCTTTTTATCCACTCAGAGCATTTATTTCTTGATCAACATTAGTGTTCCAAACATGGGGAATATTTGGGGAGGGACAAAGTTTATCTCAGTTACTGCTGATATAAGCTCTTGAACATTGTTTTGTACAATTTTTTTTATTTTCACACAGTTTGGAGAATGTGTTGCTAGCTCATGCGTTGCCTCTTCATCTGACCGCAGTTCAAAATAACGTGGTGTTATTCTTGGATCTTTCCATTGAGGGATTGATCCCGCACCATCGTCAATAGCCCATTGCGTTACTCCAGTACGACGTTAATTAAAATACCCTAGAAATATTTCAGTCCTTAAATACAATCAAAACTTTACTGTGAAGATAATTTTACTACCGTCAGTTTCGCTTGCAACGAAGTAAAAATGCCCCTAGACACCTCAGAAGACAATCAAACATTCATTAAACGTATTGTTCAGTTAGCATTACGATTGGAACGGAAAACCTCGACAGAATAAAAATGAACCACAGAGCTGACAAGTAAACTAAACCAAGCTATGTGATTATCTAAATGGGAAGATATTGGACAAACGAGGTAAATGTCTCGTCTGTTCGCCATACGTGAATGACTATGTACGCTTTAATTGGCAGTGCCAATAGACTATTGCCTCTAAGAAATATTTTAAGTGAAAAATGCACTCTGAAAATAGTCTAACAAGCGTCAATCAGAGTTGTTTTTATCATGACGGCAAAATTCACGTAATCATTTCCAAAGACAGTCAAACACTCATTTTTCAAACCCACTCATTAAATCCATTGTTCAGTAAGTCTTGCGATAACCGGAAAACCGGGAATGACGACTGCGCCTCATCCGAATCCTGTCTTCTTAACGAGCTCCCGTGCCAGATAAAAAGGTCCAATAGCTCAGAGGTAAACAATTCCAATAGGTCCGTACAAACAACACAGCGATCCGCAAAACGACTCCTTTCATTAGCCAAACAAGTAGCAACGCAAGCGAGGCGATCTCTCAGTGAAATTAATGGAATGTCACATCCCTCATACCTCGCTTTTTTTCTCGGATCCCCAGCAAACAAGCGAAAGCGATGGGAAAAGGATCCTTAAGGATCTCTCGCAGTCCAGTCCCTCCGTCCATTATTAACACCTTCGATAAATAAGGAGTGAGCGAGTGTGTCGAGGGCATTTTTATGTCGGAGGAATGAGAGGAATTGATTCGGAAGGGGTGGAGGAACGAAAATCGAAGCAGGAGGGAATTTGGGTCAATGCCTAACGGGAAGTGGGTCGATGGTCAACTGTGGAAGGAAGAATGGAGAAATGCTTTTGGAGATAAAACAGAGAAGAAAATATGCTCCGAGGTGACCTTGAGGGATATACTCCCTTGTTCTTCCGCATCTTTTTCCCCCGAGAGTGATTCTTCTTGATGAATCACTCTTTTCAATGCATAACTCTGTTCCCCTGTTTTTGTTCGCATTGTTCCTTTCGTTACCGTTTTTCTCTGCGTTTCCTCCTCGGAAAGTAAGAAGCGGCCGGGAAGGAACAAAAGAGCTTTTTTCGAATTTTCGAAACCGGGTTTTATGAATGTCCTGCTTTTGTCCGTAAAAATGTCCTGCTTTTGTCCGTAAAAATGTCCTTTTCGAACGCCGTCTTTTTGTAATATGATGTGGATTCGTTTTTTGATATGAGGGTTTTTACTATGAAACACATTTTATTCACAATTTTTTTTCACTGATTATTTAATTTTTAAAACTATATTCAGGCATTTCTATGGTGTTATTTAAGGATATATTTTTTGGTTTTAGTTTGTTGCTTTACGGTTATACAGGTTTAAGAAAATTGAGTTAATAGCAATAAAAATAATACTATGCAGTTTTACATGGATTGGGGAGTTTGTGCACAACCATGATTTTCAAACACACACAGTAATTATTTTGAAACTTTTATCTATGACTGGATACGTGTAAAATTTTGTCATAGATTGTAAAATTCTAAATTGAACCGATATATGAATTATAATGCAAGTACGTAATATAACCTATGCTATATTCTTTTATTAAAATTATCTGAAGATATATCATGATTACTCATTTTTGATTTAGTAGAGAATACTATTTTAAGATAGAATTGCACAATCTCAATTATAAGTTAATATTTATAATGAATGTTATTAAGAATATTGTAATTTACATATTTTCTCTTTTATGTTTGAGGTTTAATTTTTCATTTTTTTATTGTAATTTTTGATTGCATACTTTAAGATTCAATCTGTAATCCATAAAAGGTTAATTTTTATACGAATAATATTTATTAATAGAAACTATAAATATTCTCTCGTTTAATAACTTGAGTGTGTTGAGTTTAGACTGGCAGCGGTATGTTCCCCAACTACCAATATGTTTCTCCCTCTCTTAAAAAACAGAAGTTTGAAATGTTCTTAAGAACATTAATTTTAAGTAGTCTTCACCCATAAATGTTTTGTGGAAATATGTTTAGCACAGTACCATTGAAAAGAGACTAATGGATACCTAAAATACGACAGCATAAAACATGAAACTTCAGCTTTAATAAATGAACGAACAAAACTTTCATTCGTTATTAGATATCCTGAACAACTCCGTTTTCCATTTTTCCTGTTGCATTTTAATATCCTGTAAATATCGTTTGCTCATCATATTAATTTTAGCCAGAATTATTTTATTGTATGAAACGTGATTTATTGAATAGACTGATATAAATTTTAAGCATATATATGTATTCACATGTATAATATTAATTTTACTATCAATAACATTTCAAAGCTTACGAGCATTGATCAGCAACACGTAATCAGATGACCAAAACTCATGAGGAATTCCAATTACATGCATGCTCCAATAGTTTTTATAAAGCTATAAAACTTTAATCTCAAATTTAAGTTTACTGTTCAGGCTTCCAATAAAGAGACTGATTCATTCAAGGAATAATTAAATCAGATTTAAAGATGAATTTTGAAAGCATGAAAATGTATTTTTCCCCTAGGAAAAGATGATTATTTCATATTTCAGGCATGGGGGAAATACAATAAAACTTTGAATGTGAGAGCGTATCAAATTATATGCTGCTAGGATGAACCATGCAAGACCTTAAACATTGCAAATATCAATGTTAGCTTCAAAATTTCAATCGTATTGCAAAGGGAAGCGCTATTAAATCCTATCCCTCTCACATTCACCAGTCAAAAGGAATTTCCGGCCTAAGGAATTATGCACACATACTAGCTGTGCACTGGGCATTTCAATCAGCAATGCTTGATTGAACCAAAAGCCTCGCGATTCATATTTTCAATTAGTAGTTTTCAACGTATCTATTTGTTAAATTATGAGTAGGTCAACCCTTCTGATGGTTGTCATGACGAAATATATCGTCGTTAACAAAACTGACCAGATCTTGATGGACGAGATATCTCGTCGAAAACTAACCAGATCTTGATCTCGTCTTTATGAAAAAAATTAAAATTATCTTGATGACGAAATATTTTTCAAAATGTGTTAGATCTTGATGACAAATTATCTTTCAAAATTTGTTAGATCTTGATGACGAAATATGTCTCTATATTAAAAAAAGTTACGGCCGCCGCCGCTGTCGCAGGATTGGAAACTGTGTTGTTTAGCTCGATTCTTAGACGGTTTCTCGAGAAAGTACTGATCAGAAAAATATGAAATTAACATGGTTTGTTCTTCAACGTGTTCTATGGATAATTGTAAAGATCTTTTTCCGATGCGGTTATTAGTTTAGGGTTTATTAAGTGTCAAAGTTGAAAAGCGAAATTTCTTGCGCGAGTGAGCTAAACACATTCAAATTTTCAGTCTTCAGCCGTGAGTTTTTTTAAAGAGTACCTCTCAACGTAAATTTTTGCAGCTCGTCGAGTTTTTTCAGAAATTTTAATTTGGTTCTTGATAATATTTTTTTGAAAATCGGGACATTTTCTTTATTTTTATTAAACTGTCATATCTATATCTTGTTACTATTAGTTTTTAATTTTGAAAAATCGCAGTCTACCTCAGAATGTACTCTTTCTTACGGTATAATTGTTTTTGAAATTGGTTAATAAATAAATTCGATGCGATCAAAAGTTGGTCATACGGGGTTCGGCGAGCGTAAGCGAGCAGGGGGCGAAGCCCTCGCTATGACGTCATGGACAGGAAAGTCAAATCATGATTATACGAATTATTAATATAGTTTCGCTGTCCAGGAGATTCACTCTGTGAATGGAATGTTAGTTGGCGAGCAGAGGCCGGTGCCCCCTAGTGTTTTAAAATTTGTTAGATCTTGATGTTCTAGATATCTTGTAGTTATCGAAATTCTTTTGATCTCAATAGGCGAGATATCTTGTCGAAGTCACTTGATGGGTTAAATATAAACGACACGTTCTCACAGTTTCGGATTCTGGCTTCTAGTTTATCGTACAATGATATTGGTGATGAGAGATGAAAGTACAAATTCTCATCTATGGTAATCTTTATTTTGCTCCCATTTATTTCATTAGGAGAGTTAGCTTAATACCTCTCTAGACATAAATTCCTCCAAGGTCGTCTTTCAATTCACTGGAGTCACACTAACACGCTTTCTAATTTTTGTGGAATGAACTTTGGTATAAACTAGTGTCTGCCCAAATATTCCTAACACTAGTTAGCACTATGGAAGAGCGCTATGTCAAACGGTGAAACCTATTTGGATTAGGTCTCTGGAGATCTGAACTGATGTCCAAAATTATCTTTACAAACCGAAAAAACAATTGTATTCCCTGAAATACATATTCGATGTGATCCATTTTTGCAGGGAATGTATGAAAGACAAGCCTAATTAGAATTATCCAATCCAAAGTTTCAGATATGCAAATCAAAGCGTTACGTTATCCGATGATGAATCAAGCGCTTTGCGCATAGTGAATATCTAAGCGAATTTCTGCAATACGGCGTTAGATTTCAGTGTATAAGGACTGGAAACTATTTGTTATGGCTCCGAAGTATCATTTGGATGAATCTGTGACGTGGCGCATTATCGTTTGTTTAGAAGCAGGAAAGACAATCATGGAAGCAGCTAGATGTGTGAATATTTCAAGCCAGACAATCTCTGCGTTATGGAAACAAATTCAGAACTCTGGAACTATTGTTAGAAGGCCTGGGAAAAGTCGTACACGTATAACAACTGTTTCTCAAGATCGATTTATGGCAATAACTGCCCGTCGTAACAGAAAGTCTACTGCTCAGCAGTTAAGTTCAGAGCTTGCAGTCGCCACGGATACTGTTGTATCATGGCGGCACTGTTGTATCACTGTGTACAGAAGGCTTAGTGAGAAAAGCCTTGATGCCATAATGGTATGTGTGTCACTGTCTTCAAAACACAAGAGGTATCGCTTTAATTGGTGCAAAGAACATCAGAAGTGGAGTCAACACCAATGGACCCATGTTCTCTTTACTGATGACTCGAGGTTTAGTTTAACATCCGAATCTACGAGTTTTTACATCTGGAGGGAGTCAGGAAAGCAAAATCTTCCTTTGAACATTATGGAATGTGACAGTTTTGGTAGTGCGTGATGGTAGGGGGTGGAATAATGATCAGTGGACGTACGCTCCTACACGTTTTCAACAGAGGATCTGTGACCGGCCAGAGATATCGGAATTAGGTCTTAGAACGTTATGTAAGACTTTTCAGAGTTACATATGGATATTATTTTTTTATTTATAAACGATAATGCTCTACCACATCGAGAAAAACTTTTTGAAGAATTTCTTGAAAATAAAACCACTGAGCAAGTACCATGTTCAGCAAAATCTCCTGATCTGAACTAGTGATGCGACATCGATGTCGATGTTTTCAAAACATCGATGTATTTACCATCGATTTATTGGAGACGATGTTTTAACATTTTCGATGTTTTATTTTTGAATAAAAATAGTACCAGTAAAAAATTAAGAAAATTGATCGTGGATCTAGATCCATCTGAAAGAGTTTCTTCCCTAATTGGTGGGATAGTTAGTGGAAAAGAAAATCAGCTTAAGGTCGAGAAAGTTAGCAAACTTCTTTTTTTACAAACTGTAACTAACAAATATTAGAGCATATAATAATTAAAGGCCCCAATATTTTTTATTTACATTAAATAAAAAATAAGTTTAGGTTCCCACCTATAAGTTGATAAATAATTAATAATAACTTACAATAATTATTGCTATGTACCTACCTAATGTTACTTATAGTTAGAAGTACCTATATCAAACTATCGTAAATATTACTTTCTTTTAAATTATTCAATTTGAAAACAAAATATTTATTAATTGTTCTTATTAAATTTTTGTACTTTGTTTTGACATTTTGAAAAGTCTTAGTTATAAATTAATAAACACGGCAAATGAAAAGTAAATTAAATCTCCCCCCCCCCGGGGAAACATTATTGTTTGAGGGTTCTAAACCAGTTTTAAGGATGAAGGAAAAAGTTAAATACGCTGATGTTTAAAAACATTGATGGTTTTATGGCGATGTATTATTGACATTGAGGTTTTAGTTTTGAACATCGATGTTTTGTTGTCGATGTTGCATCCCTATTCTGAACCCGATAGAGAACCTATGGGACTACCTTGGAAAAGCAGTTGCACGGAGACATCCATCTCCTAGAGATATAAATACCCTGAAGACCGCATTGCTGGAGGAGTGGAACTTAATTCTCCAAACTGTAGTTAACAACATTATTGTCAGCATGAAATCATGTTGTCATGTGTGTAGAAGTCAGGGGTGATCACATTCCATATTAAATTCATGAGCCTTAATTTTTTTCTGAATTCTCCTTGTCACATATTATTGCCATTTTTATTATTTCATGCCACAGTTTTATATCATATGCAGTCTTCTTAAATTTTTCTCTTTGTATTTATGTGTTATGATATTATGTCTGATTCCAGACAAATTCATAAAATTATGGCTCACAGTTTTTTAGAATTTATGCATGTAAAGATAATTTTGGACACCAGTTTATTTGTTTTGCTAATTCATCATCGCCAATATTTTCATCAGTTTAACTTAAAAAAAATTTTGAATCATATTTGGAGCTTTTATTGCATACTATGGTGCCTCCTTGGCAATATTTTTGTTTTTCTTAACCTTATACAAGCGTTGAATATCCCAACTCAAAAGAAATATCCTTTAAATAAAGAATTTCAATTATAAATGCATATTTATCGGAATAAAAACAAGATTATTTTTCCACTGAGTATTGATGGAGTCCTTTTAAAATCCAAATACTACAAATAAAGAGAAAGAACTATTCCCTTTTTTCAATTCAAAGAAAGCATACATTGATCATTCAAATTAATCGAAGCCCACATAAAATGCTTGATGTTCAGAATATAAAGCGTATGATGATAAATGGACAAAAATCAGAAAACCTTTCTTGTAAAAAATATTTCAAATTTATTTCATGCTTGTTTTATGAAAATAATTCAAGAAAATAAATCTTGTCGTCTTCAGCCTGAGCAATATCATTTTATAACTTCTATACATTGGTGCGAAAGAACTTTTCTGGCACATATTTTAGCTTCCTTGTCAAAATACACTTTTTGTAAGCATAAAAGAATGAAATTCGCGCATGTTTTGAAATTTATTTTATTTATTCAGAAATGAAACGAGGAAAAGTTGAAATATGATCAGAGTTTTGCAATATTTCTCTCCTTTTGATAGTCACAGGGAAAAAGATAAAAGAAATTTTGAGCTATGGTTTTAAAACGCTCGATTACATTTTAGAAAACCTTTATATTGACCATGGAAGACTTTACACAATATCAAATATTTGACTTTTCAAACGGTGATGGATTATTTTCTGTGAGGCTTTACAGAAATTAAAAAGTTTCGTAAATAAACTGCAACTAATCCTTTGAGAAGCATAAAAAAATAAGGAGTATCGTTTTATTAATAGTTTCTTTTGACACATAGTACAACTTCGATCTGAAGCATTCACTTCTCATTCAAGAATTTAAATTTGTGATGGTTCCTGGAAAAGAGTAATATTAAATTTTCAAACCTGATTTTAGAATTGTGTTAAATGAAGGTTTTCTAGTTGATTCTAAATAAAAACGCGTCTTACAGTACTACAACTCAACTTAGGCATTTTGCGTCATTAATTAAAGAATATAATTAAAAATCGTCTTTCAAGTATGAGTCATGATACAACGCAAAATTTAAGCTCCTTTTTCTAAATCTTTACTACTTATTTTTAATCTTTCAAAATTCAAAACATTTACCCTATTTGAGATGCAACGTTTCCTTTTTATGTACTGGTAATTTGGTAATTTTTTATTAACGTCGTACTAGAGCAACACAACGGGCTATTATCGATGGTCCGGGGTCAATCCTTTAAGGGTAAGATTCGAAGACAACACCTCGTAATTTTGAACCACGGTCAGAAGACGAAGCAACACCTGAGCTGGCACCCCACTCTCCAAACTTCCACACCAACTCAACGTGAGGACTTTCGGCCATGGCAGATTTAAGGTGCACCAGCCGCCTCTACACCATACGACTACAAAAATCCATGCCTGGACCCGGATTCGAACTAGGAACCTTCCTATCTATTTTATGTACTGAAATCTAACGAGAGTTGTCTCTATAAAACACAAATTATTAGTAAAATGTTGACTGAGGTAGACCAGTTGGAATAGCAACGGTTAGAAACCGGAAGGTTGCGGGTTTGAATCTCATTCCAACCAAAGACCATCGTGGTCAAGGAAGACAGTGCACGTTAAATCTCTTATCACCTCAAATGACCTCACTGGCGAGGCGTGGAAGTTTGGAGTAGGGTGCTAGCTTACATGTTAATCTCGTCATTTGACCGTGATTCAAAATTACGTGGTGCTGTCCTCGGATCTTTTCATTCAGGATTGATCCCGGACCGTCGCCAATAGCCCGTTGTGTTGCACTACTGTGACGTTTACTAACTAACTATATAAAATTATCAATAATGAAATTGAGTGACAGTTTTAATTGACCAGCTTTACTATCATAAATTTAACAATAATGTACTCTATAACAAAAAAAAAATCAACGAACTAAGAAAGCACAGAATTACAGAGGTGTCGGGCTCGATCAACTTAGAACGGCGCTGAGGAAGTATAGTCTTTAGTGACGAGTCCCGTATCCAACTGTGACCTGACGACAACCGTGGATGTTTCTAGAGAAGTCCAGGGCAGCGTGGGTATCCTGCCCGTACTATCGCACGTCATCCATGTACACCACAACAGGGCATTATTGTCTGGGATGCCATCTCCTTTGATAGCCGTTCCCCTTTGGTAGTCATTTCTGGCACACTGACAGCACAGCGGTACGTAGACGACATTCTACAACAGCTTGTGCTACCGTTCCCTTTGCGAAACCCTGGACTTACTTTTGAACAAGATAATGCCCGGACGCACATGGCAAGTGTTGCTATGAATTGTCTTCAAGCTTTCCCAACACTTCTTTGGCCAGCTAGGTCTCCTGATATTTCTCCCATAGAGCTTATTTGGGACCTTATGGGAAGGCAAGATTACAACCATCCTATAATGCTTGACCATTTAGCCCGACACTTGGAGACAATTTGGCATGAACTTCCTCACGACACGATCCGGGAACTCTTTCAGTCAATGCCCGGTCGGTTGACAGCTTGCATCCAGGCCAGAAGTGGACCTACTCGTTAGTGGCTTCCCCCTTTGTAATGGTCAAACTCTGAAATAAATCATTCAATTGTTCTGAAATTTTAATCGTTTCTTTTTCTATGTATGTTCTTCACATCCACCAACTTTTATCGCAATCGGACAACTCTTTCTTGGTGCGTCGATTTTTTTTTGTTATAGAGTGTATGTTTTCATCAATAAAGTAGCTGGTTAAATAGAGTATACCGTCTGCTTAGAGCAGAAAAGTATTAAATGACATTTTTGGGATACAATAAAAACTTTATTTTCATGGTGATACAGTCTAAATCTAATCAAAATTCTGAAAACATTTTTTTTCATCTAAAATCTAATATTTTTATACTGTTGTACTGAAAACCTTTTGTCAGTGAATGAGCTTCAGTACCAATCCGACGATATAGAAATTGCTTCTGTTAATTACCAAAATCAACGAAATATTTCTTTATTGCACATTTTTTACTTCAGGACTTTCTAACGAAAATTGCCTTTTCTTTCAAGTTTTCTGCAAAACAGATATCACAACGCTTTTGGAATTGCATTGATAACGGAACATTAACTCACTAATAATGTAACTGTCCAACTCTAGTTACGAGTTTTTATGGGAAAACAATTAGCAGTAATTACCCCCTTAATCAAATTTGATTTTTAAATTTTACAGAAACTGATAAGACATAATGTCATACAAAAAGAGGTAAATAAATATAATAGATAGTTACAAGAGCAGTTAAAAATAATTATTACCGGGATGACAAGTTATTAACATAATTACAAACTACGATAAAAATAATTAACAGTTAGGTATTTTTATACTAAAAATACGGTTGTCTCACTGATTGTAAGTACCTTAATTTATGTTCAAGTATTATGTTTTTAAAAGCTTTGAGGCAGCTGTTACCCTGAAACACTATAGCATTAGCTTTTGTCCTTAACACAAAAGCTATTGTTCCATTGCTAATTGGATTTATGGGGCATGTGTATGTGTGAAGTATCAATTTATCGCCAATATTTCTTACATCTTACGAGTGTTTAGTTAATTTGAAGTTTCTCGGTTTAAAATGGGTTTTAGTTTATCAACTAAATATTTGGATGTATTGCATTCCGTGAACTCTCAGTTTCATAGAATAGAACAAGAATTACGATAAATAATGATGATATAATAATGACGATGATAACTAATATGATTAATTAAATAATTAGTAGTATTTCAAGCTATACTTTTGTTACTTTCTCTTCCACATCTTGATGAAAGACTATTTATTAAGTATTTCCATGTTAAAGAATTTTTTTTTACTTCTGTGAGCCTTTCTTGGAATTCCTATTTGCTTTAGGGATTTATTTTCATAGTACCAAATCTTAGTGTAGGATCAACCGCTTGAACATTGATTTGTAATGAGCCGCGGTAGCTCAGTCAGTAGAGCGTCGGGCTCGCATCAGAAGTGTTGTGGGCGGCGGAGCCTGCAATTCTGATGATTGCGAGATCGGTGCTTCGACCTGGCTAAAGACCGTCGTGTTCACTAATGTTGACTGGAGCACGTTAAATAGGTCGTGGTCACAAAGTCCCCCATGTTCCCATACCAAATCAATACCTCTGGGGGTACCTGATCAGGGGGTTATCGACCTCTGATTGGGATCTAAATTACGATGCGTGTGAGTGAATGGATGTATGCAAGGGACCTTCCTGTAAAACGGATGTGTCATGTATGTCGAGCAAAGTCGGACTTCCTCCCAATGGGGCTCACTTACATGGAAGGCGGACCCCCCCCCCTCTCCTCTTGCCGTCTTTGACGGGCCTGGCACTCCTCTGGTCTGCCAGTGTAGGCATGAGAAACAACAACGACATTGATTTGTCATCAAACTTTGTTGGAGGAATATATTAAGTTAAAAAGCATGCAAATATAAATGACATTTCTCCATTATAAGGTCGTCAAATCTAAACTAGTTTTTACTCATATCAAAAGTTTATTATTAAGTACACATATTTTAAATTTAAAAAATGCATCGCGTTTAAATGTTATATTTAAAATATGCGTCTTCGTATATATATGGGTAAAGAATTTGATGAAATATCTGGTATAAAATGTTTTAATTCGTGTGTTATTTTAATAATTAAATTTAAATATGTAGAAGTTTTTCAAATTGGAATACGGGATCTACGTGGCTCAATATGTTTATCCACAGCGTTGTAATTTGTGAGTTGTAGGCAATAGAGGTTTGCTTTCGGTAATTTACCTTGAGTATATTTATATCTTACACAGTAGTAGGACTTTTATTCTGTGACAGTAAAAATTTCGTGTTTGAAGCAACTTGATATAGTCTTTGTGCCATAACCCCACCCCAATGTAGATTCGACCTGGCAATCAATTGGTTGGCATTCTGGTCTTCGGTTGAACAGACTGGGTTTAAATATCGGACTTGGTTTGGACCGATGCTTGTAGTATTTGAAAACCCCTTTTAGCCATAGGTTCTGGTCTAATTAACGTTTATGAAGGACAACATAAACGTTAAGCAACAAACCAATGCGAAATTTTGCAACTATTAGGTGTAGTTAAGTAGTTAGTTAGTTGCGTCGTACTGCAGCAACACAACGAGATATTTCTAACTATTAGAAGCAATGTCTTGGTATGATTATAAACTGTCTGTAATTGTTAGTAAAATATAACTCTGTTTTGTGCTTTAATTGGGCAATTAATGCGCAAATAATTTATACTTTGATCATAGAGTCTTCCAACGTAGATTAAATTTCTAATCACCTACGAAAAGATTAACGCGGACAACATTTTCGTTTCTTTTATGGCCTAATGAAATGTAAATCAAAAACAAAGAAAGTAAACACGAATAGTTTAGTCTTTAAACTACATTAAGAAACTCTCCATTCACTTTTCTATTCGATTACACACTTGTACGATGAGTCTCAATTCCGACGAAATTATATCCAACCATTTTCAACCTCTTGTTTTATCTAAAACGGTGTATGAAAAAGTACATAATTTTTAAGGTAGAAACTTTAATGACACTGCTATTAGTCCCACCGACAAACCTCTTTTAAATGCATCATAAATCATTTATAGCTCACTATTAATCTACTTGGATCGAAATTTTTCTGGAGGTATTTTCGCACGATTCAATCACCAGTTTTTTCAGTTCCTTTTTCGCACAGGTAATTGTTTTTAATCTCATATGCTCCTCTTAAACGAATCACAATTTTTCTTTCGTTTAACATCTTGAATAAAAATGCAGTTTGATCGTATTATATGTAGGAAGTCTTCGTGCTTATATCCAACGAGGTAGAAATATGACACATCTGTGTATTATAATTATGGTTAAGTAAACAAAAGTATTACTTACTCGAACTTGTTTTTTATCTAAATATATTCTTTATTACTAGGTATTAATATATTTGTTCAGAAAAAAATTTCCAAGCGTGCCAGTATTTTAATCATAGAAAGGTCACCTAAACTCTCATAAACAACTAAATGTAATCAAATTTGTAATTTACGTCGTACAAGAGCAATACAACGGGCCATTGACGACAATCCTGGATCAAACCCCTAAGAGAAAGATCCGAGGACAACACCACGCAATTATTTTTAACCACGATCAGATGACGAAGCAACACCTGAACTGGACCCCACTCTCCAAACTTCCACACCAACCCGACGTGAGGACTTTCAACCACGACAGATTTAAGGTGCACCAGCCGCCTCTACACCATACGCTTACAAACATCCATGCACTAACCCGGATTCGAACCAGGAACTTTCCTATCTAGAGGCTAACACCTTAACCACCAGACAGGTTGGTCGGCATATAAACAACTAAAATCGATATACATTATTATAGTGCTACGTAGTGCAACGAAAAGCTGCATTTTTAATATGAAAGTTTATGAGACTGGTAACGTAAGGTAATTTTAATTAATGTCGTATTAGAGCAACACAAGGAGCTATTGACTACGGTCCGGGATCAATCCCCTAAGGGAAAGATCAAGGACATCACCACGTAATTTTGAATCACGGTCAGATGATGAGGCAACCACTGAGTTGGCACCCCATTCTCCAAACTTCCACACCAACCCAGTGAGAGGACTTTCAGTCACGACAAATTTAAGGTGCACCAGCAGCCTCTACACCATACATACGCATACAAATATCCATACACTGACCCGCATACGAACCAGGGACCTTCCGATCTACAGGCTAAAAACCTTAACCACCTGACCGGTTGATCGACTAATGAAACTTAGGATATATAGAAGTATAAAAAATACTTGTAAAATATTATGAAACTCCACAAAACCAAAGTAGCATTGTTATTTAGAAAAACGGGCAAACTATTTCATGTGCATTGACATTTATAAAACGCATTTTATACTGTTTTACACCATAATTCCTATTTGTTGAGTTGCAAAAGCTCTGAAACTTTTTTACTTAAGTCCACATATTATAAAATGTTTGCGAATTCAAACAAACTCCCTCTCATCTTGTACTTAAAAATTCGTTGAAAAGTAAACCAAACTTGTGGATATTTCAACTATACGATATACCCTATGCCTCAACGACTCGCGCAATGTCTATAGATATTTTGATTGAGATTTTGTACTTTTGATATCGCAAAAAAACAATGAATAATTAATATATCGTACATTTTTACAGAAGCACAAAATGGCATTGAGCAATGCTACACTATTCTAGAAAATAGTCAATTTTTTTAATCAGTTATAAGAGGCTCTCAACAGACATATACTTTACAATAAATCAATTTTATAGAATTGATAATTTTACTTTTTGAATTTACCAAATTCGGAAACCGAAATATGATTGACATTCTTAACCAGCCAAGTAGTTTCGACGAGACATCTCGTCCAAAAGGATTGACCAATTTTCCTAATCACAAGATATCTCGTCAAAATCTTGCCGATCTTTGATGATGACCAGATTAAAATCTCGTCCAATGTGATCTGATTAGTTATGCTGATGACCAGATACCTCGTCAAGACAGACAGCCCAATAGGAAGGTTAAAAATTTTCCATTAAATGTGCTACCTTTACAGCCATATAGCTGTAAGTCAATTTACTTTTACCCCAGTTTAATTTATTACTTTCTTCACACACGTCAGTATAACCGCTCATTCAATAAAATTTCAAAACGTTAATGTGGTACAAAGCATACAGATGGAATAGAACCGAAAAACAGAAAATGGAAGTGCTTTCACCAAAGTTTATATTGTATAGCTACCTCTAACATAAGGGATTGTCAGTACCAAGGTTCCAGGGATACACGTGTAAAGAGATTCCCAGGAAATGTACAGTTTGCCTTCAAGGTCAAAAAGTTTAAATTAATTTCAAAGTGCTTATCATAATTACGAGGTACAAAACTTTTTTTTTTAAATAGTAATATTTATACCTTTGAGAGAGTTGGACAATATGAACTTGGGATGCATATTTTTATCCTTTCATTAGTCATCCGTCATTTTAATTGGTACAGGGGCGGGAGAACTAATGCAGTGGAGGAGGGTTAATTATGTTGAAAGTCATAATGTGTGACGAAATATTTTTTGGACACACAAACATTCAAATCAAGAAGCGTAATTAAGACAGTCGCTAAACGAGTCATTTTGAGACACTAGATGTAAATAACTTTGAGACCGACTGTCCTCATTACTCTGATTTTTGGACCATGAAATAAGAATGCATACGGTTAGTCATGTTGAGTTTTAGTAGTCGCCTTCCTCGCATAGTAACAAAAATGTGACAAAATGCAGAAAAAAAGAGACTTTCAGTGCACAAATTTTTGTGGGAAAATGGCTACGAACAAATGCAGAGAAAAGCATGTATGTGGTCCAGAAATGGTCAAATATCAGGAAAACAGCCAGTAAAAACAGTGAATATATAAATGAGCATTTTCTAATTTTGTAAAACTTTTATGAAAAAGCAACTACACTTTTCCTATTTGAGGTGCTTCTGTAAAGTCCTCGTGAAACCTCTCTGAACTAAGTACAACTCAATGATTGGAATGTATTCTGGTGATAAGGTTGAAATTCGGAGGAAAACTTACCCATCTACATTAACCTATTTAAAAACATTAATCTTTCACTGACATCCTAATAAATTTCTTAGGAAATTATTTAAAGTTTACTGAAAGTACAAATAACTGTCAAACCTAGAGATCCACGGCACAGTTTTATGCCATTGATCAAAACTTTGATTAATCTCATGCGAATAACACGCCTGTAACGCTGAACTAAAACAAACAGACATTTGTTCACTCTATCCAGCCGCACCTTTATGAAACGACAGCTGAAAATGAAGTAAGTTTACTTATCGGATGAAGAAAGTACTCTCTGAAGAAGGGCGTGGACCCGATGACCTTACCTTCTTCAAAGGTCACTAATCCAGTCAGTGACCTGTCGTGACCGCCTATTCCACATACCAAGTGAGGCCCAAATCATAACTATTGTTTTCCACATCTTAACACTTGTAATGAATGGAGAGAAATGAAAGTCTCGCCGCACCTTAATGAACTGATGAAACATAAAATACACCATTTTCTTTCCACTTCTTTTTGAGGGATTTAGGGAAACGTAATGCGACGTGCTTAAGGAAGCTTTCGACATTCATTTTTCATGGAACAGTGCCATGCTAACTTGATTAGGAGGAGCTGAAGTGGGAAAAAAGGATAAATGTTTTATCCTTGAAGAGGAAAATTGAGAAATCTCAAATGATTTCACTCCTCACAAGAACCGTGTAGAAAGAAGGCCTATGAGGGCTCAAGCTTATTCACCTTTTATATGAATTGTAAGTGCCGTTTTTTTCAGAAAATTGTTTGGTTTTGAGGAAGTCTGTGAAATAACTACCGCTCAAAGCGCAATCTAATTCACTTATATGCCGTCCATTATTCACTAGTTATGAACATCATCTCCGGTTCCAAAGAATCTACCTTCTCACATTTAGTTCATAAAAGGGTAATAATACTTCATATGCAGATAGTTTTAAATTATCCCTTTGACGTTTAATTCTTTTGTGAACTTTTAAAACCTTTGAGATATCGAAAATTTTACTTTCTGCAGTCTTATTAGGCGTCAAGCCCTTGCTCTTTTCATGGCCTGTTGCACGTTTGCAATTAATCCTGTCTTCGGAATAAAATAAAATTGATTTTTTATTCATTTTCCCAAACACATATATGCAGTTTTATTTACTAGAAAAATCTAAATAAAAGAGCTTGTTTATTAACAAATGCATTTATCAGGGCATTTGAGACAATACTTCTCGTTCAAGATCGCAGTGTCTATCCACAAAGAACTCACACTTCGACAAGCTATGGACAAATAATTTTTTTGGTGTATAGTAGAGGATTTTATGCAAATATATGGCAAGATAGTTTATTAATCATGCAGTATTTTAAATGACATTTCAAGTTTGTAACAAAAAAAATAGCTTTAAAACAAAGGGGGCAGGGCCTCATCACTTAAACGATTTTCTCTTTTGAACTCCCCATGACATGGAAATTGTTTGGATCAAAGAAGTTCTGTTTTTTAATTCTTATTAGCAAATACAGTTTTCAATATTCCTAATATTTTTAATAAAATATCTACAAAAAATTTATAGAGGTAATTTTTACACTAATCGTTCTAACGATTAGAATGCACTAGTGAAATCGGAAAAGAATTTTCTTTAATATCAAATGAATTGCATGAAACACTTTTGGGACTAAGTACAATTTATTGTTTAAGGTAATTGGAAATTAGTTAGGAAAGTCATTTAAGGTAACGTCCTTTTCGGACGAAATTATGTTCGATTTCAAGTTAATTAGCCCAACGCAGAGTGTAAATACTTTTACCCGAATGTCAGATTTAATTTATCTCTGAATAAGCAGATTGGTCAAGTTTATGAATTAGATGTGAATGGGGAATTCGTAAATTGGAATCAAATTAGAGTCCAAGTAAAATTACTATTATTAATATACAGGGTGATTCATAAGTATCTATACAGTTTCCAGGTGCTGTAAAACAGGAACAGTTTAAGACACGGTCCCCATATTCACACTGTTAGCAAGGTATACTCATAAAGTTTGCGTCCCCCTCCCGAACAAAGTGATGCAGGCGATAGTGAGCGTGTCACGTGACTAGTCAGGGGAAATGGCTGCGTCTGCAGTGGAGAAGGCGTTTCGTGTTCTTGAATAGAGCAAAACGGAATATATCACCGCTTTACAACGGCACTTTCGATCCCAATTTGTAAAAGAACCTCCAAACCAGAAAATTCATTTACGATTGGTTTAAAAAATTTGAAACTAAGGGCAGTCTGTGCTCAGTTCCAAAGCCAAGACGACCGAGTGTGTATCGGAAGAAGTCGTCAAAAACTTTAGTCATCCGATTTGGATGA
This sequence comes from Metellina segmentata, assembly GCA_947359465.1. NCBI lineage: Eukaryota > Metazoa > Arthropoda > Arachnida > Araneae > Tetragnathidae > Metellina > Metellina segmentata. Next base: position 84,215,828 of record OX375878.1, on the reverse strand, counting down.
TAAAGTCGAAAAGCTTTACTCTCCAATTGGATGTTGCACCACCACACTGGTCAGGTGCCATGCGAAATTACTTCTATTAACATCTTCTTCACCGATGGATTGGACAAAGCGCCGACTCCAGTATTCCACTAACCCAATGGTCACCAAGATACCCTGATATAACACCATATGACTTTTTTCTTTGGGGCTACATAAACGATAAAGTATTTAACCCTCCTCTTCCTGTTGATCTAGCGGAGTTGAAATAGCGTATCGCAACCACTATCACTGCACTTGCCTCAGATCCCCTAACAGGAGTCTGGGCAGAAATGGGTGTCATCGATTCGATGTGTGTAATGTGACTAAGGGTGTACACATAGAAAATCTGTGACTGTATCTAAAAAGACTTGAAACATTCACCTACACTTCTGTTACAGGTAATATAAAATATCTTACATAGTCACTGTTATATAGTGCGTTGAAATTGTATACTTACTTATGAATCAACCTGTATAATAATCTTAAAATTTATCTTGTACAAATGAGACAAAGCATAAGATGTGGTAAATATTAACTTATAAAGTTTTCATTACATGAAATTAAAAACATTTTTTGATTTTATACACATATTTGACAATATTAGAAGATCTAAATATGTTCGCTGTTTTTGAAATGTAAGCAGGTGATTTAATTCTCTTTGTGATGTTAAATTAAATTCACTCGAAAAGTAATTGAATTCTCTTAAAATATTTTCCATACACAGGAAGATTCAAAGCTACCTTTAGAAATTTTAAGCGGAGGCATAGAACACAAAATAAAACCGCATTACGTAAATCGTAAATGAGGAATCGCCTTTAAAGAAAATTGGACGAAGTTGAATTAGACGTTTAGAATCTAATTGGGGTAACACTACTGAAGTGTGCTTTTGGCCAAGCATTTTATTGTAAATAAAAATTAACACCAGTAATAAAAGAAGTGTTGCTGTATATGTTTTGGGTAATTTTTATTTTATTTAGAGATATGGAATCCATTTATGCGAATATGGATCGCATATTCATTATAAATAGATGTGCATAATATATGAAATACGAGTAACGACACTTTGCCATCAATAAGTACACAGTTTAGAAAGTTTAGCACGGTTGCCATGAGAAGCGTTGGCAGTTAAAATTAAAATGTTAAATATATTCATAGGATCTTATTAATTCCCAATCACAAATAACAATTTATTCGTATCTTTCATGTAGTTTCTTTATCGTTTAACCTTTTAATAGATTGAGAACCTTTTATCCATGCTGACGATCTTGCCCATATTTGAAGCCAGAAAACAAGTGGTTATTCGAGAACCAAACACCGCAAAAAGGGACACACTTTTCAATCTGTTTCACTTTGTTACAATTACCTCCTAAGCGGCACATGACGCGTTTTGGGGGAAACTTGTTTGATTGAGAGATGTCTCAGTGGCATGGAATTACCGCCCCTCTTTTCCGCTCAAACTGTCCTACTTCGAGACGCGAAAAAGAAATATTCCGCACAACATCAGCATCGCTTCGGGATTGCAGGAAACATCCACTTCGACGATTTCAGCCCAATCCCGATGAATTAGAACAGGCGCCCGAAGAATTGCGACTCAATTGGTGGGACGATGCGTCTTCCATAAAAAAGCCATTCTCTTCTGTCTTGGGCAGGCAAAAAATAAAGCCTCTGCAATTGAGGCATCCGGGTTGCTGGTCAGATAACTGCTGAAACCGAGAACTTTCCATTGCGTAACTTTGCGGATTCCTTTTGTGGGTTTAAAGAACGACATTGGTCGCAATCGACGGTGATTATTTCCTACTTGCTTGTTATCAGCCCGGCGATTGTTTCCTTGAAAGAGTAAGGTTCGAGTTTCTTCAACAAGTTTGTTGTTAACTGGATTCCACTTCGTGGAATATGAAACTTGAGCTTATTGCTGCAGCCATTACGGAATCGACTTAGTTTTAGTTTTTGGCAAGGACTTTAACGTTAAACTAAACTATAACATATAACAAGCTAAAGTGGTACGGATTTCAGTTTGTTATAAATTGTTTTTCGGCTAGATTTTAAATTGCATGATTCGTTGGATAAAATGCAGAACTGTTGCATATTTGGTGCTCTCTTTAAACACGATGTTTTGGGTTATGTGTTAGCTTAGAAATAAAACATTTTTTGCAGTAATTTGGTAGGTATACGAGCACGCTATACAAATATGAAATATATTTCAAAATTAATTACTTAATATATTACATTAAATAACATTAACTAATATATTAAATTTGATTTCAAAAAGATAAACATAATATTAACTTTCAAAGAGCTACTGAAGCATGTGAGTTCTCTTTAAATTAGAATAGGTTGGTTTCTTAAAACTCAAATATAGATACGGTTTTGAATTTTATATAAACTATAGCATACCCTATCATTATTACAATTTAAACTAATGGAATTCTGTAAGGAAAAATAAAATAACAAACCACGGGTATTGATTTTGTTTATCCTTCTATAGTCATTGTTTGCAACACTAGGGCTAATTAGAACACAAGTTGTGACTATGAATACTTACTTTAAACATAAAATAAATTTATACACAATCTGGAACTGAGAATAAAAATGGTATATAATTACAATTCATATACAAAATTTGACTAAAGCAGTTGCATAGATTTCCTTAAAATGTTTATTTACTTGTCTAAAATATAGGCAAACACTAGAAAATACTGTCCTTTGATCTTATTTGCATCCGTTAAGTGTGATCCTTTTAAAAATGTATCTTCGATAAACTTTATTATTCGATGCGATGTCCTAATTTGGTCTTGCCATTCCAAAAACGCACTCTAAAACTTGCGTTTGCGACACAAAAGTAAAACAACTCTACAACATCCAAATCCAATAGTCCCTTTGAAAGAAACGTGACGGCTGCTTCTTTTGAGGCGAACACTTCGCAAAATGCATCGCGACATATTCCAAGACGGTCTGCCGGACGAATATAAAAATTCTTCGAACGGAATTCTGTTTTTGGAACCATTGAAGAGGTCAGGCATCTTCATGGCGCCGACTACCCTGCCAATGGTAGTGTTACATGCCCCAGCCGACTATATAATTACACTTGACGCTAATGGTAATCTCAAAACAACTTTAGCTTTCTAATTATATGCTCCACCATCAATATGGACTACTGGAATAACGACGCACTTGTGTCTGCAGCAGACGAATCAGGCTTATTCTTTTTCTGCTTAAGTGATTACGATGGCTTCCTCAATAAACGAATAGCTGGTCGTTTTGAAGATAGCACTTAAGATCAAAAGTATTGATTTCGAGTGAGACCAAAGATCAGTTATTTAACATGGTAGTTTATATGCGTACATATAATTGTGGAAAGCATTTCACAAAAATACAAATGCCGTGTTGGTAAAATCTCGATGGAAAAGGAATCTTGAGACGCCTGTTACAGATCGCCGTTGCATGTCATCTTTTTCTTTTGGCTGCTTAAACGTCAATTCAATTGCTTTTAGGGAGACAGTAATGTCAGACACTCCCTTGACCGCATGCTTTTAAAATTTTTCCGAGGGCAAAAATATTAGTCATTATGCAAGTCATATAGCACCATCGACTAATACCAGGCCATCATATCAGCACTCCGGGCCCAGTACCAGGTTAGGTGAAGGTCTCTCATGATAGATCACTATGTGTCTAAAGAATGAACTTACTTATGGTACTTAGTTGAAGTTATGTTGCATTGGAGTAGCACAACCGTCTACTGGCGAAGATCCGGGATCAGTCCCAAAAGGAAAAGAACAACCAAGAACAACACACCGCAATTTTGAACCATGGTCAGATGACGAGGTCACACATAAACTGGCACCCCACTCTCCTAACTACCACAACAAACCAAAGAGAGGACATTTGAGGCTACGACAGATTTAACAAGCACCAACCTCATGTGCACAACGGTCTTTGGTTGGATCGAGTTTCGAACTTGCAGCTCTCCAGTTATTTTCGCAAATCTACAAATTGGACTATGTTGACCCCACCGAAAATAGATTTGAAAATTACCGACATGCGTTAAATACAGACGAATTATTTCCCCGGTATTTAGCAATTTTAGTTCTTTTTTACACAACAGAAGGCACTGGACGTGAATATAGAGCACTTTATGTCTGTCTACCACTAGAAATATATCAGACGCAAAGTCTGCCATTGTAAGTAGTCGCTCGATACGGACATTATCCAATTTTTCATAGGTATGATTCAATAAATGCATTCAAGTTTATCACATTCGCCCACTTGATGACGAACTGGAAATATGTTAACGATTTTTACGTGTTTCCGAGATCTATAATAGTAAACTATTTCTGATACAAAATATAACTAAGCCAACTATGCACTATTTTTATAGCGATCACCACAGCCCAGACTTGGTGTGGGACTAGTTCTCTAAATATATTAGTAGTAAGACAAGTCAATCAAGTAAAACAATCTCGCAGTAAGACAGTGCATACGAGACTAGTTTCGAACAATTCGTATAATTAATATCATATTCAAACGTTCAAGAGGTTGTAAAATAATCTGACAATATATTTTACAGTGACAGGCAGTTGGGCACATTATTTTCCTAAGGTGTATGCCTAGATTGCAAAAGAAGAAAACTAAAATTATCAAAAACAGGAATCGTAATTCCTTTTTCTCAAAATCATGGAAGCAACACAAAAAGTTAAGAGAGTCGCTTTCTGGGGAAGAGGCATTTCCTCTAACCGATACTTGTTTAACTTTAGACCTCAGGACAATATTTTCTCATCAGATTAGAGTTCTGACGGCATTATATCCCGTTCTGGACGGCATTTACCGTTACCGACCTACACTCCTTGAAAAAACATAAATCAAATAAAACTAGTTTTTAAAAATTTTCGTCTTTTTATCCGTGATGATGTTTTAGAGAGTTCTGGTAATTCTCGCGCGCGCGCGCGCGCGCGTATATAGAACTCCAAAAAATATTTCTACTGATATTGAATTGCCGGGTTTAAAATCTTAGAATACTGCTTGTTATGAGCTTGCTGGACTCAGGAGACTTGACTCGAAAGGAATTCCTTAGGTTGTTAGATGGCAACAGAAGATTTTGTCGCAAAACAAAGTGGGTAGCTTTTACGGAAAAAAGGGTAAAACGGATCTGAATTTTCTTAAATTGTAAATGTTAATGAATGATAATGTTTCTTTTAAAATGGGTCAATGAATTTAATTCTATGAAAATTCTGGGGACACGCATAAAAATTTAACGTTACAAAAAAATGCTTAACAACAGTTTTCGTCTTTTGATTTCGGAACTAAAAAAATATTCAAAAGATAAATACAGGATGATTCATAAGTAAGTATACACTTTCAACGCATTATATAACAGTGACAATGTAAGATATTTTATGTTACCTGTTACAGAAGTGTAGGTGAATGTTTCAAGTTTTTTTAGACACAGAGATATTCTATGTGTGCACCCTTAGTCACACTGCACACATCGAAGCGGTGACACCCATTTCTGGCCAGACGCGTGTTAGGGTATCTAAAGCAAGTGCAGTGATAGTGGTTGCCATACGCTGTTTCAACTCCGTTAGATCAACAGGAAAAGGAGTGTTAAATACATTATCCTTTACGTGGCACAGAAGAAAAAATAACATGGTGTTAAATCAGGGCATCGGGGTGACCATTGGGTTAGTGGCATGCTGTAGTCGGCGCTTTGTCCAATCCATCGGCGAAGAAGATGTTAATAGAAGTAATTTCGCATGTCACCTGACCCGTGGAGTGGTGCACCATCCAATTGGAGAATAAGGTTTTTCTACTTTTTATACAAATGGATGTATAAAATTTCTGACGACATCTGCTGATACACACTCGGTCTTTGGAACTTGGACACACTTTGGAACTTTGCACAAACAGCTCGTAGTTTCAAATTTTTTAAACCAATCGTAAATTAATTTTCTGATTGGAGGTTCTTTTCCAAATCGTGATCTAAAATTGCATTGCACAACAGTGACAGATTCAGTTTTACTCGATTAAAGAACACAAAGCGCCTTGTTAACTGCTGACGCAGCCATTTCGAATGACTAGTCACGTGACACGTTTACTATCGCCTACGTCACATCGCTCTGGAGGGGGGGGGGCACAAACTTTATGAGTATACCAGCTAACAGTTATCATTTGGGGATCGTGTCTTAAACCGTTCCTGTTTTACAGCATCTGGAATCTGTATACGTACTTATGAATCACCCTGTAGAGCTTCGTGCAGACTAAGATGACCGGCATCACTAAAGAATGTCAGTACCTTGTATCACCTTCGAAGTATGCAGACGCACTGAGCGCGGGGAAGGGTCAGTATTATTTCGTAATTCTACAGTGCTGGGCGAGCTCGGAACCAATGCAAATTTCTATTGCTTGGAGTGAGGACTGTGTAATTACTCTCATTCGAAAGCTGCCGAACTACCCTACAATTAATATTGGACAACAATAGTATCTCAAGAACAATTAATATCTCCACAACAATTAATTTCACAGCAATTAATATATCCACAACAATTAATATTTCCACAGCAATTAATTTCACAACAATTAATATCTCAACAGCCGACCAACCGGTCTACTGGTTAAGATGTTGGCCTCTGGATCGGAAGGTTCCTGGTACGAATCCGGGGTCAGGGCATGGATGTAAATTGTGCTGTCCTTTGTTAGGGGCGGTGGGATTTAAATAAAAAGAAAATTAACAACGAAGTCTTCTTCATAAATGACAAAATATCGAGTGGGAACAACACCAAATGTAGAAAGGAATGAATCTAGAATTTTTGTTAGTTCCTATTATCACTGATATTACACCTTTCAGACCTCCTAAATTTCTTATGCAGGAATTCAGCAATATTAAATTATCAGATGAGAACTGCTGCAAATATGCCTGGTAGCATTGATTTGTTATTAGGAGCTGGGTGTATTATTAGTTTTTGAGACTGGGAAAAATATATTGCAAAACTCAGTATTTTATTTTGTATTAGGTTAGTGTGAAATGATCTGATATCAAATGATGGTCCTACCAATGGTGTCCCCTTCACAAGTGACCATAACTTCCGGCCTTGTAGTGGCCAAGGACAGGTCCTTAGTGTCCGCCATTGGAAGTATTCGACTATCATTTCCGGCCTTGTAGTGGCCAAGGATAGAGTCCAGTACCCGCCATTGCAAAAAAATATATCAACAACAATTAATATATCTAGCCAGTCGTGGCCTCATGTGACCTCATGTTGGCGGGGTGTAGAAGTTTGGAAAGTGGGGTGCCAGCTCAGAGAGGTGTTGACCGCATCATCTGTCCGTGATTCAAAACTACTTGGCGTTGTCCTCGATTCTTTCCCTCTGCTATGGATCTTGGACCGTCGCCAATATCATGCTGTGCTGCTTTAGTGTGACGTAGATTAACTAAATTCCTACCAAATACTCAAGTTCCAAGTGTAAAAAGAGTGCACTTGGATCATATAGATCTGATATGACCTTGCATTTTTCACCTGAGAAAACTCCCATACGAAAACGGAACGCATTTAATTTGTAAACATTCCTCTCGTAAATAGAAAATATTCCTGAAAAGCAATCAGTCATACCGTTCTCTCCCTATTAGCAACTGAGTTCGTCGAAGAAAGCAGTGGCCAAAACTTATACGCAGCTAACAAGGCGAATATGATTTTGTTGAATATAGCCATCTGTTTCTTGAGGCATAAGCAGGGAACTATACACCAATAGGTTTACTGGATGTTGGATCGATGGGTTACTTCACAGCGAGAGATTGTGCAGACCGGTTGGGATTTAAATAAAAACAAAATTAACAACGAAGTCTTCTTCATAAATGACAAAATATCGAGTGGGAACAACACCAAATGTAGAAAGGAATGAATCTAGAATTTTTGTTAGTTCCTATTATCACTGATATTACACCTTTCAGACCTCCTAAATCTCTTATGCAGGAATTCAGCAATATTAAATTATCAGATGAGAACTGCTGCAAATATGCCTGGTCGCATTGATTTGTTATTAGGAGCTGGGTGCATTACTAGTTTTTGAGACTGGGAAAAATATATTGCAAAACTCAATATTTGATTTTGTATTAGGTTAGAGTGTAACCTAATTAATTGAAGGTAGTATCAATTGTAGTTCGACTGATACAGATCAAATATTGACAAAATTTTGAAAAATTAAAAATAGTTTAGTCTTTTATACAAATACAAATACAAATATTGACGACCAGCTACAGGTTCAAGCCCAACAAGGCTGGTCCTTTGTTTATGAATTCTCCAATTCCCACTGACTATCCAATTGTGTCTTAAATTCGTACACTCCCTTTGAATTAACTATATTTTCTGGCAACGCGTTCCAACTTTCTATTACCCTATTAAAGTAGTTTTTCCTTAAATCCCGATTAAAATGTGTCTTATTCAATTTATACCCATGGCCCCTTGTTCTGTTATCGCTATTGAAATTTAAGCCCTCTGTGTCCCCTTGTTTTACAAACTTGAAAAGCTGAATTAAATCCCCCCTCCTTCTTCTTCTTCTTTCCAGTGTATACATGTTTAGCTTACTTAAACGTTCATTATAGTCGAAATTTGCTAGCCCCTTTATTATTTTTGTAGCTCTGTGCTGAACCCTTTCAATTGATTCTATGTCCTTTCTCATATATGGAGCCCAGAATTGTACAGCATATTCTAGATGTGGTCTTACTAAACCCTTATTTGGAATTTTAAAAAACTGACCATAATTAGTGAGTCATTTTTAGAAAAATCTTTTTAGCGATGGTACAGGAAGGTTTGCGGTTTTAAATTACTTTAGAAATGAACCATCGTGCGTTTGGAAATACAGTATGGAAATATTTCTTTTGGAAAAATTAAATATTCAATGAAAACGGTAAATCAGAGAACCCGAGTATATATTGTATAGATACCTTTTAATATGTGTGGAATTAGGTTATACGAAGGAGATCTCTAACAGCAAAGAACATTATGGAACATATTTGATTGTGCATAGAGTCCAGATAAAAACAGTACGACAAAACTTCGTATAGCATTTAACGTTTCGTCCCAAACCACAGAAGATAGTTAGTTAGATACTTTTAATATAATGGTGGAGATATGTAAGAGCATCTTTTCTCCATAATTGTTAGGTTTCGAAAAACATTTTCGCATTCACATCAGACATAGAGGAAATGTATCGAATACTTCTGATGCATTTAGATTACATCTTAGCCAAACATCACACCTTAGATTACATCTTAGCCAAAGAAAACTTCAGAGAATTCTGAACAAAGAAAGCTTTAATGGACCAGTTTGGGTGCTTGAACTGGCAATAGTTACTTTCGGTACTATAAGTGCACCTTATCTTGCGAAGCGAACTTTAAAACAACTTGCAATAAATGAGGCAGATAATTTTATACTCACAGCACTAATGCTGGTGAATTATTTTTATATGGCTCATGTGTTTTCAGGGCGGAGACTTTTAATGCTTCTAAAGAACTTCTACACCAATTAATAGAAATGTTAAAAAATGCAAGAATTATCGAATGAGCATAAGTGGTGTAGTAACAGTTCTGACAACGACAAAAAAAATTACCTTTTCCGGACAGCGATGGGACTAAAGTGCTAGGGATATTATATAATTCTAGAAAAGATCGCTTTCCTTCAAAGTGAAATTTGAGCTGTATTCGTTGTTTATAAAGTGTACAGTGTTGTAGACATTTGTGCGGATAATTGATCTTTGGGACTGTTAGTCCAGTAATATTCAGACAATTTCTTTTTGCAAAGACCATAACTGCTGAGAACATGATGAAGTGATCCACTAACTGCAAAAAAATAAATGAATGACAGAAGTTCCCCGAATCTTTGCAATCTATGAATTACACAGAAGTTGAGACAAGTATCTTGCTTCAACAAGCGACTGGAATCGAGCTACATGGCTTTGCTGATGCATCGTAATCTGAGTATAAAGCCGTGGTATACTGTAAATTCTGCACAGAAGATAGCAATGTTGCATTCAAGCTTTTGCAAAGAAATCTAGAGCTTTTCCCATAAGACGAACGCCATTCCAGGTTTATAACTGTGTTCTGCTGTCTTTTTGGTAAAGCTTAGACATGATGGAGTAAAATGTTCTTTAAAACTTGAAGTGCACGAGATTTTTTGTGGAGCTATACTATATTTCATGGATTCGTCAGGTACCTTCCTGGCGAGTGATGAATATCCTAATAGAGAGATTCCAACAGCAGTGATATGGGAAGACTTTAAATACGAATTTAAAAACTGCAAAATATATATATATATATATATATATATATATATATATATATATATATATATATATAACCTCACTCCATTCATGAATCAAAATTCATAACTTTCTCAGTCTTAGTAATAAGTACAAGATTGTTACTTTGGGGGTCAGGAGGTATTTAAAGAAGCTGAACTCACCTTGGTAAAATTATTTCGATTTTTGGAGTTAAAGAAAGATTTTAAAAGAGAGATTATACTAGATATATATTGAGATGGTTTGTTCTTACAACCAGGTGAAATATCTTAACTCATCTTAAGATCGAATTATGAGAGAGTTGGAGAAAGACTTGCAGTCGAAGTGTAAACTTAGACATTTTAGAATAATTTTACAACTCAAACATGTTAATTTACTTGATTATTGAGTATTTCGATCAGAAATGCGCTTCACTTAGTCGCTAACTTAAATCACTTAGGCCTTAAGCCCTGTTTCATGTTAAGGCAAAGTATTGGTCAATCAATACTCGTACTATGTTTAGAAAATAGATCATAATTGCTTTTATTGTGTAGTGTGTTTCAAAGCTAAACCTGTTACTTGCCAACAAATCGTGGGTAATTTATCGAAAGAAAGGGGATAGATAATTTTCTTTTCAATTGCTCGGGTGCTGATTTTTGTGGTCCATTTCGGATAAAATATGAACACCGAAGAAAGGGAATTTATCCAATAATTAATGTAGTTATTTTTGTTGCTTTGTTGTTCGATCGATTTATTTAGAGCTAGTAACAGAATTACATCACAAACATTTAGGGCTGCGCTAAAAGATTTTTTGCAAGAGGAAAATCCTCTATTTTATTTTTTGACAAAGCAAAAACTTTTGTTGGAAGAAGCATCGTTTTAAGATTGGATTGTATATAGTTTTGTGACATTGAGAGTCCTCTTGGGACATATTCTGCCAAACTCAAGATAAAAAAATCAGAACATCGGCTTAAGATTGGATTGGATATGGTTTTGTGGCATTGAGTCCTCTTGGGACATAGTATGACCAACTCAACATAAAAAAATCAGAACATCGGCTTAAGAAGTTATACAATATGATAAACATAACAGATGAGGAGTTATATGAATACTTATGTAGGGAGTGTGTACAATTGAAAATTTCTTCCACCCAGAGCTTCAAACTTTAGTTGGCTACGGCAGTCTGAAGTGAAAACCTTCAAGTATCACCTTATACTTGAAGTGCACAAATCCAGATTAACGTTTGAAGAGGTTTAACCTGGGACCACCCAAATTGAGGCTAATTTAAATTCTTGTTCATTCACTCTTCTATCCTCAGATATAGATTATTTCACTGCAGACCATTTCCTACGAAGATCAATTACTTCCATTGTAGAACCAAATTACATTTCAATAGAGAGTGATAGATAAAAATTATATGTATGATTAACGAAAATTTTACAATGAGTTTGTATAAAAAACAGAGTAATAATTGATTAAGTAATCCCAGTTAGTTATTTTCCCTTTTACTGAGCACTCTAGATTGCTGTCCTTATATTAGATTGAGACGCTTCACTACTAATAGTGGCTAGAGCATGTGTGATGAGATAACCTATCTCTTCTTTTTAGAAATAAAATAAGATAAACATCCATTATGTGTGGGCGAGAACTATTTCTTACTTATCAATGGATCCCTTACGCCATAATATAATTATTTTTCTCGTGTAAGTTTTTATCTTTTATGCACTAAATCATGATTTACAATAGGCTTATAATATTTTGTTTAAGGGGCAAGTTAAATCAGATAATTCATTATTTTAAAGGAATCACTTTGCTATTACATGAAGCATGTAAAAAGTGAAGGACTCATTTTATACTTTTATATATCCAATTCGAATATGTATTCAGACATTTTATTTCCATCAAAATAGAAAAATTAATTTTAATGGATTGTCTGAGAAAAGTCGTGAATTTACTTAAGTAACATGTCTCCTTTTATATCTTCCCATTCATAGGTGTTTACTTTTTAACAACTCATTGACTTTTTTTCACTATGTATGCATGTTTGTATATTTCATACATAATATTGTGATTACGTTTCAAACATATTTCAAGCACATTTCCTCACGTTATGGAAACAACTTCAGGTTTGGGCTAAAATTTTAAAATGAAAACTTGTGGAAAAACATATTGTGGTTAACAAAAATGTTTATTTCAGAATGTTTTCATGCTTTATTCAAATCACAGTTGCTTTCCTTTGGAAAAGATTCTTGTGAAAGCTCGAGGAAATATTTCCAGATAGCTGCGAATATTTTTCAATTAAAAGCTTCCAAGAACCGTGAAAATGATCCGGTGCTTGATGTAAACTTTTGTAAAATAAACTTACTTATAAATTGGACGTTGATTGTATAAAATGTTTAATTTGCTTTCAGATACACCTTTCCGATAAAATGTGTAAAAATTTACTTTTCTTTTTCTGCGTTCATGTTTCAGGATAAAATTTTCAAATTCTTCACCAGAAAAAAAAGTTGAATGTTCTTTAATATAACCTATAATCATTTAATAGTACTTTTATTATACATCCACTACTTTGTGTATTCAAACTAATAAATAGCAAGTTTATATACATACCAAAGTTTTAAAAGTAGTGTAAAAATACAAATAATAATCGGGTTTTTTCTTTATTATCTATAATCGTCTAGTCCTTTTAAGCAGATTATGTCCACACTCTTTTATTAAAGAACTGCAAAACTATGATCTTCGAAAACTGCCTGGTTTCATTCCAAATTTTAAAACCGTTTCTTTTTTTTTTTCATTTGTTGTAGAAAACATTACTGAAGCGTTTCTCATCATGTTGGAAAATATTTGTAAAAATATTTTTCAGTACTGTGAGGGATGTAAATACTAGTCAAGTTTAACATTTCAAAAATGTTATACAACTTATTATAACGTAAAAATATCGTTATTATTACTAGAAATGTATAATTTTCATTTTGTTCCATTTTAAAAGTTGCGAGAAAATGTAATCCTGTTGCAACAAATGTTTTGACTGAAGGAGACCAGTTACATACACATAGCATGATTACTGAAACATAGACAATAAATTATTAGTAAAAGTATACAATGGCTAAATATGTAAGATAGAAACATTTTAATGTTATTAGTATATTGCTTCTGCTATTTTACACACTTAAGATATTTAGTAAAATTTTAGATGCATTTGAATTCATGTTGGAGAGAACAATGTTTCATGTTACGCTAATACAGGTAGATTGGTAATAATAATATTACACATAATTAGTTCAGTAAAATATTGTTATAAATTAATTTGAGGCAAAAAATATTTATTTCAGTAACATATTTCACACTAATGCTGTGTATACTGTGTCCTACACTGTTGTAATTGTTTTGTAAAAAACAAATCAATGCTTGAGAAATATTTCTAAAATGGTTAATTAAATGTAATATAACTGGCAAATATACGGTACTAGCAGAAATACCCGGCTTTGCTCGGGTTGAATTAATAATATCTTGATTGAAAAAGTCATCATAAATTCTTTTTCATAAAAGAATATTAGCATCCTTTAAGTGTACAGTAAAAAACAATTTTAGTACCAATTTTAACTTCTCCATTGCTTCTACAATTTACTTCGGACGCAAATATTCTCTCTCTCTCTCATACATGTATCCAACCATATAATCCATTTCATATTCGTCACACTTCTGCTGAAGGTCTTTTTTTCTAAAGTGACTAACTGCCAAAGTTAATTTTGAGTTTTCTAGTGACTACAAATATTCCCGTGCATTAATTTTCAGTAAAAATGGCTAATTTTCGGCTGTTTGTCTTGCATTTAGTTTTTCTATGAATATGTTTTACTTGGGCCATTCTTGCACCTAGTATGCGATAGTTTCGAATTTCATCATAAATATGAGAAGATTGTAAGTTAAATTGTTACAGCATTCGTTACTAATTTAGTTTGAAGCATACGAAATTTTTCTTGAAAATTCCATTCAGTGGCAGGTTGAATAACGGAACTTCTGTTAGATATATATAAAGCAGAGTAGGCGTTTTCTCTGTTCTTTATACAAATCTACACCGCTTGACCAATCCACACATTTGGTACACTTATATTTTAGAACCCTATGGATATGATAGGCTACATATGAACCCGCGTTCTATTTGCCCAAGGGGGCTAAAAATTTACGGCATTCGTGACTAATTTAGTTTGAAGCAAACGTACTTTTTACAGAAATTCCATTCAGTGGTATGTGGAATAAAAGAGCTTTTGTTAGAAATACATGTCATCAGAGTAAACAAATTAAACTCAATCGATTACAATTTTTTAATAAACAGAAGGTTGATTTTACAGCGCTTTTACAAAAAAAAATCACTGTTTTCAACGAACGATTCACATATATTTAAGTTGCATGAACAGCTTCAATAAATAGAGTAAGCAACCTCGACTTTCTGTCTCTTAAGACATAAAATTTCAATTTTTCAAAATTACTTAGTGTGAGATTATTCCAAGATCAACAGTCTTGTTAAAAATCCCCTTTTCTCCAACAGACATACAGTTTTAAATTGAACCCTTATGGTAAATTTAAGATCAGAAATGTGGTTTCTAAATGAAAAGCACGTACCTATTTAGAATGATAGATGTAGTTACTTGACTATGCAGTACAGCTTTCAACAACACCTATGAAACACGAAAAACAAATTAAATTAAATTTATTTTAATCGTCTTTCAGTGAAAATCTATATCAAACTTTTCAAATACGTATTTGAACTACAACGTATGACTACCCGTTTTAATTAAACGTAACCCATTTTATTTAAAGTTATTTTTAAAATTTTCTTGTCATTTTAAAATAACAAATTACACACTTTAAAAATATTTTGATTTGTAAATTTCATTTATTTTTGTTTTCTACACACTATTACGTATTCAACCAAAGATTTAAAGAAAGTTGGTTTTGTATATACGTATACCACCACCAAAGTACCCATGTCTAGTGGTATTTTCCAGGAAATAAATAAATAAAATCTAACTCCTAAGTAATATTTCTGGAATAAGTAATATACCGGAACACTGTCCATCTGTCTGTCTGTATGTATGTGCACTATACACGTCCACACGGTTTAATATATTTTCATGGAAATTTGTATACAGTGAGTACTTATCTTCATTCAGTGAGTGCTTTTGGTTGCGAAAGTCTGTCTGTCCGTCTTTCTGTTCTATGTTCTATTTTGTGTTTTGTGTTTGTGCAGACATCACATGAATTATGTTCCAGATATTTGAAAGCAATGTGTTTTACTTTATACATTATCTATTAGTTTAGTGAATGCAATATTAAATATTAATTTATTGTTATATTTAGATGAGTTTCATGCTAAAACATCTGAGTAAGTATACTTAAATGAGTACGAGAGCCCTCGCCGTAAATCATCGTTTTTATTAATTGAGTTGAACATGAAAATAACTTAAGAAAGTAATTCCTTTATTTCCCTTAAAATCTTCTTTTGCAGCAGTAACCTCAATGTTAACTTTCGTCATTTTGTTAGCTACAGCTGTTTCGTTCAGCTTTGTCATACAGCAAGGGTGCGATGTATGTGAAATGTATTATGTACATGAATGAATATGCATGTGTAGGATTTGAATCTTAAGTAAGTGGTAGAAATTATAAAGATGGCGAAAGGGGTTAAAATATTATTTTATTCTACGAAAAACGTAAGTCAATATATATTTTCATCATCTCTTCAATCTAGAGTAAACCGATTCAAACAGAGTAAGGTCGAGTATTTTGCTAGGTATAAATAAAATTAAAAAATTAAACATTGATTCTGAGTTTGCCAGGTACCGAGTAGCAAAATTACGCTTTTATGATCAATGAGTTTATCGTTTGGGCTTTTCGCGATCCATTACAAAATTTAAGTAAACGTAAAATTAACTGGTCTAAATATTCTCTCTCTCTCTCTCTCTCTCTCTCTCTCTCTTTCTTCATCAGTCAAATATTTATAAATAATTTACATCATAGGAAGTAATAAAAAGTCAGTTCAAATATAAATTTTAAAATTTAATTTGCTTAATTTTTTTTTTCGATCAACGTTAATATAGTAATTTGAGCTCCGTACAGCAATCGATTTATACTCATTGTTTGAGTTTATCGTTTGGGCTTTTCGTGTTTCGTAACAAAATTTAAGTAAATATAAAATTAAATGTTCTTAATATTCTTTCTTCATCAATCAAATACTTATAAATATTATTTTCATCTTGGGAAGAAGTAAAAAGTCAGTTCAAACATAAACATTATAACTTAATTTGTTTTAAAAATTTGTTTAAAAAATTTGTTTTTCGATCAACACTGGTAAAGCAATCTAACATGCGTATAACAATCGTTTTATAATCAATGTTATTTCTATGGAGACTTCAAATTGCTTTTGGCTTAGGCCTTAGGTCAATTTTAGGGCTCTTAGGATTCGAATTTTTCAAAATCCTTTCTTGTTGCACCCCTACAGTATAAGAAGAATCACCCTGAAAAATTTCAGCTTCCTAGGACTTATAGTTCTTGAGATACAGTGATGAGTATTTGAGTGGTATTTGAATTTTATCTATAGATTGCCAGTTATATTATACGGTAATAAATAGTAATCCACTGATATTTCAAATATTTTATTATTCAGTTAAAAGGTGATTAGCTACATGTAAAGTTAAACTTAATATAACTGATCAGTTACATAAAATTCATATTACAGCATTTTTTACTCCTTTAGGGTACGGCAGGAAATTCTCAAAGAGAGAATGCGTTGACGAATATAATGTTTCAATAATAGAGTCCAAATGATTTCCTATGTCATTCATTCCAAAAATGGATTTTCCAAATAATTTAAACTGTTATCAGGAACTTATTACAGAGCCCCCATAAAAGATTGTACCCTCTTTTGTTCTAGTAACTGGTTTTGAATCGATTGAAAAATCAATTTATTCATTTCACTGCGTTAAATGGATAAGCAGGACATATTAATCCCAAAACTTTCAAGTCGCTTCAATCAACAAAATTAATTTTACGGTTTTGGTAATCAATATTTTAATGCACGTAGTGGGGAGCCACAGGGAAACCAATCCAATTATGAACATTTTAATTTATTATATGACTGTAGATAAAAAAAGCTATAATTTTAATTTATCGCTCTGAAAATAAAAACGTGTAAATCAATTACCCGATTTTGAAAGCATCTAAGAATTAAATTATCTTAGGTACTTTAGTGCAAAATGTTCTGAATTTATATTTAGTCTTTAAAGGGTGTTATCAAAAATATTTTAATCCTATTTATGTACATTTGTTTCATAATTGATTTGCAATAAATATTCCCGATTCAAGTTTATGCTTGTATACATAGATTTATTTTCACGTTATTTATACACTACCAACCAATAAGTATTTGGACACCTGTGATAGAAAATAATACAAAATTTATTCATATTCAATAGTTGGCAGAGCCTCAACGACAGGCATTTACAGCCTCAATCCTCCTGGGCATGCTTTCCACAAGTCCTTGTATAACGGCTAGTGGTATTGTCTTCCACTAGGCTTGGAGAATGCATGTAAGTTCTTTCACCGATTTTGGACGGTTGTTGCACCCCTTAATTCGGCGATCCAACCCGTCCCAAAAGTTCTTGATAGGATTCAGGTCTGGGCTTTGGGCAGGCCAGTCCATTCGGTTAAACCCATGTCACCATACGAATCCATGGTGGACCTCGCAACATGACACTGGCGTTGTCGTCCTGAAAGTAACATGGGTCCAACCCATAAAACTGACATAACGTAGGAAGCACACTGTCATACAAAATAGTGCAGTAAGCCCAAGCATTGAGCTTACCATGAATTTGAACCAAGGGTCCCAGTCCATATCAAGAAAAACGCCCCAGACCATAATTCCACTTCCCCAAACTTTACTGTGGGCACAATGCATTCTGGCAGGAGGCGTTCTCCAGGAAGACGCGAGACCCAGACTCTGCCATCCGAACAGTAGAGGGTTAACTTTGATTCGTAGCTCCAGAGAACTCGTTTCCACTGATCTATGGTCCACTTTCGACGTGCTTTGTACCACATTAACCGAGCAGCGCGGTTGGACTTTGTGATCAAAGGCTTATGGACGGCAGCACGACCATGAAAACCAAGAAGATGTGCTTCCTTACGGATGGTATTAATCGAAACAACACTCCCAGATGCCTGTTGAAACTCCTGGAATATGTGGGCCATCGGTTGGGTGTGGTTCTTCCGAATTTTTCTGAACAGTACCCGTCGGTCTCTATTTCTTAGTTTCGTGGGTCTGCATACTCGGGGCACATTGCAACAATCACCGCTGACCTTCCACTTCCGAAATCACATAGGCCACTGTCAATTTTGGGCAATTCAGCTCGCTAGATATGTCCCTTAAGGATCGGCCATTTCTATGATACCCGACGATTACACCTGTCTCGAAATCAGATAACTCTGCAATTCGTGGCATCTTGCATGCGACTAATGCCAATGTTGTTTCCTACACGATATTTAATGGGGGATGGCGTGAAGTATATCAAGATCGCAGATATCGTTATTTGTATGGTTGTCCAAATACTTATTGGTAGATAGTGCATACGAGGTAGCTATTTTTCAAGGCAGGTAGGTTGTTAATGTCGCACTGGAGCAATTATTCTTCAAATACCCCTAAGAAAAATAGTATGTTTACGAATTAAAGTGTCAATTTATGTAAACCTTTGTACACTAATTTCTATTGCTATCTCTTCGATTGATATCTCATCAGTAAAATAATGTAGATTTTTATTGAATGTAATAAGTACATAATTTTTTTTTTCAAAATTATGTCCAATGGAATAATTCACCAATGACAATTTTCTCTTATTTAATGATATAAAAAACCTTAAATAAGCTTTTAAAACTTTTGGAATTGACAAAACATCATTCACAAACAAAATTAATGTTGCTTATTATTTGTCTTAAAATTATAATGTCATTCATCTTAATAATTTATGCTGTCAAATTACAAATTGTTTTTTAATTAGCCGCAATTGGTGTGATTTTAAGTAGGTGGGATACTATGCAACAACTTTTTTGTTTTCTTTTAAATCCAGATCTGAAATTCTTTTTACAATTATCCTGTACATGTTTCTTAGATTTAGTTACAACAATCAAGATAATCTGAAACAGATATTTTACTACACTGGACTTAGACAACATTTGTATATTTAAAAACCTTGAGCTTGGTTCTTCAAACCAATCAATTGGACTTTGAAAGCGCCTTTGCTAAAACGGTTTCTAATTTTGGAACTCATAAATTTAATGAACGTTTAGTATGCCTCATGTCTCAAAGCATATTTCGTAACGAAACAAATTGGCTAAAAAATTCCCCGTCTTCAAACAGCATGGAGCGCCATCTGTTGATGCCGAAATGGATTATGAAGAAAAGAGTGAGGTTTCATGTTAAGCTTATAGATTTACCTTTTAGTATAGTATTCTGCAGGCACGTTTCTTTGTATTCACATTTTGATAGGAATGTCAACCTTTTTTAGGGAAGGTTTCATCTTTCGTTGCACCTCCTCGAAACGGTAAAAGTTGGTTGGATTGAGTTTTATAGCGCAAAAACCATATTTTGTTAAGCTAAGAGAAACACAGGATAAGCAATGTCATGAAATAGTAAAGACTAGGTCAATAAATATTCTCTCATTTCATTTTTGGGAGTGCGTTAAATGTAGATGGGCATTGAGGCACAAAAAATATACATACTGCCCTTCAGAGGGAAAAAAGATATTACTGAGAGATATTTAAATAAAAAAAAGACATGACTTCCAAAAGAGAAGAGCTTTTAAAGACCTTTTTGGTATTCACATAGCATGATCTCTAATTACGTTAGTTAAATTCCGTTTCTGCAAAACAAAGTGGAAAAATTGGTTCCAATATTTCCATCTTTATTCCAATTATCTGCAATATTCTGTGAAATAATATGCTCACAATTTAAATTTCGATTTTTCTAAAGATTAAATCTAGTCTGCTTTCACTGGCACCAAAAGTTCAGTTTTAATCAGCAAATTTTGGGACTTTATCACATAAGTTAATTAATTCTTATTGCGATCGCTTTATTTGTAAACAAAAGATTACAATTCACGGTGTGTGTTTAGAAAAAACATTTCTTCGTAGCAGAAATGCACAAGTGAATTCAGGAGTGCAACAATAAAAATATATTTTCATTCGTTTGTACTCTAATGCGTCCTTTTCATTTGGTTTCTTTTAAATTTTAATTGCCGTTTACTTCAAAATTATAAAAAGAAAGCAAAAACATACTAAACAAAATCAACTGAAAATATTTCTCTAAACAATGCAATTAATTAAAACAAGATGTTTACAAGCTAATTTATTTATTTTTATTTTTGTCGAGACATAACTTCACAATTCGAATCAGAGCAATTAAAGCTAAGTGCAAATGAATAAGCAGCCCTAATTGGCTACCAAAGAGAATCAAAGAGCATGTTTTTTCAATCCGTGGAATACAATACACTTTTTTATATTATTTTCTTTATTAATGAAAAAGATACGTATATAACGATTCCTCTTCTTTACTTTACGAAGTTAACCGGTCTTAATACGGTGTCATCAACACTATCATTAGAAAATTATCATTTGATTATCTGCATTATCTTTTCGGTAACAATTTAGATCATTTATAATAATTTAAATTAATTAAATAATAATTTAAATTATTATAAATTTTATATTATAAATATTATAAATTTTATTAAATATTATAATTTATAATAATTAAATAATATTTTTAATTATTATAAATTATTATTTTTTTTCGTGCTTTTTCACCATTCGAATGTTTATATTTCTAGACAGTAAAAGAGGTAGCGAAGGAACTCAGGGTAAGGTGGGAACTCTACCCTGAGTTCAAACTATCCCATGTACGAGGATAAGAATTGTAATAGTGGATATAAAAATTATAAAATCCCATGCTTATGATAGAGGCTTGTTCTCACTTTGATTGGATTTCTAGCAAACATCGGCATCGTTAATAGCTATGTTGCTATTAGCCACACCAGTCTAATAAGCAGAAACTGATTCATACTGAATATTAGACTGTCATAACAAGAAATTACTATACATATACACTGAAGTTCTGAAAAACTGGTGCATCATCCTAATACTTGTCGACATCCAGCGGAGTAGAACTTCAGTTAATTGCACGAACATGTTGAAGCATCCTGTAGGCATTGTGTTCTATACCTACAGAATAGTTTTCTGCAGAACGAGTCTCAATTCTGTTCCATTCCTAAACGTAGAATTATTGTGTTCATTCCGTTGCACAGCATTCCAAATGTGTTCTATGACGTTTATATTTGGTGATTTATGTACGAATGCAAGACCGCAAACTCAGATGAGTGACAATTTAATCCCTCTAATCCTAATTTGGTATGTCTTGCATGGCAGTTTATTGTCCTATTGAAAATGTCCAAAGCCATCATAATGATCGCAGGACAAGAAAGGCTGACCACATGAAGATCACTTGTCCGAAACGTTCATAGACGTACCAGGAGTCCCAATGAATAGCCTAGCAGAGAATCATAGCTGTGTGAGTAGCCTTTATCAATGAAATTCGAGTTCGGCGTGGGCTCTTAAAGCCCATATCTTTGAGGGGTTGTTGCACAGTCCTCACGCTATTTATTGAGGGCCAAGCATTAAATTAAGGTATTTGAGGCAATGTTGAACGCCTATCGCGTGAAATTATTCTTCCATTTCAGGTTTTGCCAGAGTTCTTGTAGTCACTATGCACACTTGAAACGGTAGCTCGGGAAATCCAAACTTCTCTACCTGATAAATTGTATGATCCATCTCACGAGTTCAAGCTATTAAATCTAGTTGAAAATCGCTTAAATCGTGTGAACTTGCCATTCTCACGAATGAAAGAGTTCTAGATGCTTCCACATATGCCTATTGATTTATATATGCACTGTAAAATCCAACCAATGATGCATAGGCGTGTACATCATATGTATTTTGCAAAGGCTCGTATGTATCAGTTTTACTTTTTTCTAATGTAGTCATTAGTGTAAATGCTCCAAAAATATCAAGAAAACAAAAACAAGATGGTAAAAAATGGCAAACAGTTCGGTAGTTCAAAACTTTTATCAACAAGAGGACCAATATCAACAAGAGTAAAAAGTAGATTTTAAATTTGTTATCCTTGAACAGGTGTTGTCACCAATCTAGTTTTATAAAGCACGTTGTCAGAGTGACCGAACGATGTCTTAATTTGATAGACAATGTGTGTAGTAGTGGGCAAGAACAGAGGGAAACTGCATACCTAAATTGGACACGCACATTTATTTCTACAATGTAATACAAAGTTTCAGATATATACGCCGCACCGTCCGTTGCAAAAACACGTCTCTCCGAGATTCTACAACAAAATCTAACCTTATTCACGTTCTTATTCCAAACAGTACCAAGATAACATGTTCTTGATCGTATCAGAACACATGCACTGTCATACATCAATGTTCGGCTACTAGAACAGTAGCACTCTTAACAGTGTTCATAACATCTGTCAGGAGATCGTAACACACGTTAAGACCAGAAGTAACAGCGGGGAAGAGAAACAGTGTTGAGATTTCATATATGTATTCCATTTGATTATTCGTATTTAGTTTTAGATTGATTTTGGTACTCAGTTTAAGTATTTGACTAAACCGCCGCTGCTGAGTGGTGGTGTCTCTGCTTTGTTTGGTATTAAGTTTTAGACAGGACAGTATTTTTACTGTTGAACCGGTTGCGTGTGACTTGATAAAAATATTGATTTCAAAACTTTGATACATTAACATACTATCTGGGTAAATTGACATTTTTAAAGACTGGCTTCAATTTGGTTAATTTTGTTTCCTTTACTCTACCTTTTATACCTCTTTACAATACACATAATATGCATGCAGTTTTGAAGAAACACAGAGGCACTTTGAAAATTCCATCTATTATTTTGCATGAAAATGTTCAAGCATATTTTTCAGATGTTGTAAATTAATTGTTCACTCAATGAGGCCAGAACACGTTCAACTAACATCTCTCTTTTTATCTTACCCAGATAAACTATCACAAAAATTTATAGAAGCAGAAATTATGAAGAAATGTCTACTTCAGCAGTAGATCTCTATATCAAAGGATTTTTAAGCGTAAACGTAAACAAACTGCGAGCGAAAAATCAGTATAAAGAAAATATAATTCATGTTAAGAACTAATTTAATTTATGGCAGTTTTGACGTAGTCTGACTTTTATTTTTAATATAAGCGACAGGTTGAAATTACAATCTAGTAACATAACAAGTTACGCTACTAGTTAAGAGAGAGGTTACTAAAATACTAACGGCAAGATGTTTCATCATCAGTATACTAACATTTTTATGAAGAAATAAAGGTATGGTAAATTTTGTTCTAATAAAGCAATACACTACCCTACAATAATGGACCGGACAGCAAGGTGTGATGGTATAAGGGAAATAATACATGCTTTAATAGGGGGTGGTCCCCAAATTGCAGCAATTACATAAACAACCCTTCGGGAATACTTTTAACAAGGTTTTGTTACTCAGCTATGGCTATTTGTATACATTCATACGGAAAGAATGTCGCCAGCCCAGCTGTAGATTTCGGATGTAATTCCCTGGTCTGTAAGCGTCGCTCTAACTCGTCCCACAAATGCTCTATGGGGTTTAGGTCGGGACTCTGATCAGGTCAGGGAAGACGTTTTACATCCATATCTTGATACCACTGCTTGTCTGAGGCTGCAACATGACAAATAGCGTTGTCGTCCTGGAAGTAACATTCGTCCATTCCATAAAATTGCCATAACTTAGGAAGAACCTGATTGTCCAAAATGTTCATGTATGCGTCGACGTTCAACCAGGAACCAGGAACGCCATGCAAAGGTCCCAGGCCATACCACGAAAAAAAACCAAACAAGTAGTCGGATTTTATGCAAATCCGCTATCGTCCGGTCCATTATTGTAGGGTAGTGTGTCTTTCCCATAAAGATCTGGTCAGTTTTACTAATAACGAAATATCTCGTCGAGACGAACACCAGGAGAGTCTATTTTCACATTATAGGGTTATATATTTTTTTGTTGAAGTCATCATATATCAGTCAAACAATTAATCAACTCAGAAAAGTACTGAATGTTCAGAAAAATTCTTTGTTTATTTTATATGCTTTAGTTTGGGTTTAATTTAAATGGACTCAATACTATTTTCCGTTGCAAGATATACCGTATTTCATTCAGAAATCGTTGGTATTTTTACGTTTTATCAAAAGTATTAAAAGCGGTAACAGCTGTTGTGAAATAGTTATTTCTGCTTCATTTTTGTTACGCTGATCCACAAACGTAATTGGAGAATCATCCAACTCGAGTTTCGTTTACTTAGCTACGTACATGCCAGTATAACCAAGTAAACATTACTACAGATATTTATAGCATTTCGATGATAGAAATACAATCTTATCTTTCAGCGCTCTATTGCAGTCAGACATCGTAGGTAAAAATAAACAGTAAACACGCGTGTTCGTCTCAAGCATGGGAGACAAACAAACAGAAAGAAGTGTACGTAGGAACTTTATTGGTTTTTTCTATTACGCGTATGTTTGAGTTTTAAGTGTCGATTGTAGACAAGCTATTCTGGTATGCATAACACTTCTGGTTCACACCTAGAGGAAAGAAACTGTTTAAAACAGATGCTCATTGGTAAATAGTGATGTAACTTCGATTGTGAGTGACGTCGAGTACATCAAGACTAGTCGACAAGTGAATGCTCAGATATATTGTCCTCGGTTCAGTACATTCGGGGTTTCAATCCCGTTATCAGCTTTTACGAAAGTAGTGGTTTTTTAGGGAAAGTTGAATTCCCTTAGTTTTATGCAACTATAATGAATCATGGTTTGGATGTTGGACAAATTTTAACCAGAAATTTAAAATTAACTATCAGTAGGCGATTCTTTATATGCTAAATGGGATACTACTTTGCACTCATGTAGCAAAAAAAATGAGTGTAGAGGACAAGACAAACCAGACCAATTGTAAGAAGATGGAATCATTTCTTGTGCTCCAAAGAAAGGATTGTCCAAGCTTTTGTCTTGCCTGGGTAGCATTGCGTAAAGAGAAATGGTCTTGGGCCGAATATAAAATATATAATATAGTTAAAGAAATAAACAAAATTTACATTATTAACAAATTACCATGGCATTAAATAAAGAGGGCAACATAAGCATAAGACAAATGGGTTATTTTACCTTGCTTTTAACTAACTAATCAGACCTCTATCAAATCAAATATGAAACTAATGTATCAATATCTGATTCGGTGGAAGTGGAAGAAATGTTTAATCTAATTTTTTCTTCTTGTGCTCCATCCTTGAAAATAGTTGTTCACGTATCACAACCCGACAAGAAAAGTAGTATAAGTCAAAAAATAAAATTTTTGATGTTATGTCACTGAAAAATATGTATGAGATGCCCCAGCGTGTTATTTTACTATTATATAGAATATAATAGAAGTTGCAACTATAAATACTTACCTAAAATTTAAAAGAGAAGCTTATACTATTTCAATATAAGTCTTACAGTGTCCTTTAAGTTGATGTTTCGCAAATTCTGCAATTTTAAGTTGTGTCACTTTTCTTGCCGGGGTGCGATATGTGTGTACTGAAAACAAGCGATCACGGGAACAAGGAGTGATTGGGATGCTAGGAATATGTTTTTGTTTATACAGGGTCTACGAGTCATAAAAAGATTTGAAATAATATTAAAAAGTTATGATTTTGTAGGGTAGCATTACAAACAGTCCAGAGTCATAGGTGGAACATCCTTAGTCTAGGGCTAAGGGTGTTAACAAGTAGCGGAAATGGGGCAATTTATAGGTTAATTCCAAATTGATTATTGGCAATTCAAACTTTCGATGCTGATTGAGAGGATCTTAACTCTTTGGAGGCTCTGTCGAAATGTGATTCAATTAAGTGTGCTGTATCTCTCAAATAACATTATTTTTAGCTGAATAAAACTGGAAAATCAGTGTAGATTAACGTGAAAACAAACTGTGTTCATTGCATTCAGATTCTTTATATTTTAACCAATTAAATCATCGTTTATACTTACCAATTTTAGATATCAATATTATGAATTGAAGTGAGCAGGATGTACCTGACAAAGAAAAATTTGATTCAAAAGAATTAAGTAATTATCGTGTTCGCAAGTAAAAAAGTTATATTATATTTATTAAAAGTAAATATCATATTTATTTTAAAATTTAGTCTGTCGAACAAAAATTAAAACGCATTGAACCTTAGTAAAGTCTAATCTTATTCAAATATACTGTGTGTGTGTTGATACTAAACTTCTAGTTTCGTTTTCTGTAATAAACGTTAGATTTGTTAGAGTTTTAAGAGAAATTAGGAAATTATAAGTTTTATTATGGGTTTAAAAGTCTAATTTCATGCAGTAATTTGTTTTTCGGACGCTGCATTTGAAATATTTGAAAATTGAAACATTAAAAGTTTTACAGAAGTGGAAATATATTTCTTCTTGGATGTGAATATTTCTAAAGAAACATCTTAGGATTGAAATATGAATTTGATTTTTCTTATAAAATAGTCTTATCCACAAGTATTCAGTTCTACAAAAATGAACTTCCAAAAGAGAAAAAGAATTCGTTCTTCGGGTATTTATTTTTACCTTCGTCATAAGGTTTGTAAGATTTGATAAAATTGATATTATGTACTCCTTTCCAAATATGCTAATCCGCTGCAAATGCTACATTTTATGGCGATTAGTTCAATTTATATTCAATAGGCCCATACTAAAGGAGGGCTAAAAGATTCAAACCTTCTCTTTTTAGCTCTCCTTCTTTTCCTTCTTGGTTCTTCAGATATTCTGAAGTTCTGTAGAAAATATAACTTCATAGGCTTTATATAGATATGTATGTCCTTTTATAGCCGAAAGCCCGTTCCCTTTACCAGTTTACTTCAAGTCACTGACATTCAATCCTTCTGGGATTCATTCGCAGAAATTAAGTTTTGTTGCTTTCATCTCTCATCTTTTCAACATTTTCAAACCCCAAGTACTGGTTTTACTTACCTCTTCAAAGAAATGACACGAAAGAAGTTTAGATTACTTAGCTCCACATATTATATCGAAACCATAATAGTATTTCTTTCATTGTT
Source organism: Metellina segmentata (assembly GCA_947359465.1). Lineage (NCBI taxonomy): Eukaryota > Metazoa > Arthropoda > Arachnida > Araneae > Tetragnathidae > Metellina > Metellina segmentata. The sequence continues at coordinate 84,188,315 of OX375878.1, read as the reverse complement.
GATTTCAGTTGTCTACGCACTGCGCATCAAACTATTCGCCCACCCTTGCAGACAAGCAACGAGGGTGGGCGTAGTTCTGTGGAAATGGCAATAAAACTGTCTTCACTAATTAACTATTTCAGGATGAATATACTTAAATTTAATTCATTTTTATCACCTTTTTTTACTTCACGGTTAAATAAACAACTTTTTTTACAAAAATAAATTGTTTTATTTGTTGCATCTTTCACCACGGATGTTCAATTCAGCCTGTACTCGTATATCAGTGCCGCAATTTTTTATTATTATTTCCTAATAAAACAGTGTAAGAAGTTTAATAAGTTTTTAATAATCCGCTTTTTTGATAGTATAGGTAACGCAATGTGTCTCAAAAGGGAATCTCCTGAGTTTTATGATGAAGTTTCGGTGGTTTTATAAGATGAAATAGATTAATGGCGAGCGGAATCTTAATGCATTATCAAATTAATGTCTCAAAGTTGTTGCCACTCCCTTGATACCGAGCTAGATGATGAACCTTTCATGAATGCACGTATGCCTTCCAAGCACTACTCAATGTTTAACTCGTACTTCATATTTCGTTTTCATCTTATGTATCCTCAAAGTGCTTCTATGAGATATTTTGTTCAAGATCTGATCAATTTTGTTAAGGACGAGATATTCTGTTGAGATAATGGTAATGGTAATTTTTAATTAACGTCGTACTAGAACAATTCAACGTATATCCTGTTGAGACGAAACTGCCCTAATACTTTTGCGCTTGAGGCTGTGCACTATACAGGGCAATTTTTGACTCAAAGATAAACCACCAAGAAGGTACTAGAACTTTGTTATAAATAAAATGAAATAGGCCCCGATTCAATTTAGCTAGCCTCAGATGACAAGAATAAATCTGAACTAGAAATCCACAAATGCGATAAATCGTAATAGTACAGTGAAAATTACAGTAATAACTACTTACAGTTTTCATACTTGGTTGAAAATGCACAGCTTTGAAAGAAGTGCTACGAAGCAAGCGATTATGAATGACTCCAATTTGAATATTCTTGATGAAACACACTGTTAGATTTGTTGCTTTTCCCTCAGTTTTAGATTATTTTAGCCACAGTAAAAATAAAAAAAACATGCCGGCATATTGAAAACTAGTTTTAAAAATAACAAGCGTACTGTCTATCTGGCACAAAAACTACTTACGCTATTAATTTTTTTGTTGACTCATTCAATTTGAGTAGGGACAGCTCAGATGGGAATTTGATATTTTGTATTACGCGAATGTTGGAGGCTGAAAACGAATGCAAGTGATCTATGAATTCGTAGCTTTGCGACTGTTACTAGCAAATTTGTAAAGGTTATAGTGTTTCGTGATATTATACTTTTATTAAGTACGTGTAAAATCTATAATATTATAGTGAATATATTTCTAGCTATGCACGTGTAAACTGTAATCTGGATATGGAATGAATTAGAAAATAATAATTTGGAATTTCAAAGAAATAGAAACTGAGTGTAAAAAGTGTTTATTCGTGATCTTTGTAGTTTTTATCGTCCTCCGTTTGCAACGTTTTCCTTTTTAGTGTGCACTGGAAAGCTAATATACAATTATGTAATGTAATCTTGCTGATTGATCAACTCTTAAAAGTTGACTGGAGAGGGTATTCATCTTCAAAGTGAATTAGGAGTCACATCGCATCACCACAACTACCGGATAGCGGCGAAAAGAGATAGTTTGCTAATACAGGTCCTCTCTGCTAAAAGTAAAAATCATAACAAATTTCAAATTTGTCATTGAGTGTGTCAATGTAACAAATTTGAATACGTTTCTTAAAGCTCCCGCACCACATCAGCGTGAGGACATCTGAGGCCATGACGGATTTAACTTGAATCAGCCTCCACGTACACAATGGTCTTTTTAGTTGGATAGAGTTTCGAACCCGCAACTCTGATGTTGCTAAACCGCTATTATTCCAACCAGGTTACCGTAACCCGTAAAGCAAATGCGAGCCCATGAATAAAAGTCCCTCCAGTGTGGAACTATTCTTAGAGGAATATTTGATGAACTAGCCAGTTACCTGACAGACTAAAAAGAATAGAGTCGGTGGCATATTTAAACGTAGGTTAAAATTTTGTGATAGAGAACTGGGGTTTTCGCTTATTAAATATACCCTACAATACAATAATGGACTGTACAGCAAGATGTAATGATAAAAGGGAAAGAATACATCCCATAATAGGGGGATGGTCCCTCACGTGCTGCAACTACACTAGCAACCCTTCTGGGCATGCTTTCAACAAGGTTTTGATACACAGTTATGGGTATTTGTGTCCATTCCGGCTGCAAGAATGTCTCCAGCTCAACTGTAGATTTCGAATGTGGTTCCCTGGTTCGTAATCGTCGCTCCATCTCATCCCACAAATGTTCTATGGGGCTTAGGTAGGGACTCTGAGCAGGCCAAGGAAGACGTTTTACATCTATATCTTGATACCACTGCTTGACTGGCTGCAAAGTGACAAGGAGCGTTGTTTTCCAAGAAGTAACATTCGTCCATTCCATAAAATTGCCAGAGCGTAGGAAGACCCCGATTCTCCAAAATGTTCATGTAGGCGTCAGTGATCAATAAACCAGGAACAACATACAAAGGTCCAAGGCCATACCATGAAAAACACCCCCAAACAATAATCGGATTTTATGCAAATCAGCTGGCTTCCAGTCTATTATTGTAGGGTAGTGTATGGATATCCGGGGCCTCCTTCTTATTTGTAAAATCCCTAACTGATCTGGGCAGAGGGGTTGCCCCCTTACGAAGAAAAGGGCTCGTAATCCTCAGCCTTTGTGGCATGAATAGTTATCGTGGTAGACAAACCACTCATGACGTCCAGTAAGGAGATAATATACGAAAATGTATGTCCTAAGCATTTTGGTAAGTTCCTCGCGATAAAATGTTTCAAGGACTCCAGGCGTAATGCATCAACGCAGTGTCACTTATTGAAGAGGACTGTTACCTGCCAAAGTAATCCGTTATACTAAATGTATCACTCCCGTCATTTTCGTGCCAGCAGGCGCAAAGGGGAAATTGACGATTTTCTAGAAGCCCAAAGTGCACATCACTTCTTTCGAAGGAGTTTAATATTCTGTTATATCGATCTTTTCTCTCCCATCTCATGTTTGATGGAGTGGAAATACTATTTCAGTGCCGAGCGTTTGGCTTGAGAGGGTTTTTTGGTAGCACAAGGGGTTTGTAATGCATTTTCCCATAGATTTCTTTGTTTTTTCCTGTTGCTTTTCAAGATGTTTTGCATATAATAAATTTTATTTACACTTTGCGTCATCTAATGAATGCTTATTTCCTCTATGAATAGTAAGCTACATCATATTAAATGATATCACACTATTCTAAAACATTTTCAAGAAATAAAAATGATGCAAAACTGTTCGCTTTTGTTAATTATAAGCATACTTCGGAGCTACAAATTATTTCATTTGATAGTTATTTCTTTTAGACGAGTATATATGCTTGTCTATAGATTTATTTTGTTTTGATTTTTGGATGATACATCTCTGTCAAGAAACAGAAGAGTTTGGCAGCAATTTTAATTATCAGTACTGTTTAAAGTATTTGTGGTATATCTATTTACTAGGGGGCCTGCCCCCTGCTCGCTAACGCTCGCCAACCCCCGGAGGATTACTTATATTCTACAGAATAAAAGTTTTGATTCGCAATCCTCATTGGTTCGCTGTGCGAACCTATACTCGCTTCGCTCGCCTCAATGAAGACATGTGTCCTAGCAGAAGGAATTGTTTACAAAATATGTTACCAAAAAAATGTTTTTCAAATCTAAATTTGCTGTATTACAGAAAATATATATACAGTATCTCTAAAATCAGAATTCAAATGAAAACTTTGTGCAAATTTTGACTCGAAATGTGAGCGTTGCTTTGGAAATTGAATACCCAGCATGTTGTTTGTGTGTACATTTTCCCAGCACTCAAACGACCCACACTTTTTCATTGAGTTTGTTGCCGAAAGTTGTAGTGCAAGCGTCTTGTTGAACTATTATTGTTGGCCCTGAAAAGGACCGTTTTTTAAATGGCCCTGAAAAGATCCTCCGCTTTCTTTGACTTCTATTATAAACTAACTGCAACAGCTCGTTAAAATTTCCTCTTTTTTTTTCAATAAAATTTCATCTGATAACGCTATAAATTCAATCGATGCGCGAGACTTCGCGATAAACAAACAATCGTACAATGTTGCCAAAACGCGATTACAAATAACGTCTTTTTCGTGAGCCACGTAAGAGAATTATATCTATTTATAATTTTAAATATTAAGATGGAATAATCTGCTGTCAGATAAGACCTACCACTTCTAATAATTATGTAATGAAATAATGATCGTAGTGAGACAGACAAAATTTTATGGTAAACCAAAATACCATGAATCCCATTTTAAGAAATAAATTTTTGCATTATTTTTTTACTACTGTAATAAATAACACAACTAGTAAATAACACAGAGACCAAAACAGTAAAGATTAATATCTCGATTTGTACGGATACCTCAATTTAAAACAATTGAAATGAATTATTTCGAAGTTTTAACTTCAAAGTTAATTGCGTTCATTTCCCAAATTTTGATTTAATCACTTAAAACCAGGCCAGGTTAGCCTCTACTTTCTAAATTTAAATGTGTGTGTCTGAAAAATATTTCTTTCCAACATCTTATAATAGTTCTAATAAGACAAACTTGCTATTTATTAAAAGATACAAAATAATATTGTTTTATTTTTAGTGTTCTTAAGAAACATTTGAATTTTTTAATTTTTGGAAAAATTGGAATTGTTTTTATTATTTTTAACTTTATAAATTATTCCATTTTCATAATTTATAGTAATGGAAGTAATAATGTTAATACAATTATAAGATTACTGATACACAGACAGCTTTACTACTGTACAAAACTAAAGATTGTCGTTTCTACATATCATTTTACAAACGGTTGTATTAAATCACATTTTCTGCAAAAGCTGTAAATATTATCCTTATTTTTAATATAGAATAAAACAGAAAGAACTTCAGAATTTCTAATGTTATTCATGAAGAGCTATTCTAAAATTGAAACAACTTTTAATGCTAGCTGCATATTTCTTACTGTACACACTTTGGAGATAGACTACAATATTTTTTTACTTTTTGCTCCCGTGCTTAAAAAAGTACGAGACATTCTGAAGCAATCTTCTTCAACAAGGCTTCTTTGAATTATATTTTTACATGATTTTACTGCTCGATAAAAATTAAAACTTATTTATGAGTCTATTTGCTAAAACCACCATGTTAAATTTTAATATATCTACATAGATCTATAACGTTTTATGTTAAATTTGCCTGAATTTTAATGGTTAAATATTAGATTTTTCATCCCACTTAAATATTTGTAATTGAAAGAAGAAATATTTATGTTCTATAAATATTTTTTTCTACGAAATAGTTTTTATCCTCTTCCAGTTTTTTATCCATCTGGAACTTGACATCTCAGAACTGAAATTTGTTTATTTTTCTACTCGAGAGTTTTTATAACTTTAAGTCTACAATTTTTTCCATGGTTATTTGTCTTTAGAAGTAGTGTTTATGTATGCTCATTTATGCTTCTCCCAACATTGTTTGATTATTAATAAAATATTTTAGTACTTTTCAGTTATATTTCCTTATTCCACACAACCCTCAAAATCCACAGAATTTTTTTTTCTGTGGCTTTATTTTTTTTTCTTTGAGTATAAAAGATGGAAATGTTTCCAAACACGCATTTCCGTTCATTTTAAATTCAACACTAGCCATGTTTAAACACGAATTTTACATGTACCAAAACAAAGGTTTTCAATGCATAACATAAGTAACTCTTCCATTAGAATGCACGTTGAAATGTATGTAAACAATATATTAAACAGCCTCTTACATTTTCTTGTACGCTATAAATAAACTAGTAATTAGTGCATGGAATCATAATATATTTAACTCACATCGATGTAACGTTGGGCAGTAAATATATTATTCCACTTTAATCTGGTTATTGTAAATTTTAAATAGCTAAATTATTAATTACTTGTCAAAATAATGTAGAAAATCCAACATTTTTCTTCGTCTTTGCATACTATTTCCAGCAAGCCATTTATGATGTGAATATCGCAAATACAAACATTGCAGTCATCCTTAAAAGATGTACTAAAGAGTTAAACACAGTAGTAGGAAGGGAAGAGAGCCATATTAAATATTACTACTGAGAGCAGGATACAAATTGTAGACCTTCTTTTAACTTTCCAGACAAATAATAAAGCTAATGCATTTCAATATATATCTCTTCATTTAATCAATACACCAATGTATTTTTCAATATTAACCCTCTAAGTGGTTTCGACGAGATATCTCGTCCATCTAGATCTGATCGATTTTGCTAACGACAAGATATTTCGTCATAAAGATACTGCCGCGTTTTTTATGTTTATGAAATCTAGATATGGTCAGATTTTTTTCTTCTTCTAACAACGAGATATTTTGACCACCAAGATCTGGTCTATTTTGTAGAGGTGGGATGCTGAGACAACCACCAAGATGTTTAAAATTGTTAAAATGGTCATAAAATTAATATTTAGATGGAAACACAAAAATTTAAACATGTTTTTATAATATTTTGCACAACTTCGTATAGCATACTAATTAGTATAGAATATACTAGTTTCAGCGAACCTAATGTATTGTGATAGCAAATTTCCTTTATTCATAATTGCATTTCTGTTTCTAAAATCAAGCAGTTTTCTTTTCAAACCAGCAACTGAAATCCCAACCAGTATTACTCAAGATGTTTGTTTTATTACTTCAAACAACACAAATGCACACATCGTAGTCGGTATCCAAACAATCATTTCTATAAAACGCATTATCATTCAATAAATTACCAATCTTTCACATTTAGTTATAGGCCTATATGGAATCAGGTATTATTTCACTAGGGATCAAACTCCATTTAGGAGTAAAAGGTTTAAAAGTTGATAAAAAAATAAAAATAAAGGTTTTCAATATTTTTTTTAATGTATCTTACTTTGTTCAATGACATAAATATTTTATTCGGATACACTTTATCCACCACCTGATTTCGACAAAACATTTCTCCATCAGGACCTGACTCCTTTTGTTGATAACGAGATATCTCGTCATAATATATTCCCGATTTTTTTTTATGATGACTACATCATGATCTGATTAGTTTTCTTCTAAGGACGAGATATCTCGCTCATCAAGATTTGGTCAGTTTTCTCTTAATGACGAGATACCTTGTGGAGACAACCACCAGGAGGTTTAACGAGATTGTGATCCCAGAAATTTGTCAAACAGCAATTCTTAAAATGTAGATTTGCGACACTACTAAAATAACGGCTTCGTATGCAATCTACCCTTATTATCCAGACCTTTTAGTTTGAATTGTTGCTTTATGGTCATTTTTTGCAACACGATGGTGGATTAAATCGAAACTAAAAATGAATTCCCAACCATTGCGAACATCTATGCACACTGCGGAAAGCAAACCTAGAGCCTATTGAGCAGAAGGCCTGAGATACACGTCTCTGGATCACTGAAAAGTTCGTCTCTGGTGAGTAGGCATTTCAGACTAGTCCATTAGTTAAATCAGAGCAGGCTAAAATGTAAGCAATGCGTTCCCACGATTGGCGCCTTTAGCGATGTTTTTGGCTTCGAGTTTATTGTGCGATGACGGAAGTTATAACAATGATTTCAAGTTGATGAAATAATTAATCGCCTAAGGAGATCACCATACCTGATTTTGAATATGCCAGCCCTTTGAATATGCGAGCTCAACCCTCCTGTTGATCAAATCCGACTAAAGTACAAAGGGGCTGGTGCACGTTAAATCCGTCGTGGCCTCAAATGTCCTGGTGTGGTGTGGATGCTTGGAAAGTAAGGTGCCTGCTCAAGTGTTGCCTCACTATCTGACAGTAGTTTAAAATTACGGAGTGTGTTGTCCTCGTTTCTTTCCTTTGGGGGTTTGATTACTGACCGTCGTCAATAGCTCGTTGTGTTGCGCCAGTACGACGTTAATTAAAATACTACCTACCTCCCTGGTGGTTGTCTAGACAAGACATCTCATCGTTAGCAATACTGGCAAGATCTTGATGGAAGAGACATTTCGTCATTCAAAAAAAATTTGACCAGATCTTGATCAATGAGATATTTTGTCATTTAAAAAAATTGATCAAATCTTGATGAATGAGGTATTTTGTCATTTAAAAAAATTGAACAGATCTTAAAGAATGAGATATTTTGTCATTTAAAAAAAAAATTGATCAAATCTTGATGAATGAGGATTTTGTCATTTAAAAAAATTGAACAGATCTTAAAGAATGAGATATTTTGTCATTTAAAAAAAAATGAACAAATCTTGATGAAGGAAGTATTTTGTCATTTAAAAAAATTGAACAGATCTTGAAGAATGAGGTATTTTATCATTTCAAAAATATTAACCAGATCTTGATCTTGGTATCATAAAAAAACTGTCAATATCTTGACGACGGGATATTTCGTCAGAAGCAAAATCAGTCAGATCTCGATGGATGAGTGATCTCTTCTAACCACTCGGAGTGTAGCCCACCTTTGTACAAATGGACTTAACCAACGTTTTTTTTAACGGAGAGGCACTAGAGTACTAGACCAGATGCGATGCACTAAAAATCCACTTTTATATTTGATTTATTCATTCTACCGAAAGAATGAGTCAACTTGACTCGAGCACCGATAATCGCATTTGCTGGGAAGAATATCCTGATAACCCCCGTTGAAATAATCGCTCGAAAGAGACCGAATTGCTGCGAAGAACGAAAATTCGGCTGAGTCAGCAAATGCAGAAGAGGAGGAATATCAGACACGGCGGAAATTCAATCCCACTCGTTGAGGAATTTAAACTATGGTGAGAGAAGATTGTGATGCAGACAATGCTCTCGGCTTAGTCAAAGCGCTCGATCGTCTCACGTCACGTACTCGCATTCGCCTGTCCGTTAAAGCTGGGGAAAAAACAGGCATTACCCGGCAATTGTTTTATGGACCAGTGCCTTCAGTACGGTAGCTTTTGCTTTCCGTTTATGGGATATCTGTTGCAAGAATTATGATCAACATAAGTAATAGTTTATACTAGGGGGCCCGCCCCCTGCTCGCTAACGCTCACCAACCTCCGGAGGATTGATTCGCAATCCTCATTGGTTCGCTGCGTGAACATATGCTCGCTTCGCTCGCATCAATGAAGACATGTGTCCTAGCATAACAGAATGTTTACAAAATATGATATTCCAAAAAAATATTTTTCAAATCTAAATGTTTTTGCTGTTTTTCAGAAAATATATATACAGTACCTATGGAATCAGAATTCAAATGAATACTTTGAGCAAATTTGCCTCAAAATGTGTGCGCTGATTTGGAAATTGAATACCCAACATGTTTGTGTGTACATTTACCCCTGCACTCTAGCCACCCACGCTTTTTTATTGAGTTTGTTGTCAAAAGTTGTAGTGCAAGCGTCTTGTTGAACTATAATTTTTGGCACTGAAAAGGACCTTTTTAGTAAATGGCCCTGAAATGATCCTACGCTTTCTTTGATTTTTATTATTAACTGCAACAGCTCGACTAAAATTAATTTTTTTTCAATAAAATTTCATCCGATAACGCTATAAATCCAATTGAAGCGCGAGGCTTCGTGATAAACAAACAATCGTGCAATATTGCCAAAACGCGTTTACAAATAACGTCTTTTTTGCGTGCCACGTAAGAGAATTATATATATAGATTTTGACAGAATAGTTTATTTGTCAAAACATATCAAATATCACTCGTGACTCTAAAAAGAACCTCAATTTTCTTGTTTTCCCAATATTATTTATATCCCATAAGTATACTTGAGAATCAAATCTATCAACATTAAAAAAACTTATCAGCCAGCGGTTCAGATAAAGCTAATTCTGCGAGTGATTGAAAATTATTTTTAAATGACTTTGTCTTTTCAGTACCATATCATAACTCAAACGAATGTGTTTTGAATTACAAAGTGAAAAATGTTGTTGTATCCCATGCGGTGATGAAGTATGCAGTCAATTGAATTTACTTCCTTCTGTAGCAACACAACGAGCGATTGGCTATACACCGGAATCAATCCCAAAGGCTAAGACCCGAGGACACCACCTCGTAATTTTGAATCACGGTCAGATGAAGTGATTAACACTTGAACTGGCATTCTCTCCATGAACTCTCTAAACTTGACCACCTCGTCAACGTGAGGATATTTGAAGCCACGGCTTATTAGAAATCCACCACTCCATCTACACGACGGTGGTTGGATCAAGTTTCGACCTCGCAATCCTCGCGTAGCTGATTCACGAATCTACCACTTGGGTTATATCGGCCCCGATGCGATAATGAAGGATAATGCACATTAAATTAAAGATAACGTCAAGTTATAGGTAATTTTCACTTGCTATATTTCGCGATTTTGTAACAGTTTACACTGAAGTACTAGTAAAACTGGCACATCAGTTAAATACTTTGGTGGTCTCCCACGGTAGCGAAAAGCCCTCGGCCTTTTCAATCGGCCATGGCCAGATTTCGAAGTGGCCATCTTAAAAGTATCAAATTTCAGAACGGGGAGAGAATTTTCCCTCCTTGTTCCTGTTCCCTACCTGCCAGTCCTGATCACCTTCTTCTCTGTCTTGGCGCTTCGTATAAGCAGCTGTTGGTTGATCAGGACTTTTTGCAAGTATATGGGGATCTGGCACGACGGGGCCTTCTGGACCTGGTGTAGGCTTTCCTACACCAGGGGGATGTGCAACAACAAGAAACATGGCCAGATTTCGAAGTGGCCATCTTAAAAGTATCAGAACGGAACTGGACCTGGTGTAGGCTTTCCTACACCAGGGGGATGTGCAACAACAAGAAACATGGCCAGATTTCGAAGTGGCCATCTTAAAAGTATCAAATTTCAGAACGGGGAGAGAATTTTCCCTCCTTGTTCCTGTTCCCTACCTGCCAGTCCTGATCACCTTCTTCTCTGTCTTGGCGCTTCGTATAAGCAGCTGTTGGTTGATCAGGACTTTTTGCAAGTATATGGGGATCTGGCACGACGGGGCCTTCTGGACCTGGTGTAGGCTTTCCTACACCAGGGGGATGTGCAACAACAAGAAACATGGCCAGATTTCGAAGTGGCCATCTTAAAAGTATCAGAACGGAACTGGACCTGGTGTAGGCTTTCCTACACCAGGGGGATGTGCAACAACAAGAAACATGGCCAGATTTCGAAGTGGCCATCTTAAAAGTATCAAATTTCAGAACGGGGAGAGAATTTTCCCTCCTTGTTCCTGTTCCCTACCTGCCAGTCCTGATCACCTTCTTCTCTGTCTTGGCGCTTCGTATAAGCAGCTGTTGGTTGATCAGGACTTTTTGCAAGTATATGGGGATCTGGCACGACGGGGCCTTCTGGACCTGGTGTAGGCTTTCCTACACCAGGGGGATGTGCAACAACAAGAAACATGGCCAGATTTCGAAGTGGCCATCTTAAAAGTATCAGAACGGAACTGGACCTGGTGTAGGCTTTCCTACACCAGGGGGATGTGCAACAACAAGAAACATGGCCAGATTTCGAAGTGGCCATCTTAAAAGTATCAAATTTCAGAACGGGGAGAGAATTTTCCCTCCTTGTTCCTGTTCCCTACCTGCCAGTCCTGATCACCTTCTTCTCTGTCTTGGCGCTTCGTATAAGCAGCTGTTGGTTGATCAGGACTTTTTGCAAGTATATGGGGATCTGGCACGACGGGGCCTTCTGGACCTGGTGTAGGCTTTCCTACACCAGGGGGATGTGCAACAACAAGAAACATGGCCAGATTTCGAAGTGGCCATCTTAAAAGTATCAAATTTCAGAACGGGGAGAGAATTTTCCCTCCTTGTTCCTGTTCCCTGCCTGCCAGTCCTGATCACCTTCTTCTCTGTCTTGGCGCTTCGTATAAGCAGCTGTTGGTTGATCAGGACTTTTTGCAAGTATATGGGGATCTGGCACGACGGGGCCTTCTGGACCTGGTGTAGGCTTTCCTACACCAGGGGGATGTGCAACAACAAGAAACACAACAAGGCTTGAACTCCACGAGCTTGTGTGAGTATTCTGTAGAAATTGAACAACTTTCTGCCAGAATGGTTCATAATTTTATTCTATTGGTCTGTTCTACACCTGCATGACATTTTAGGTGTGTTCGATGACGTTCAGATCTGGTGACTTAGGTGAGAATTGTCCGAGAGGAAGTGATCGGACCTAGCAGAAAAGACACAGCGTACGAACGGGTGTAACTCGCCAGAAAGGATGCACACATAGAGCTATCCTAGCAGATACGTTTGTAAATTTGACAGGAACCCTATTGAATGGAAGTTAAAACATTAGGGTGCCACCACCAGATTTTTCAATTCCCTTTTGACATGCGTGAAACATGACTACATGGGGTTTTCTCCACACAGGTTTCCTTCTATCTATCCGAAATAGTTAGAAACGTGACTCGTAAGGCCAGAATACTCGTTTCTGGTCAACAAGTATTCCCAATACCGCGCGAGACGCATATCTATGTGTCAAGTATTCAAGATAATTTGAGTTGAGTGTCGAGCTTAAATCTTTGAGGGGATGTTAAACAGTCCTCTCAATGTTTTTTGAGGGCGTATTATTCAATTATTATGTTATTTGAAGCAGTTTTGCACGACTATCGCGTGAAAAGATTCGTACAGATGACCAAGAGTTTCTTACTGTCCCACTGTTGTACGTTTTGCCATAACTCTTGTAGTCACAGTTCACCCTTTAAATGGGAGTACATACAAATTCCAACTTCTCTATCTCCGAAATGGAATGACCCGTCTCACGAGCTTCAACTATTAAAACATATTTGAAAATATCTTTTTTTTTTTATAATAACTGGCTGTCATCACCATGAAAAAAGAACTAGATGATTCCAGATATGTATTGATTTACACATGCACTAACAGATGGGAACAATGATGTGTATAGGTAGCGTTGCTAAGCATCGTGCATATAGGCTCCTCTGAATCAGCCTTTCTTGCACTTCAGGGTATTGTTATGAGAAATGAAACGTAAATAGAAAACTACACTTTCACATCAAAATAAAAACCTAGCCGTCGCGTTTCTCTTTCAGAATTCTTGATATCAAAGTTAAATATAGTTGTGAGATTTCAATACAGAGCTAATGAGAACTTGAATTTTATTAGATTACTAGAAAAATTACCCTACCTTTCTCGGGTTGAATTGGTTCTCTAGATTGAAGAAATTATCAGAATATGCAATCCCTTTCGTCTTTCGTGGAATATAATAATTATATTAACACCTTTTCGACATCTTTATAACTTGTACCAATTAGTTTGGACACAAATCGTTCACATGCACATCCATTCATGTAATGCATTTCACATATATCGTATTCTTGCTGTATGACAAAACTACAAAATGACGAAAGGTGAAACTAAGGTTACTACTACTACAAAAGACTATTTTGAGGATGATTTGGAATTCCCTTTCTTAAGTTATTTTAATGCTCAACTCAATTATTAAAAATAACTAAAAATAAATCAATTACTAAATCAACAAAACAATGTTTTTTTTTTTTTACTTAAGCACTCTTGCATCAGACATGCGACATTGCCGAATTTGTTACTGGCACAGACAGGTCAAGACAGATTTAACATGTACCAGTCCCCGTCTTTCGTTGAACCTGGTTTCAAACTCGTAATTCTCCGGTTGCTAATCTGCGACTCTTCCAACCGGGCTACCTTGGCCTTGTAAATTTAAGAGAAAGATGAAGGAAAGCCGATTGAACAATTTCAATAATGTGGATGGACGTTGGATCGAAAGAACACAAAACATAATTGTTCAGTGTTTCCAAACTTGCAGATAAAGCTTTAAAATTCATAAGTTGTCATAAGTGTTTAAGTTCATAAGAAATAAAGGTATATATCCCAGAAACAATCACACTTACGATAAAAAAAATTTCGATTGATTGGAAGATTTCCTAAAAGCAAATTTGACAACAAACATAGTAAACAAGAAAAAACGCTTGAAGAGCGAAATTGTATTTAAAATAAAAAAGATATTTCATTATGTAACATTTTTTTTATTGATATAAATACCTGGTCCAGATTAATCAAAATAGTTAGTTTGAAAAAACTCAACTAAAAAATAGATTCTCACAATTTTAGAATCCTTAAAAACAAGAGGTTCTTTTTTATTTTTGGTTTGTGTATTATATCCATAGGGTATTTGGCGTGGAAAAACTATTTTATAGAAAGAAAGAAAAAAATTGACAGTTGGAAATGAAAAAAAAAATAAAGAAAGCAAGAGAAAAATTGGAAATGAAAATGACATTTGCTTTTAAGGCAATGATGCCAAATATAAAGCTTGGATAAAAATGTTTTTGTGGCTGTATAACATCAACCATGTCTTAGAAACATCTCCCAATCCTCAGACTATATTGTTATTGAAAAGTTATAAGCCAGAGTATCACATTTCCAGCGAAAAGAGCTAATGTGATTAAGCTTTAATGGAAGTGTGGGTCGAATTTATTCTGGTTTATCGCAAAAATTAATTGAATCAGTGCCTAAAAGACTTTAAGCTGTAAAAACACAAAATAAACGCACAATAAATTATAAAAACTACATTTGCTGTTGGATTTATACTTAAATAATGCCTTGAATTTCTCTGAGGCAGATTTTGATTTTGAGATATTGTAGGCTTTTTTTTTCTTTTTTCCCATTTCTCATGAACATAAATATTTATTAGGTTGAGAATATTAGCACAGTAAATTATCTTTATCTTAGTGTGCTTTCACCAATTTCATTCAGGTGTTGTTTTCATTTAGGCTGACTGTATAACGAACAAACATAAACGAGTTATTGTTTATTCTGCTCCTTTTAAACTACGCATGCAACTCATTTACGAAATTATTCTTTGCACGTTCTTTTCAATATCAAAATAATTATAAAAAAAGGTTTACTTCAGTAAATGAATGTCATTTCAACTCAATAAGTTTGGTCATTGATTAGTTCTGTCCATTTATTCAGCATGCTATTTAGGGGACAGAAAAATTTCATTCGTTCTAATAGATTACCAATTAAATTATTCTTTATCCGCGTGTTAAAATCTAAAAGCGTTTTACGAAATTGTACTGAAATTAAACTGCTATTTTTAAGTGTATAACTTTAAGGAATAAGAATTGAATAAAAGAAAAATAAATAAATACAATATTCTAACTAAACGTTTCCAAGTAATTGTTTAAATTTTTATGGATATTTAATATCTCCATTTAGAGAGAAAATAATGCTGGATGCGTGTACATTGGTTCAATGCAATAAGTAGCGATTAAATCTTTAACAAAATTTCCTTTATACACTGTTGCTATGTATAACTTCATTTTAAGCCCACACTAGACACAACATTTTAATCCAATAACCATCACTGTTTGTCTTTTGCAATTTGTACCTAATTGCTTTCCTTAAGCGTACATGGACAATATTTAATAAACTTTAGAATAAACAACCATTTTCGATTCTATTCAATTTACTATAATTTCGAAGTCTTAAAATATTTGTTAAACTAAATGTTAATTTTAGAACCCACTTTTTCATGTAGCATTAAAAACATGAAATATCTTTATTGAACCTGCTTTTAAGATTTTAAGAGTACAAAATGGATTTTGCTGTGAAACATATTGCTCTTTAAATAAAAATTTTCATTTTACAATCAGACAAAATATGCTTTGAAGTTTTAATGATTCTCACTACAGCATCAGACTCTATTGATCCACTCATTATAGGCTATATGTTTTATTCAACATTGAAACGTTAGTTGAGTTGAATACTTTGGATTAAAGAACTGATTTGCCTGTACAATTGACTACTACTTTTGATAATGACGTTAAAGAGACTTCTTGTAGTTCCTAATAGAAGTACGCCATAGAAGCGGGCAACTGTCCAATTTATCTTAGAATGTATTTCTTCAAATAGGGTACAACTCATTAGTAATTCTTACTTCCTATTAAAGGGACAGTGTACTTTCAAAATCACCAAAATAGATAAAAAAATCAATTGTTATATTTTAGCGTTTCAAATTAATTTATATCAAATTCTGTGGATATCGCAAAAAATCTTTCAATTACGATCAATAACATAAAGAGAGAGATATAATAGATAATTATAGGGAGTCTTCTACAAAAAAAAGTTTTTTCGAATAAGATTTCTTAACATTCTACTGATTTCAAAATGTTCCCTGCGCATCTGATTTCAAATTATCTACCTGAATCTTTTATAGATAAAAACCTTGAAATCTGTTTCATCAACTCGATTTATTAGTAAATAAATTACTATATGTGAATTTAAATTTTGACAGTGCATGTAAAATTAATGAGCATGACATTTATCAAGTTATGCTAATTTAGCAAAACTTGATATACGACCTAATATTTTTAGGACAAACTTCTATGCAGAATCTTTTTTAGAAAAAACACATAGTTTGTAAACTGTTTTTGATAGAAAAAAGTTAACAAATTTCATAATAATCGGGTAACAACTGCAAAAGTTTGTTTTGAAAGGCCATGTTCCTTGAATGGGACGCCTAAAATACGAGAACCAACCATCGTGAATTATCATTAATTTATTATCTAAAAATGTTCTCTTCGTTAGTTGTTTTATTTTCATTGGTGTTCCTTATTACTTTAAAATTGTACCTGATTTGTTACATATGTGAGCCCCGTGTATAAAGAGTTGTGAAAGAAAACTTAAAAAGGATTTTTCAAACATAAACCTTTTAAGCACGTTTATTGTTGTTTTCCTAAGCTTCGTTTGATATTGTAAACCAATTCATTTCATCCGATAACAAATCTTACATCCGCTTATACCGTACACAGGCTGAACTTTTTCATCATTAAAAATCAATTTTTTCGTATCTCTCTTTCCCCAAATACTGTTGCGTAGTCAAGACGTAACTCCAGAACACTATTTGAATACTAAATCAAAATTAGTCACAAAAGGTTACTCTGAAGAAAAGGTGATTAATAAAGAGAAGAGCTGCTCTCCTGCAGTATTCTAACCACGCGAACAATGTGACTAGGTTAAGGTTGGAAGGAAGGTCTTAATATACCTAATTTAAATTCTTGATGAGCAGCCTCGGACACTATTCATACACTTCTTGCCGCTGGTGGAGGCTTTGTTCTTCTGATTTTTCCTCAGCCGGAGATCCCAAAACACCAAATTAATTTTAATTCGGCCAAAGAGATAATTGCATTTTGAATCTCTTAAAGCATAATCACGAAAGTTTAAAGCGTATAATGCTTGAAATGGAAGAATAATTATCCGTGTAATGCCAGTATGTCGTGGAATACGAAATTAACTTTGAGAGAAATATACCGTCCTCTGTAGAGCTTCATTATCTCTGCTGTGGTATAATCTAAGCTTCTTCAGTTTTTGGTTTTTTTAATATACTTTTGCGTGCCTTGAGTCTAACTTCATTTATTACTTCGCTTAATATGACAAGACGGTTATTGATGGTTAAATGCGTCCCCTACAATCTATGAGTGAAAGATAAATAAATCTGCTGTTATTCAGATTGCCAAATAGCCTAGTTTCATAAAATGAATTTAAAAAGTAATGTTCTGAACCAGTCATCTGTTTAAAGTGATGACTAAGTATATTTTCTTACACACATGTTCATTCTATGTGTAATGTTTTTTTTATACTGCGCCCATTCAAAGTTTTCGCAGCTTGTCTAAACATGAGTTATTAAAAAAACACATACTTCCAAACTTGAGCAATTTCACTCTAAAGAATATCACCCTTCCAAAACATTATACTTAAATTCCTGTTTAAATATATCTTTATTACCAACATTGAGAAGTGCTGTAGGTACAATAAGCTTTGAATTAAACAAATGGAACAATACTGTTAATTCTTCAAAAATGTTCAAGAAGTGTAGAGTAATTCATTATTCGAATGTATGAAAGTAGCAACAGTTCTTCCAAAGATTTTCAACTGTGATATACAAACTACTGTCAGATACAGGGAATAATCCCTTCTAAATATTTCTCTAATTAAACAAATGGAACAATACTGTTAATTCTTCAAAAATGTTCAAGAAGTATAGAGTAATTCATTATTCGAATGTATGAAAGTAGCAACAGTTTTTCCAAAGATTTTCAACTGTGATATACAAACTACTGTCAGATACAGATACAGGGAATAATCCCTTCTAAATATTTCTCTAATTAAACAAATGGAACAATACTGTTAATTCTTCAAAAATGTTCAAGAAGTGTAGAGTAATTCATTATTCGAATGTATGAAAGTAGCAACAGTTCTTCCAAAGATTTTCAACTGTGATATACAAGCTACTGTCAGATACAGATACAGGGAATAATCCCTTCTAAATATTTCTCTGCCTTATTGAAAAAAAGTAGATCCAACTTCTTGCAAATTAATTTAGATACATCTTTATTTTGTTGATTTACAAATGTTATTGTTGCGGCACATATTAACATGGAATAATTAAGTAGTTGAATTTACCTCACACTGGAGCAAAACAACTAGCTATACGTGAAGTATCAATCCAGAAGATCCGATGATATAACCTCGTAATTCTAAACGACGGTCACCCCCACTATCCAAAATTACACACCGCGGCCAACGTGGAGACATTTGAGACCCCGACAAATTTAACAACTATTACGCACTCGAATGTCAGGTTGTATCGAGTTTTGAACTCGAAACCCTCCTGTTCGTTAACTCGTGACTCTACCAACTGATTCAACTTAACCACGCCCCCAAAAGTGGGAGAGATAAGGAGTTAAAAAGGCTGAAAACCTTAAGACGATCATGTTATATTCTTGATATATATTTCCGATACTTGGTTTTAAGATATTTGGTTGGAGTGAAATTTTGTTTTAATCAATCAAATCAAAAAAGTTTGAAAACATATTGGAACAGTTTGAATAAAGCAAACAACGAAGTATATGTGGACGGCAATACTTTATAACATTCTAAATAAAAAATTTTATTGTTACGTACCTGTTCATCTGACATGAAATTAAAGAAATACTTCAAAACCAAATGCGAAAAGTCTTCTTTCCTATACGGTTAAGAAATACAAAGAGAAAGATAAATCCCATTAAACTCCTCGTGTTTTATCGGATTTTTCACGCCCACCCGTCCATTGACTTCTTTGGTCTTCGGCTCTACAAGAGGCGAGCTGTTGACTATTTTAGAGGGAGCCTTTGTGAGGTACACAGACTTTATATTGAACCAATGATCTGAAAATTCTCACAAGGCTATGTTTACAAAGACTAGTAGCTGAATTACTATCACGCCGGACACATAACAACAAAACTGCTTCACGTCTCTTCAAAATAAAATCACCCACTGATACAGGAGCACCTTGAGGATATACTTCCGTTTCTTTTTCAGCAGAATTTATTTTGTATAGAAATAGGCATTACTTGTCTTTCTAATAACACCTAAGCATTTCTTTTACTTAATGCTTAGCTCTTATTAAACGTAAACGGGCGTTGTAATTCTATATAGATATAATTACAACGCCCGTTTACGTTTAAATATTAAACATTTAATTCTGCCTTAAATTCGAATATCATTAAGACATGGTTGCTTTTCTTATGAAAGTAAATCGTGATAGTAAATAGAGTATTTGTTGTATAGTTACACGTATAGGATCTAAGCGTATTCACATAAGAAAATTTGTTTTGATTAGTCCACCTTAGGATATGAAGTCTACATGCGGAGTCAACGTCAACTATTTCCCCCCATTGCATTGTTATTTTCCAAACCTCTACCATTTTATGGAATTGAGCCATTACCACAAAATTACATTTTTACCACAAAACACACAGCCTAAGAACTGAGAGTTCATTTGCATCTCTATTGTTGATAACATTCGCACACACTTCAACAAGCAGAAAAGAATTTGCGACATGCCATTCGGGACAAAGTAACAAGAAAACAGCCTTTTTCAAAACCGAAAGAAAGGAAAGTGTCGCAGAAATGTCCCGAGGCACAGAGTGACATCTTCCCAACACCAGGGGTTGATGAACAGATAAGGTTTAGGAAGCAGTCATCGGCTGTCACGTGATCCAGAAGAGGAACTACCAGTTCTCATTCTGTTTGTCTCCAGAGGTCGTGTGTTCAGTGAGGTGTGACTTGACTCTGCTTTGATGGGCTCTTGGATATACCAAGACAATCGCTTCGGCGGTGATATGAAAAAATAACACCATTTGTAGAAGTCGGAACAAACGGAATTCGCCTGCTTCCAGAAACAAGGCGGTCGTTGAATGACGGTTGATTGAAAGATAGTCGAAACCTATAATAATTAAGCACACTGACTAGGAAGTTTCCTCATTGAACTATCTGTAAAAATGGGGCGCTTTAATGCTTTCTAAATTTATAATATAGCAGTGAAAATACGTTTTCATGTTGCCGTTTTTGTAACTTAATCTGTTGTTTCTTATGCCTACACTGGCAGACCAGAGGAGTGCCAGGCCCGTCGAAGACGGCAAGAGGCGAGGGGGGTGCGCCTTCCATGTTATTGAGCCCCATTGGGAGGAAGTCCGACTTTGCTCGACATACATGACACATCCGTTTTACAGGAAGGTCCCTTTCATACATCCATTCACTCACACATATCGTAATTTAGATCCAAATCAGAGGCCGATAACCCCCTGATCAGGTACCCCCAGAGGTATTGATTTGGTATGGGAACATGGGGGACATTGTGACCACGACCTATTTAACGTGCCCCAGTCACCATTAGTGAACACGACGGTCTTTAGCCAGGTCGAAGCGCCGATCTCGCAATCATCAGAACTGGAGGCTCCCCCGAGGACAGAACCCACAACCCTTCTGATGCGAGCCCGACGCTCTACCGACTGAGCTACCGCGGCTCGTAACTTAATCTGAAATATACAGAAGCAAATCTCATCCAAATACTAAATCTCATTAGATGTATGGTTTGGAGCTCTACAGTAATTTTTTTTCGATGTGAGAATTAATGAAACCGTGACCTACGACTTAAAATGAATTACGAACCACTGAGAACATCACAATGAAATCTGAACTTATAGGCGCTGATTACTCACCTACCCAGCTAGTGGGATGTATGAGATACTACGAAGCAAAAAATAATATCAGTCAACACATGATATCAGTAAAACGGTCACTATGAAACTACAATAGATTTTTGTCATTCATAAGAATGACAAAATGAAATAAAAAGTTTTTTCGCATTTGATTGTTCCTCAGATCTTGTATACTTCAACTCAACTCTATCATGGGATACTGACCCTTTAAACTCAAACAAATTTCGCACGACGTATAAGATAAACCAATGAATTATATTTTTAAATTCAAGGATAACATTTGGAGTTACTGAATGCATACTCAGTACAATTTAAAAAATATATTATATAGATGGTACAGAACATCTCTAAAATTTAATTTTCGAGAAAGAATTATATTTCATTTATATTTATAATTCAAATCCCTTAAAACTACGACAGTATATATACATTTAGACACTGATAAATAAAGCAGCTTGATTCCCTTAGCGAATGAAATATATTTAGCTTTATAATCCATATGGCCTTAGTATAGTTAAGGAATAACGGCTGGTAATGTATTAAACAAATTAAATTATTAACAAGTTCATTGTGGAGAGATTAAGTTGATTTAAGAATAATACGAGTACGAATATCTCGTAAGTCTTAAATTACATTTTAATTAGAGAGTTTATGATTGACGCTCAAATTATATGTTCTTTAATAATTAGTGACCATATATACTTATTACAGAGATTTCAAAGATAAAAGTATTTTAATTTTAAAAAAATTTCTTACATTTTTGTGAAGTTCTCAAACAATTTCCTCAAATGGGATTAATTCAATTATTTCAAACATATAATATAGATGTATAAATAAAACAAAATCTTGTTATCAAAACAAATCTTTTTAAAATCACCTAACAAAATCTTATTACCTTATTAAGGGATTTTTAAAAATTATGCTTATGTGTAATAGTTAAGAAATATAATGCGATTTAATAAGCATAATCAACAAGCGAGAGTGGAAGTAATTTGTATGTCATTTTCAAATGAATGAATGAAATTTGTCAGTTCTAATCAGAATTTCAAGAGTGTCTTGCTTGATTGGCATGCTTCCTTTTTTCACTCTTTAACTATTGATTTACTGTCACAGCAAATAACCCACAAACTGGTCGTGGAAATGATTACAATGTGTTTGGGATGACAATGTGCTTCATCCTTCCTTAGTATTTATTTTCTTTGGTAAATATCTTTTAACTTTTATTTTGTTCGCAAAAAAGAAAATCCCACAAACACTTGTTTATTCAGAAAATTGAATGAAAGTTAACATTAGTTTTGATTAAATTTCTTAAAATCATGTGTATTCACAAAAAGGACATCGACTGCATAAGGTTAAGGGAGACATTGAATATGGAAGAAGCAGAATAAAATACAGTAAATGGACAAACTATTATTAGATGACGATATGCAAATTTGTAAGATCAGCTGATGCAGCAGATTGAAACGAGTCTATGAATAGAACGAGTTTATGCATTGCGATGTAATCATAGATAAAGGCAGCGAAGTCTGTGACCAAGACCGCGGCTTTTTTCTGTGTCAGGAAGGACGGATCCTTTATTTTATCAACTTTCGGAGTCATTGTGATTCGAGGTGAGAGAAGAGTGTCCTTCTGGTTGGAAGGAATTGGACAGTTACTTGGTAATAAATTGCATCTCCATTTTATAAAACTCGTTATAACATTATTATTGATATTATATATATTATTGATTTGTACACTGCTGGCCAACCAAATTGTAACACCAAGAAAGACAAGAGATATCACAACAAAGTTTATTTTGTAGATAACATGTTGACCAAGTATTAAATGATTAAATTTATAGACTTCTGTGAAGTGTGGTTCCTGCCAAAATCAGTAGCCAGAGTAGCCGCCATTGCTGGAGATCAGCGCTGCCACACGCCTCGGCATTGATTCAAAGAAACTTTGGATGTGTTCTTGGGGTACAGCAGACCAAGCAGCTTCCACACGTTGCCAAAGTTGATCTGGTGTGGCAGCTGGGGATGGAATCTGGGTCAATCATTGAGCAACCATGGACCACATGTTTTCTATCGGTGAAAGATCCGGAGAGCGAGTTGGCCAGGAAAGCAATTCAATCTGGCGATTGACGAAGAACCCTTGGACAATGCGTGCCACGTGTGGTCGCGCATTATCCTGTTGAAATATGGCTGTGGGCAAGCCCTGAAGGTAAGGAAGGACAACTGGCTCCAACACCTCGGAGATGTAGCGCTGGCTGTTTAAAGTACCGGTAATGCGTACTAGAGGAGTGCGAGAGTGATATCCAATACCGCCTCATACTATAATACCCGGTGCAGGACCAGTGTGGCGGTGCATAACGCAGCTGTTCAGCATCCTCTCTCCACGGTGTCTCCAAACTCGAATACGACCATCGTGGTGTTGCAGACAGAAGCGTGACTCGTCAGTAAAGACAATTTCATTCCATTCTGCCGTCCACATCCTTCTTTCATCACACCATTGGCGGCGGAGACGTCTGTGGTTCTGCGTCAAGGGTAAACGAAGCAATGGACATCTTGCGGACAGACCACTCTGCTGTAAACGGCGTCGAATGGTACGCGCATACACTGGATGATGCGTTACAGACTGAATGTGTTGTGCTATGGTTCGTGATGTGGCTGAGTGATCCGTCACTGCCATACTCACAATATGCCTGTCATCACGTGAAGTGGTGCACTGAGGTGGATACGATCGAACACGTCGGTCCGTCGTACCCTCCTGCATCCAACGATCACATATCTGCATTACAGTTGTTTAGTTTCGTCCAACATGACTACCGATTTCCCTGAAAGATAATCCACAATCTCGGTAGGCCACTATCCTTCCTCTGTCGAACTCGGATACTTGATCACAAGATGATCGCTGTTTTCTACGTGGCATAGTTGATCGTTTTTTTTAAACCACAAGAAAAACACAATTGCCGTACTTGAAATCGTCGAAATCTCCAAGCCTTAGATAGCGTTTTGAAGTGGCGCCATAAGCACGCGTGATGTGCGTCTGCTTTGAAATTCTAATCATTTGCATATCTCACCTCCGCTAATGCATGTTGTAAATTTCATATTATTTGCATGCTTCCTTCAGGGTGTTGCATTTACGGTGGCCAGCAGTGTATTTACTTTATTCTGAAAATATTTCCAACTTATGGCAACTTTATTTATTTTAGAGAAAGAATATTAAAAACGTAAAAAGTATACGAGTTCTTTATCTGTATTATGTGTGAAATTCAATAACTTATTTTAATTCTGTAACGAATCTTTTTCCGATACATTTTCCAATGTCAGTTGCAAGCAAATAACATTGTGTAAAAGAGAAATTTTGAGAACTTTCAAAACATTCTTTCGGAATCGTTCGGCAAAGTGTTGAATTAAAAATACCAACGATTAATGACGGTAGATGTTTAGTACTTGCTGCTAACGCGCCATGCTTGGCGCGCCCTCACTCACTGAGGGGTTGCCTTCTTTTGTAACCGGCTTTGACCGCCAAAACCTCAGAACGAATTTTGCCCTTGATATGTGATGTTCTCCCATAGCGGAGCAATGCTATGCTCCTTCTTCGTTTTGAAATAAACAGCAATTTTCTCTAAAAGGCATCACTGCATCATTTGTGTTCTCACCGCAATCAACTCTTCAATATACAGTCCACTCTCACTTGTTACACCGCAAATCTGAACTTAGTTTACCCGCTTTGAAAATCCAGCTATCGAGGAATCCTAACCCTACTCGAGGAATCCTAACCCTACACAGTAGACGACTGTTGACGGTAGAGCTTTGGAATCAGTTTTGCACTGTATAGCTGAACAGCCTAATAACTGGCATAAGGTTTGAATAGCTGTCTCAACTGGAATTAAGGGACAGGAGCCACTTTGTATACTGTCTAATCTGATGAAACTATTTCGATCCACTTAAACCAATGTAAGATAAAGCAAAAAGTAGCTATGAAAAAAAAAAGACTGCTAACAATAACATTTTTAACGGGTATTTCTAATTTGCGATAACGTGTTTATATTAGCATTTTTTGCTAACAATTATTACTTTATAGTAAAAGAACTTTAATGCTGGTATTCTGTTAGCAATTGACGGTAACGAATAATTTAGATTGTTAGTAACTCTTTAAATTGACTAGTAGGTAATTTTTAGTGCGATAACTTCAATTTATTTATTTTAAATTTTGATTATATTTGTCAATTTAATTTATAAATTTTTGTAACAAGTATAGTCATTTTAAAGTATCTTCTTTAGTGTTTGATGACTGCATTTTATAAATAGCTTATTATCTTAGGTAACCGTCTTTAGCTGTTAATTTACATTGCTCTGTTATTTTAACCCTTAACCCTTCTTTGCATAATAGTGGAAATTTCCATCATAACATTGAATGCCCAAAAATTATATAAAAGAACAAGTTCACTTTAAGTTGATCGTGTCTGGATACCTTTTTAATGTCCATTGCATAAAAAAAACATAGCTGTCAAAAATAAGCAAGTGTCACTATCAGTAAAACGAGCTTGAAGTTGTCATTCCGCTGTTTGTTGTAGTTGCAATAAACGTATGATTTCGTTTTTAGTTTTGTTTTATTATATTTGAGTTTCTATTGTGCTAAAAAAGTGAAAATGAGTGGAAGAAAGGTTTGTAACATGTGTTTCTGTTATTTTTAGAGCAATTTCTGAAAAAGTTTGCGTTTAATTTAAAAAATACCACATGATACCATCATATTGTTTTTTGCTAAATTTATACTATAAATATATACTAAGATTTTTTTAACCATTTTTCCTTTAATTTTGAACGTGAATTATATCACCTTGATTTATTTCACCAATAAAGAAAAAATCATGTAAAGAAGGGTTAATCTAAATGCAGCAATCTCTTTATGAAATCAATGAAGTAATACGGATCATTACCTTCCAAAGTTTAGTTGATGAGACCAGGGGGCATATGTCTAATTAAGTTGGTTAATGCTTGATTGTGGGATTATTTGAGATTCATCCCCATGTACTCATAAAGCGTCATTATATGCAAGCAGCCAGTTTGAAAAATAACAATAAATTAATCGATATAACTATTACAGTAATATTTTATCTTTTCATTGTAAAACAGACGACATAGATCCAAAGCTAAAAAATTACTTACCCGAATTTTTCCGAATTCAAATCTGTTAACAATCTAGTGATTTTTAAGTTATGTGTTTTACATGATTTGTATACGTGTTTAAAGGCCTACCATCGAATTGACCCTTCCATCTTAAATTTTCAAGTTTTTGAAGATGGTTTTTCCACAAGTTTCCATCTTTGCATTATCTAAAAGAAACAAATACAATGATTCAGTTGAAGTTACACAACTATCTCACTACATTTACTGAAGAAGTTACTGCCGCAGCAGGATTGAAAACTCGCGTTTATCGCTCGATTCTCAGACGGGTTCACTAGAAGTACGGATCAGAAAATTGCGAAATTAACATGGTTTGTTCAAAATTGTACAGAGAACAAGTTGAAGACGTTTTTGTGTGATGTGGCTATTAGTTTATGGTGTTTTAAGTGTCAAATTTCTAACACGAGTGCTCAAAACATGTACAAATTTCCTGTCTTCAGTCGTGAGTTTTTTTAGAGTACCCCTAAACGTAAATTTTTGCACCTCGCCGAGTTTTTAGAGATTTTAATTTGATTTCTGGTAATATATTTTCGAAATTCGGGAAAAATCGGGAAATTTTCGTTATTTTTTTGTTAAAACTGCATTTCTATAGCTCATTACTATTGGTTTCTACATTTGAAAACAACACAGGAAACCTTAGAATGTTCTGGTCATTTACTGGTCTGTAATGTCTTGTGGTATAATTATTTTTGAAATTCGTTAATAAATAAATTCGATGCAATCAAAAGTTGGTCATCCAATTTTCGAAATTTCCGTTGTTTTTTGTTAAAACTGTGATATCTGTTATCCAGAGCTTAATAATATAAGTTTTTAAATTTGAAAACATCACTGAAAATCTTAGAATATACTCTTTCTTATGATATAATTATTTTCAAAATTGGTTAGTAAATAACTTATATTTGATTAAGAGTTGGTCATATAAATTTCGGAATTTTTAGACAGTAATTTTCGATACAAAACTAAAACTGTCATATCTATAGCTTAATACTATTATTTTTGAAATTTGAAAACATCACTGGAAAGCTTAGAATATAATCTTTCTTATAGTATAATTATTTGTAAAATTGGTTTATAAATAAATTTTTGATGTGATGAAAAGTATAATTTCGGAATAGTGTACAAATTTTTCATCACGGAGATGAAACGTTAGATCGTTCCAACTGGCCTTGTGAAACTTGCTGTGACGTCATGACCCATAAAGACGCTTGCAGAAGGAGTGTTGGTTTGCGAAGCAAACGAAATGGGATTGCGTAGCAATCAAAGGGGTTAGTGAGCGTAAGCGAGAAGGGGGCTGGGTCTCTACTCTTAAAAGGAAGTATTAAATCTACTATTAAAGGAAGTAATAGTATCTGCTATTAAAAGGAAGTATTTGTGTCTTTCTTTCTCTGTGATCAGTCTCAAGACGAACTATGGCAATAATGAAATTTGGCACACAGGTAGTCTTAATTTTTAGCGATTTTTGTGTAGCACCCAAATTTTAATATTTAATCTAGAACATTAAAAAAAAATTTCACCTTTCGTCCTTCTCTCCGGAATGTGACATTGAAGAAGCATGCGGATTTTGCGATTTTCGATGGCTGACGTAACAAGCGGTTTAAGCCGAATGCCATTGGAACCATGCTAAGTTTACCAAATGAATCTAGCTTGTTTTCATATATGCTGATGATAATAACCACTTTGAGTCAATCACGGCGTTGCCCGTGGAGTTCGTTTAAGAAGTAAACAAAATGGAAATACGTAGCAATCACCGGGGATTGGCAAGTGTCAGCGAGCAGTGGTAACACCTGACCCCACGAAAATAACTGTCTCGGGCAACGCCGTGCTGACCATGCAGTAACTAGTAATTTATAAAATATAACAAAGTTCTCTCGTCCGTCTTTTTTGACTGGAGAGGAATTTTACACATTGATTTTCTCCACGATCGACGTACGGTAAATTCCGCCTACTATTGCCAGTTGTCACAGTCAGTAAAAGCCGCCTGCAGAAATAAAAGACGGAATATGCCCATCAGAAATATCATCCCCCCGTGTCTGTACATTTTAACACTTAATTTAATTTGCAATTCTTTTTATATTGATTTACAGTAAAAATTTACATTTGTTGTATGTGTTTAATCAATTCTGATCCACAATTCTTTTTAAACTGTCATCCAATTTAAATTACATAAATTAAAAAATAATTTGTAATATTCGGTTAATATTCCAACAAAAATAATTGTGACTCTATGTATTTGCATTAATTATAGAGAGAATAAAAAATGTTTTTCGATCGTTTCAGATTTTTCTAAATTTTATCCTTAAAGATACGTTTTAAAAATAGTTTCACTTAGAAATTGATTCTGACCATCGCTGATAGCCCATTGTGTTACTCCAATGCGACGCAAATTCAACTACATACCCAAATATTCTACCTAATGCGTGACCCAGAATATAAATAAAAGCATTAAGAATAAATGATTTCAAATATAAAGACATCTTATGGATTAGGTAAAGAATATTGTTATTGTTCACATGGTTTAGCACTCTTTTAAAATTAAGGAATTTTAAGTTTTCATGAGTGTATGAAACTATTTTTTTATAAATAAAATTAAATTAAAAGTGTTCAATCAATATACGTACATTTCTACAATGGTTTCAATAAAATAATTTGTATGGGTAGCATTGAATGCTGTTTGCAGCGTAATGTGAGTATCCAGTCATCTCACAATATGCAAACACATAAATCACATATTTTTTATCAAAAAAATAAGGATATCCATTGAAATTCTATCATCATAGAGTAGAATGAAATTGGTTCCAGTTTGACCAAATATCTGGTATCATTAATGGTATTTACATTTAAAACAGTCTAAGAATATAAAGTCAAATTATTTGTAAGATATGCAAAAAAAAAAGGCATTGATTCCTATGTCTTTTTTTTAATGTTTGTAACTTTTACAGTAGTTGTCCCAATACTTCTGTGTATCGGATTTCACTTAATGTCATAATTTAATGTACAAAAACATTTCAAAATTATGCAATTATTTTTATGGAAGACAAAAATGATAGACACAGATGATTTTTATGATCTTAAATTGTAACTTTAACTACATCCTTACAAAATACATGAAAATTAGTACAAGCATTGGTACCAAACATTTTCGACCCACTATAAATAATTATCATTTGCAAAGTATATGATAATTTTCTAATTTTATATCACATAGTTTATTAAAATAGAAATAAGTGCTTTTTGCTTTTAAACAAGTAGTATAACGTTTAAAAAAATAATCGCAACATATTTTTCTTATTATACAGCTCCTTATCGTTAATTTTTAGAAAACGCAGCTCGCAACAGTAATCAAACCAAAATGACTAAACTTGTAGATGCTGGCTTTTTGGTTATCACGGCCGAACATACAAGTAATGTTTTTTTGATCAGCACAGCAGTGAAAAATATGAGTTTTTATAGATGTCTTACTCAGAAATCCTGCACATCATACAACTGCTCACTTTAATTCATAGCAAAGGAAATTTTCTGAAATTGTATATTTCTTATCAAAAGTGCTAACCATTCTGCCGTCCTTATTTGCCCTACCTAAAAATGTTGAGCTCGCGGAGCTGGAATAAAAATATACGGAATTTCGGCTTCTTTTATTCAATACCTTCCATTCGACAGCCTTTCTCTGTTGCATTCAAAATTCATGGATGGAGAAGCGGAAGAATTGTGCCGATAATGGAAACTTTTGCAAGGAAAGTCTCGAGAACACGCTTTCTAAATGCATTATTTGTATTGGGTGGAAAATTTCTACTCTGAAGTTTTCAGTGCAAGGTACCCAACATAAAACTGTGTTTTAGTTTAATACTTAAGTCACTGAATATTTTTTTAAAGAAAATGGGGAAAGTAAGATATTGATGGTAGAATAAACTACATGTTTTTAAAATATTCTAACTCAAACACATGATCGATTAATATTTATTTCATATGCATGTTTCTGAGAAAATTATGTCGTTGAATTTTCTGCACTCTCTGAAATACTGTTCTGATGTATTTTTCTACTACTGTTCTGATGTATTCTTCTACTACTGTTCTGATGTATTCTTCTACTACTGTTCTGATGCATTCTTCTACTACTGTTCTGATGTATTCTTCTACTATTGTTCTGATGTATTCTTCTACTACTGTTCAGATGTATTCTTCTACTACTGTTCAGATGTATTCTTCTACTACTGTTCTTCTGTAAATAAATGCAGCAGTATAACATAGTTTTGGAATTTCAGTTAAATATTGCAGATAAAGGCTAACATGTTCTTTCTTTCTTCATTCCATCGAACATGTGAGGAATGCTCTTAGCCAATATGTTATTTCTTTTAGAATCTCTGAATGTTACGAATGATTTCAAATCTTATTGATCCCTTCACAGCGCTGTCCATTTCCGTTCGAAGTGACACCAGTCTAAATGGAGACTTAAGAAATTGAAAGCAAACATCTTTATTGTTTTATTCTTTGAACAAATAGCAACTGCAAATGTTTAAGTTTTTTGTTAAGGTTATCATTAGGGACCACACTAAAATTACGTTTCACTTTAACTGCATTATCTAGGATCTTATTCTGCCGCACATCAAACGTAAAATATACTTCTGATTTGCAGCGTTAAGAATTTCAATTTATACATTTTATTAACTTCCAGAATGCAGGTATATGCTAGACATATATGAAATAGATTCATGGAGGATATCTCTATTCTAAGTAGCGGATAACAGTCAACTTAAGCAATCGTATTTATTTGTAATAGTGAATGCACAGACAAACATCTCCATTCTGGTTTGGAACTAAGAACATGAACTGCAAAATGAGACTCCAATATTCGAAAACTCTAGCTTCCAATAGTTTTTTTCAATTCTTTACATAGAATAATTAATTTTCTTGCTGGAGCTATGCAATTAGGTGGAAGGGCAACATAAGCATGATTATCGGTATTTTTTCGAAGTTCAATGCAAGGATTAAATCCTCCTGTGGAAGAATTGTCTCTTCAGTCTTGTAATAAGGAATTAAACTTATTACGTTGATCATTCAGGTCCTTCGTTTTTAGGTAAAGACAATGATTTTCACATCAGTAACCTTGTTATATTTTTGTTGTTGGTCTCGGAAACTTTAACTTTTACCCTCTAACATTATAAATGGAAGTGTTTGTCTATTTGTTTGTTTTCTTGCACGCAAAGACCTGACGAATCTATGGTACGTACTTACAGTAATGGGATTTGGCACACAGGTATTCCGAATTTTTTGCAATTTTGGGGTTGAGGCGAATTTTAAAATTTTATCTATTACATTTTTAAATGAATTTAATAGTTTTTTTCATCGTCCTTCCTTCATCCGTGGAATAAAGGAACATCCAAATTTAGACTTTTCGCCCTCACGTCACCTTGACATCAGCCTTTGGAACCATGCCAAGTTTTTTTCATCTCCCGTCTAGAATGGGAGATAATGTTTTATATTTTCGCAAGAGATAGTGACGTCACGTGAACTTTCGCTTTCCAAAAAATAAACAGATTGCATTTCTTGCCCTTCGCGTTAAAAAAAAAAAAAAAAAAAAAAAAAAAAAAAAACAGATTACATCTTATGCCCTCTTCAATTTCAGCGAAGAGCAAAAAATTAAAAACAATTTTTTTGACAGATATTGTTTAGTTCTTTTTTCGTAAAATCAAAATCAAAAGATAGATTGAAAATTTCAACGGATTTGAAATCTGCAGAAAAGTTTACATCAGATTACTATCTTACACCACGGGCACGGGCAACGCCAGGTTAGCCACGCAGTGACTAGTTGTCTATAATGAATGCTCAGACAACATCTCCATTCTGGTTTGGAACTGTAACGTCACAGTGCGGGTCCCTCTGACCACAGCTTTTTATGACCGGATGGGGGTATCCCCTTCTCTTTATGCGATAGCGGCTTCGGAAGAACGTGTGGG
Organism: Metellina segmentata; assembly: GCA_947359465.1. Taxonomy (NCBI): domain Eukaryota; kingdom Metazoa; phylum Arthropoda; class Arachnida; order Araneae; family Tetragnathidae; genus Metellina; species Metellina segmentata. The sequence continues at coordinate 84,155,983 of OX375878.1, read as the reverse complement.
GTCTTCTCTCGAGGAAAAGGAGAATAGTGGAAAAACCGAAACGTGAGCGGACGCAGGACGACTCTGCTCCGTTTTGAAGCCGCGGGACTGAAACCCTAATTTGTACAATATCTATTAGCCTCGAAATAGTTATAACTTATATGTATTCTTCTATAATTAATTAAATGTGCTGTAATTCTAAATGTCGTTTTAATTATCTTAAAGCCACTCGCCACGCAAACTATACCCACGACGTTACAGAACTAAGACTAGGAATTGTAAAATGAGACTCACACTATTCAAAAACTTCAGCTTCCAATAGTTTATTCAATTCTTTATTTAGGATAATTACTTATCTTGTTGGAGGTATGCAATAAGGTGGAACAATACTTTTTCGAAGTTTAATGCAAGGAGTAAATCCTTCTATGAATGAATTGTCTTTTCATAGTCTTGTAATAAGAAATTAAACTTATGACGTCGATCATTAGTTAATTAAGGTCCTTCGTATTCAGGTAAGGACAATAATTTTCACATCAGTGACCTTGTTCCATTTTTATTTGTTGTAGGTCTCGTCAATTTTTTACTTTTACACTTTCAGTAAAACAATATTTATAATGAGAATTCTTTTCATAAAAACATTTTTTGTTTTTAATATCTAACACTATCCTAGCAGTTTGTAAAACATTTCATTCGTTAAAGAGGTTTCCTTTAGGTTTGGTGTGTAATACAACGATATTCAATTAAAAATATTTCCTCCTTGAACACATCAGACGTTAGAACATCAAAGCTGGATATAGTTCTATCAACTGTAACTATTTTAAGATCCACCTTCTGAAAAACAGTCCTTTGTTTCCTCAATTTATGATTAAAAATAGTATATACACTTGATCTGCTGGCACCTGTGCACAATCATACGCTATTCCATTTAATCCATTAATTGGAATATAAAACGTTCATAGCATTCAACAACGCATTAAATTGGAAAATATGAGCAACACTGAATGATTCAAGTTCAGATTTTGCTTGAGTACACTTTGGACATCGGGATCTGATGTAACCAGGAGTTCCAAATCGATAACACTTAAGTGAAGGCCTAGCATCTTCGTAGAAACTTGTTCTTTCTCTGTCAGTTTTGTTTTCGTTTTACTTATATATTTGCGGTTTTCCAGGAAATTTCTTTCTTTCGGTATCCGAAGGTTTTTCCTTTTCATATATCGTCACTCAAAGCGCAAAAAGCCGTATGTCAAATATTCCATTTTTTCTTTTATAGTTGCTATGTGGGGCTTTTTGTCATTTCCAACTGGTGGCAAAATCTCTTATTTCATCAGCTGATTCAATAAAAGTTGCAACCAAATTTATATAAGAATAATTAAATCAAATAATAAAAAAAAACTATTAGTTTTGTTTTTCTCCTGAAAAATACAAATTTTAGATATACGACCTTTTTGCACTTTGAGTGACAATAATTCCTATAAACCTCGGAGCTTCTATCCTTTTCCAGTGAAAGAGTCTTTAGAAATGCCTCCATCTTCAATTTTTCTGACTCATAAGCTTTGTCCTTTCTTTCTCAAATTCCTAAGCTATGTCCTATTCTTTTCTTGTAGATGTTATTTCTACTTTTCTTTATCCTCTCTGTCATTCATAATGATCGTTAACAGTTCTTTGACAAAATCTCCTCATAGTTCCCACTATTGAGTACTGTGTTTCCCAAATCATTCATTTTGTCATCAGGATTGATGATTTCATCTAGCTTTTTGGCAAGAACTTTCAAGTTCTCTTTCAAAGCTTCTCCTAAAAACGTCATGAATTCACAAATTATACTAAGGCAGCAACGTTTCATTTACAACCACCGAATTCACTAATCAATCAGCCGTTGGATCGGTTGACTTTGTAGGGCGCAAGGTTTCTTGTATAACAAATTATGAATGTTTGCTTCCAGCTTGCACATGAAAGAGTCTAAGGATCACGTTAGTATTAGTTTTGGTTACAAGATCCTGGGTCCCACAAAAAATGTTACCATTGTTCACTCTACTTTTGTATTTCCTCTATGGGGCAGATGACTTGTAGTAATGAAATAATATACTGTGGTGAGATCCACACCCTTTAAGGGTTACTGTTGAGGGAAACCCGTGGGAAAGGATTCTATTGAAGCAGGCCGCTTCTTTGTGGACCATCTCTCCTATTCTAAGCTATCCACACCCATAGGGAGTTTCTCGTGGGAACGGAATGTGTCGGCGAGTCAGGACATTTTTTGGACTGACCGACAAACGAGCCAGTCGGTTCTTTTGATCCGTACCCTAAGTAGAAGGAATTTGTCCCCAGCTGTGAGGTCAGCTATAAGAAAGGGACTGTAAGAGACTTTCTGGACTTCTGAGTCGGACTTCTGGAGAGAGCGTACGGTGTGCCTCTTTCGTATGATCTGTGATAGATTTCTGTGCAACTAAACGAGTGATGATTTTCACTCTCCTCAGTTTTAAAACTGCATTCCTTCATGTAAAAAGTGTGTAAATAGTTTATCTATCCAAGAGAATAAATATATTTTTATTCTAAAAATATTCTATGTTTGGCTGGGCATAACGTCACAATACTCATGAATATGTGTTGAAGGGATCATTAATGTAAACTTTGAGTTTAGAGCATTCTAATTTAAAGCCGATGCATACAATCCCTGCGCTTTATAAGTACCACATCGATTTTCTATTGATTCGTTAAGCAGCGAGAGGCTTTCTCTGGCAAGCTAAATATTAGTAACGGTAACATTTTTGTGATGGAACGAGTTTTCTATACGTATTCTAAACAAGAAATTCACTTATTTTTCGAATAAGATTTTACACCGTCACGAACAGAAATTCCGAAGAATGACTTCCAATTTTTTTTCGTACCGGAAATCGTACCAGTGTGTATATTAATTGACAAAACTGTTTTTATTGTAATGTATAAAGACTGAATATTAGCGTTCAGTTCAAAATATCGAAATATACAAGCATTTATACAATGCTATACATATTTTAAACCGATTACAATATGGCAATGTATTTCTCACTATCGTGAAAATAGTTAGTGTCTTCGAAACAATATCAATTCATGAGTATCTGCCTTGAGCCAACGAAAAATTATAATTGATTTGTCATCACCAGTTAGATTAAGCAACAAACATCGTCAAAATGGCAGTAAACTACATAAGGTAACATTGATATGCATTATGCGAGAGCATTTGGGAAACAGGAAGTAAAATCCCCGTCTTCCGTTCGGTGTGTTTTTTTACACTGTTTTTCCCATTCATGGAATCGAATATACCTGTTGCTACCAGTACCTAATAACAGCTTGTAAGATATATACTAGTATAAAAAGGAAACTCAGACACATCCCAATGCTATTTCTGAGCCTAATCAATTCTCCCCTATCATCTGATCGGTCATTTTGCGAGATTGAAAGAAACGAAGAACGTCCCATTACAATAGTCAGCGGATAAAATAGGGCTTCGGGGCAGATTGGATTTTTTTATGTGCAAGTTAGTTTGGTGCTAGGGGGAAATGCTCCCGGATTGGCAGATGAAATTACTCCGGGGAGCTAAGTACAAAAAAGAGGGGATAGGTTGTTTCGAGGGGATGGACAATAGTGTAATCTTGAATTGCTATGAGAACTGATAACGGATGGAGGAAAAGACTCGTCGCTTCCGTCTTGGGGGGCTTGTAAAATTTTTATTTTCTAGGGAGTTGAAAATTGAGATGCACACATATACACTCATGTTCAAAAATTAAGGATAATTCAGAATCACACGAAAATCGAACTCTCGCACACATTTTCAAGAATTATATCCAAAATGTAGAAAGCCATCAGATGACGCCGATAGTACGTCACAATTACGAGAGTGTAAGAGAGGTGTATATAAGGAATGGTAGCAAAGAAGTAAAATTGTTCACATCGCTCAGTGCCACAACGGAATAGCAATGGCACAGAGGACGCATGTCGATGATTTTTTACGTGGTTGAATTATTGGCCGCCTGGAATGTGAGCGTACTCAGACGGAAGTTTCAGTGGAACTTGGAATCGCCCAAAGTGTCATCTCTAAGCTTTGAAAACGATTTCAAAATGTCGGAAATGTCAGTAGACGTTACAGAACAGGTCTCCCCCGAGTTACTATGCCGAATGACGACCGGTTTGTGGCAGTAACTGCAAAAAGAAGCAGACTGAGCACAGCATCCTACCTTTCTCGTCAGCTATCTTCAGCCACGGGTACGACAGTTTCAATGCAAACCGTTTACAGACGTATGGTACATGTTGGTCTACATGCTCGCAGGCCTGTCAGATGTATTCCGCTCACGTCAACTCACTGTCGCCAGCGGTTAGCCTGGAGTAAAGAACATGCGATGTGTACATCGTCACAATGGACTTGTGTGATGTTTTCCGACGAGTCCAGGTTTAGCTTGCAGACTGATTCACGGCGGACGTTCATATGGAGATCGCCAGGTACCCGCTACCACCAAGACAACATCACTGAACGACACCGTTACGGTGGTGCAGGATTGCTCGTTTGGAGCGGAATTATACTGGGCTCCAGAAAAGATCTACATGTTCAAATAAGAACCATGAGAGGCCAAATTTATCGGGACTCCATTCTGGAACAACATGTACGTATGTTTAGGGGTGCCATGGACGCATAATATTTGTTTATGGATGACAACGCCCTTCCTCACCGTGGAAACATTGTAAACGAATGCCTTGAATATGAGGATATCACCCGTATGGAATGGCCAGCATTCTCACCTGACTTAAATCCGATAGAGCATGTGTGGAACATACTTGGCCTACGAGTTGAAGCCCGTCAACCACCTCCTACATGTGTACCGTAATTTCGGAGAGCATTGCTTGCTGAGTGGAGTGATCTTCCCCAAGATCAGCTCGATAATTTGATCCTCAGCATGCATAGGCGTTGTACGGACTGTATTTCATCATCTGGGAGACATACAATGTATTAACCATGTTATTTTAAGTTTTCGTAAGGTCGATATTTTTTGTAATTGTTCCACTGAGCAAAAATCTTAGTCTTTATGAATGGTATCATACATACACCATCTTTTTTGTTATTTATCTTTTGTTTAATAAATGGGTTTTATGAATAAGTCACGTTTGTTTTGTTTCTGAACCTTTATTTGCCGATGCTGGCATTGTCCTTAATTTATGGACATGAGTGTATATCAAACCTAAATGTGTGTTTATTATTTAAATTGGAGTTTGAATAAGAGAGGTAAGTTAATTTCAACCACATATTTAATGGTTGCTTTCTTTGATTTACACCAAAATGTTTGGAAGGTAGGGTCACCCCTCGTTTGATTCCTACACAAATTAGTCATATTGCAGATTGTTTTAAAGGTACTGTCTTTATTTTTAGTTCTGAACAGCCACGAAGTATTCCATTTGCTCCGATTTTAATGTGTCTTATGTTTATTGTTTCTATATTCATCCATATTCTTTATATATTCTAAGTACAATTTACAAAATTTATTATTATTCAATTTACAATAGTAATTCTAAGTACTTTTGATATAAAATTTGATTGTCATGTAATAGTTATAAACAATCATAAAATATTTAGGTACTAGGCTATGTTGACTTTATTCTTCCAATTACATTTGATCTATCCAATTGTTCACTTTTAATCATGTTCGTTGTTCAAATCGAATGAAATATATTTCCTAAAAAATAATGTTTCAATCTATCATGGGTTGGTCTATCTAACCCTCAGAAATATACATAAACAAATTTTAATATAGAAATAAATATAAACAAATTTTAACTGTGCATATTTTTACCATAAAATATAATGCAGCCTATCAAAAAAATTGAATTATCCATACAAAATTATAAAATTAATTTATGTTCTGTGAAATAAATTCTAAGAAACACAGAGAACACAATACATTCCTTTTATAAGCCATGATTTGATTTGGTTCAATATATGGTTATTTTTCCTTCATGAGAATCGAGACATCCCGTATTAAATTTTAATACACTAGGAAGGTGACATAAAATGCATGTAGAGTCTGTCATTTAATAAGAAATCGAAAAGATTCAATGAAAATTCCATTTATTCATTCATAATAGATTGCGTAACTCAATAAACATTAAACTATAATTCAGTTAACAATCCAGTTTTAAATTTCATATATGACTATTTATATCATTACAACAGCTCCTAAAATATGAAACTAAATTATCTAAGAAAAGATTTCATGAACGGAATGCGACAGTTGATTTTTAAATGTGCTGTTATAAATTGTCCTTTCCCTCGAAGTGAAGTCAGAATAAAGTACTTTTAGGTGTTGAATTCACGAAAAGCAGCTTTTTTTATCTTTAGCTTGCTCTCTGGAGACTTCTAGAAACATGTTAAGGAGTCTACGCGTATCCTCAAATTTCCAAGAATAAAAAAGTTTTACGATTTTGAAAACATTTTTTTTTCTTTTTAACACCCAGAATATCTCAGAGAAGCAAAAGTAATAAAATATCTGGAAATGAATCTGTTGCAGCCACTATGCGATTCTTTCGTTTGAGATTGCATTTCTTTGAAAATATGAGAAATATATCTTTGAGTGAATGTTGAAGATTATGGGAGCTATTATATATATTTTATTATTTTTTAGCACATATGCACTCCCTCCTGTAGATAAACTAATATTTTTTGAATAAAGGGGAATGTCTGACAAGATTCTAAGCAGATTGTTGCATTCCTGCGCATATGCTTAAATTGTATATATATATATATATATATATATATATATATTGATGAAAATAAAATTAATATTGCTAATTAGAAGTCTGAGTGTTTAATAGGGTAAAAATATAATATTCAATTCTTCGAAAAGCATGAATATTATCAATTGAACTTTTGCAAATAAATAAATCCGATGTAAATTATTTCAGTAATTAAATGGAGGAGACCTTTACATTTAATTCAGCCTCTGTACGAATTATTTCAACTTCGATTCACAATAATTTATCTTCTGGATCAAAAATATGCGATTCACAAATTCTTCGAACAGAAATTGATGTCAACCGACTTTTGACTAACCAATGTTCACCCGATCTATTTATATAGTGATATAAAAATTCGTTTATCATGCAATGAAGATAATGTGCAAAGCATTTTACATGCAAAGTATTTTGTAAGATGCAAAGTTCATTGCGATAATTTCTTGAATGTTGTATTTATTATTGCAGATCATTTTTTAAAAGTATTGCTTTATGGGGATGATTGCTGATAAGAAATTATTTTATTCTTAGTCATTAGTTTCTTGTTTAAAATGTAAAAGTCACACAAAGGGTAGACATGTGAAAATACAAGTCACACAATATCTTCGTTCAAAAATTGAACAGTTAAATGAGCGATTTGTAAAAATAAATGCATTCTGCATTAATGTTTCGATAACTTAAAGTAGTCGTGGTTTTTATAAAAACTTGTATTTAATAACTTGTAAAACATTAAAAGCTATGGCTTTTTTAATATACTCTGCATCCAGGCATTTTAACTTTTATTAAAAATTTTAAACTATTTAAAGTGTTGTTAGTTAGTTTTATTATACGTTCTTTTTCGTCATCATTCGCACATCACACAAACGTTGCAAATTTCTTGGTATGAGGTATATAGCTTTGGTGTCTGATGACGTTATTGAATGTTGCACGATTTTCTGATTATTTAATGGAATAAAAACTGTGCATGTAAATAATAAACATAGCACTGTGGGAAGACATTTAAAAGTTCTACTCTAATACAAATTTAATTATTCAAAGGAGTTTTGCCTACTGTCTTTATACCACAAGAACTGCTCCCCCCAGAAAGTATATACCTGTATAGCATCGCAGAAAACTGACTTCGCCCATTTTCTCGCAGAATCATCCATATGCTTGCAATCAAATTTTTCACAATGACACATTTTAATGAAATAATGATTTTTTTTTATTAGTTTTACTAATTATCGTGAAGATATGCCAACTACGTCTTTCGCCGTCAATATTCTAGGAATACAAAAATCGCTACACGAAATGAACGTTGCTACTGCTATTGTGACCGCCACCATCTTTGACTTAGAAACGGTAGCATTTCTCGTGATAGGTAGGTCGATTACATAATTTTACTAAAACAATCTGCCAATCCTTATTATTTCAAGTATGCATTTGAGAAACCACAGCAACGATCATTCTTGTTGAGATATTATACTAGCGACCAGTTTGATTCCTTTTGAGAAAAATGTTTAATTTTCTTAAAATGCTTAAAAATTTAGTATAGTTAAAATGTCTAGTTTGATAAACACGATGAAATTACAAGCAGAAAAAGCAAAATATATTCATAGTTGTCCTTTACTATCAAATCTCTTAGTCTAAACAGGGTATAATCATGCTAACAATACGCCCAAGGTTGACATTGGAAACTCATCACTAGGTTATTGATAATCTCTCGTTTACGAATGGGTCCCTAATCGTAATTGCTAACTGAGGCACATTCCCATGTCTCGCATAATGGGGTATACTACGCGTGCGAAACATTACGAAAGCAGTTACCTTAGACAAATGAGATCATAGAACTTCGGCAGACTCACGCATTAGTCTAGCACATGGAAAATTGCAGATATACATAGTACAAAGATCGATTCGTGATGCAAACGAGTTTAAATCTTTTGTGTTAAAACTATGCGAAACAAATCATTTAAAAAGAAGTTTGGGAACAACAATACCACCCTGTTTTATAATTATGCTATATAAACAGGTTGGATTCATTCTCATTTGTTTGGGACGGGGAGACCCCTGCTTCTGGCCAGGGTAAATTGGGTGGTAATTCGGCATTCACCATATATTTTTTACCACAGCGATTTTAGAGCAGTGATATCGCCATTATTTAACTATACGTGTATGTTGCATCATCTACTCTAGTTTCAGTGTGATAGAAGCTTCCAAAGAGAAATAAAATATGATTTTTTTTGCCAAGTAAGTTCTTTTTCTCAATTGAAGGTTTTGACATTTTATGAAGGCCTAGAATATGTCGAGGTGTTTTCAATGGTTGTATTGGAAAGAGTGAGCAACAATGATTGTATTCATATACGGGAATTGTTTGTTAAACTTATGTGAAAGAGTGAGGCAGCCATCTTGTTTCAAAAGTCCTGGTGAGGCAAGATGGCATTTAAGTCGTGGGCAAGTTAGCATTTAAGTTGTGGGACATTTTGGCATAGGAAAGATAAAGGGTATCGAATGTGATGAATTTTATATTTCCGCAATGGTGAACAGACACAAACTTTGAAGATGGCCAGAAATAGCGGACACAATCTGGTAAAACCGCAATAGAATTTTGTGAAAATTAAAACCACCAACCGTAGTGGACGATCGCCCTACTTTTTTGGTAGACATGAAGCATTACAGATTTACTTGTTCTTTTTTATTTGTTTTCTTAGCTTTCCTTATTTTAATTTAAATATAAGTTTTAAACTGATTAATTCGTATTATTGCTTATATCCTATCACAATGATATGTTACGCTCATGGGTTATGCCACCCTACTCCACAACAGGGGTAAGCTAGCATAGTTTGAACACAACACTTTCGTAAGTACTACCCTTAACGAGTAAACTATACTAGTTTAGTGATGTTTCCTTCGTCAATTTGTAGCCAAGGAGTTCCACTATCAGCAGCATTGGTTATATTAGCTGAAAATATTTCTGAAAAAATTCAAAACTCATAAACTCTGCCAACTTTCCCCGGTCTATCTAATAAAAATGTTAGCAATGTTAAATAAGTTCATTATGAATCTTATTCCCAGTTCCAAAACTCTGATCGGATCTTTCCCGATGTATATATATGATCTAGCTGATCTCGGTACTACAATTTGGAGGTAGTGACTTTGTAGGCTTTGTAGGTAGGTAAGAAATCGAAGAAGAAAACAGGTCAGAAGTCGAAAACAAGCGACTTCTACAGCTCTGGGCAAGGAGGCTGGGATACGCGTTTAATTCCTTAATATGACACTACAGTTCTGCCCAGTATACATCTCTTTGTGGATTGGAGTAACTTTTTATAGACGAGTATATAAGCCTCTTGATCTTACATAGAGGAAAAAGGGTATCCCTCTGTTCTCACTAAACAAATGAGGATTTTGTAGCCATTTGTGGCAACCCAGTTTTCCGAACAAAGCTAAATATTGAGTATGGATATGAATATAATTACCTATGATGTATGTTATATATAGTATGTTATGTATATAGATGTATGTATAGTAGTTTTATACATGTAGCTCTTTACTGAGAAGGGAGCACAAAATTGTAATCTTATAGGCAACATTGCTATCCTGTATACACACTTAGTAAGGTTTCGATGTGATAAAGAAAATGTTTAAAGCTTTTTTTTCCTCTTTTCAAGGATTTAGTGAGCAGATCTTAACTATGCCTTTATTCTTATCAGTATAACAGTGATGTACACCAATTGGAAGGATAAATTTGAAAACCATTTTAAAATTTAAAAGAAATTTTTTAGTTTAGAAATGTTTGGACAATAGTGGTACATTGCTACAGAAAACATTGATTTCCTGGATACCGTGTAACTTCGACACTAAACAGGGTGAGTCACTCCTTCTTAAGTCAGATTTCCATAAATATTGACGTAATGATAACTATCCTACCTTTATCTCCATAAGTATAACAGAAATTTACATCAATAACGAATACCATTTATAAAATTCGGCACGAATATTACAAGTTAAGTTAAAAAGAGCGAGAAGAATAACTAAACAGTAAAACGAAAGAAAAGAACCCTTTAGCTTCGCTTAGTTCGATATTAAAATATATATTCGATATTAGCTATGCTTGATTCGATACTAAATGTGAGTATTAATCTTTCTTAAACCAGATTTTCCACTTGCAAGGGATTTAGAAAACGAATCCTATAGTTCTGCTTTTATCTCCATAGCCTTAACAGAAATTTACATTAATTACGTATAAGTGCTTTAGAATCTATCCATCTAAATAGCACACTTAAGCATTGGAACAGGTGAATACGGAGGATCGCAATCGGTGTTCCCAGCGCCTTCCTAATTGACGTCAAAAGGGTGTGTCACCAAATCGCACAGAAAATAAACGCTGAGCCTCTTATGCATTCTGTCAGTTTGTTAGCACGCATTTCTTGCTCTCTAGCGAAGGTAACGAGACTGGAGTTAGATGGGATCTCATCTGCTTTGTAAGGCTTGGAAGCCATAGTAAACTGCTAACTTTTGTATTTAGATATGCAGATCACTTGGGATCAATTAACCCACACGGTTTCGTATTCTAAGCTCAAATGTATGACACTGCTTTCAAGTGGGCTTAGAGAAAAGGATTCATTTAGTTTGCCGTCATCTTTAAAAAAAATAGTTAGCGAGATTTATGTTGCCTTTGTTAAGATATATGAAATCACTGCTTTGTGTGTTTGCAGATATCCGAGATATTTTTTTATCTATCTCAGCATCTGGGTGGTATACAAACTATTTTACGTTCAAAAACTAGAGATATGATTAAAATTGAAAACCTTTTCCAAGCACTCGATTGTTTGGAAAAGCAGCGTTTAGGAAATATGTAGGGGAAGGTGTCGTATCTTGGTACAGTTTTAAACAAATATTTTTCCTGATGCTATAATGTAGCTGAAGTTTGTTTTTTCCATCAACTATTTACATTCATTACTTTCGGAATAATTTGCCATTTTTTTGTATACCTCGAACACTAACTGTTTAATAAATTGTTTTGTTAATCTATTCAAATGTCCCAAGGTTCAACATGGTGTTGTACCTTGGGATACATGTTGTTGTACCTAGGGATACATGTTGTTGTACCTTGGGATACATGTTGTTGTACCTTGGGATACTGTTGTTGTACCTTGGGATACATGTTGTTGTACCTTGGGATACTGTTGTTGTACCTTGGGATACATGTTGTACCTTGGGATACATGTTGTACATTGGAATACAGAGTTTCAAACTTTACTTTTAGATTGTTTGAAGCAGACTACATCCATAATAAATCAATTCCACGCATACTAAATTCCATATTTATAAAAAACTACCCACAGTTTCAACATTTTATCACTTGGCCGTTATTTTAGTGTTTCTCTTACTATGTTACGCTGTAATGTAGTGGGCCGCGTGGTGTGCCTTTCAACACAACGAAACAGCCTAATTTACAAATAACTTTATATAGTTTTTTTGAAAAATAAATACTAGACTATATTACAATAGAGATTTTCATCTCTGTGTCTTGGGAGCTGCAAAACAGGCAGAAAACAAACACCTCTTTTCAGCTAGAGCTCTCCAGCAGATCTCTCTGTGTCATCAGATTTTTCAGAAAATCGGTTAAAAATCACCTGCAGTCAGAACCAATGGGATAGCTGTCGAAGACCACCTATGAGGTCCGGCCTGATGAAAGGGGATTAAAAATTTTAGAAACCATTGACTCCAACGAACAACGCGTTATAGACATAAAGCAGGGGGGGGGAATATATTAGCTTGCTACGAAGAAATTCCGCGTGAAAAAAAGACGGCATTGTGTCGTTATACGAATTTGTTTGATTTTATGAAGCCATCGACATCGAAATACCTTTAAACGTTGGACATGAATTTTTTTAATACACATAAAAAGAAATGCAATTTTATTAAATATTTTTCTTTTAAACTAGTGTTTTTGTTAGTCCTTGGTCTCAATTAAATAAAATTTATATGCCCCGACTTAAGTGAAATCGACGTACGTGATTTTCCGTCGGTCTCACCTATCGTGTAAATTCAAGGTATTAGTGCATTTGTAAACCCAGACTGTTGTATCGAAAGATAAAATTAATTGTTGTATCTTGGGATGTCCCAAGGTACAACATTTATTTTTTTCCAAGGTACAACTGGTTGCTTTTACAAATAAAACAGTCTAGTAAGTATTATCAGGTTTATCTTTACATTGAAATCGTATCATCATTGAGTAGAACAGATTTTTAACTAACTTTACCTACCCTAAAAAAAATGTAATTGTAATCAGTGAAAATACAAGAATCAAAATTGAAAAATCCATAATATTTACTTTCTAGAGAACGTATTTCAATTAGTTGTTTAGCAAACACAACAAACACCTGTGGCGTGCCAATCTTTGTGAGAAGGTTCTCTGGTGGTAAATGGTAAACTACAATGTGTTATTTTGCTACTTTCTCAAAACAAGGCAGCACAATATAAACTGTTTCAAGGTATAACTTTCCCAAGGTACGACACCTTCCCCTAATATTTGATTTGGTTTTCATTGCTCTATGGCCGATTTTGGTTACACTAGGATTAATCACATTGAAACATAAAGAGAAATTCGCGAATCTGCTACGAAAATTTATTACAGAACACATAATCTAATTCAAATTCTACTACATTTGGAGCCCAAATAATAGTAAATGCATCGTGTCACTTTTTTGCGCATAATTTCGTTACCCTTTTAGAGGAAACTAATATGTATTCACCATTTATTTCGATAGGTAATAATTCCGTTTTCACAAGAGAAAATTTTAAATTAACAGATAATTTATGCAAACAGTGATTTTAATACAAAATCAATTGATTTAAAAACACGCTAAGAGTATATATATATAAAACTTGTGTAAGCACCCCTCTTTCTACAGTTCAATAAATATAGTTAATGTTTCCAAGCGAAGTTCCATAAAACCAATGGCTCCATGTAATCTTCAGGCACGGTTAATGTTCATATAAACAACACCTCTGGTGTGGAAAGAAATTTTATTTTTAAAGTTTCTTGGATGGCATTTGTGGCATGCTCCTTGCCACGGAATGCTTAGATACAAAGAAAAGGAGTACTTGGGAATTTTTTATTCCAGCAAAGAAGTCGAATAAGAGAAAATGCCAAAAGAGAATAAAAAGCTTCGAGAAACAATTCCACCTTTTCTGAAAGTGTTTTTAAACGTACTATAAAAAGTATTTCGTAAAAATAGATTTAAGGTAAGCTAGTGAAAAAAATACTTTCTTTTTCAATTTAACATTTATACATAGGAAAAGTAAGCACCCGTTCGTGTGAAAATAAAAAGGCATACATGCCGAAGGACTGGTATAAAAATACCATTAGCGCATAATATGTGTTTGTTGGAGGTGAGCCATAAAATATTATTCTTGATATATAGTTTATGCATTTATGAGTGCAATAGTTTATTTCTTACTTTAAGAAAAATTTTCTTGTGCATTAAAAACATTGCTATTCATTTTTAATATTAAATAATGTAATTAACTTTCAAATAAAATCTACTTATATGCCAAAGTACTAACTACTAAATACAAATTTTGCTGTCAATGCATAAATTACTTATTAATATGCAATTTTTAAAACGATTATTGTCACTTTCCTACTTTTAAAAATCGAAAGGATAAGAGGGCCTATGAAGACACAATATTTTCTTTGGACATATTTTCTTTATGTCGAACCATGCATTCATATTAGTGTTGTAATATTTGATGCAATGTCATTTTTATTGCTCCAGTGAGACGTAAATTGAACTACCAACCTTAACTATTATGTGATATCTGAGTAACTTAATTCGTGAAACAGCTTTACGCCTTGGAAAAGCATGTTAGTTTTTGTTGTCGAATCACTTCCAAAGTCACTTAAGCGTCTCATTATAGGTAACAATAATCAGTTGCACCCCACTGCCTAAAATTAAAGAAAATTACTTGGATCTATATCCAAACCATTGTCATAACCTTCCCTATACATACTGTTTTCTAAAACTTCGTGACCTCGAGATTTTTCAATTCCATTCCTTCTATTTCGGTTGTCTATGCCATAGACCCACATCTCATCGCTAGTGTTGAATAACGACAAAAAATAATTGTCCACTTCGATATAAAGTTAGAGGTTCAGCAACAAAATGACAACAATTCCGCAAAGCTTTTCTAGTTCTCATCACTTCTAAGTTCAGAAAGGAAATGTTTTCAGTTCGCAGTTGCTTCTGAACTTAACTAGCTCATTCTTTCTGAAAAGTATGAGGTCGTGGATGAAATCCCAAGCATAACCGTTTAAGACATACTCTCTCTGAGTGAAAATAGAATATTTTATTATTTAATTATTTAATACTTTAATATTTTAAAATAGAATATTTTATATCTAGTCTTGATCATTCTTGATCAATAAAATATTCTTTAGGCAATTTCTTAGTTCAAGCAATAGATGAGGGTTATTTAATCATTATGTGGTATTTTTGTGAGGAAAAAGCAATTCTATACTGCTCAGAGATCTCGTGATTTCTAGAGGTATAAAGCGTATCGATGAGCTCTTCAAATTTCACGTTAGCACAATTTTATGAATGTTTAAAAAATAATTTATCATTTTTTTTCAACTTGTTCAATTATTTGAAAAGTGGCGCATTTGTTGAACTGTTCCATAAACAGAAATAATCCTTACATAGAGAACATATCAAGTTCCATGTTTCTACCACAAGATATCAGTACTCTGCCTGTATCTAGTTATTGGATCAGAAATATGATATTTCTCTTGGTTTTTGTATTTGGGCCACTTAAGAAACAAAGTCTTAAAAGACAAATTATTTAATACTAGATTAATATGACGATTGAATGTAGAATCGCTAATTGAATCAAAATTTATCAAGAGATTCTCAGTCCTATATAAGATCTTTACATAAGCTGCGTTTCCGTACCCGTATTATTAAAAAATAAATGGATACTAAAACTGAATAAAGTTAAAAGTAGTGCTTTAAAGCTAGAGTACGTACATCCAAACTCCAAAAATATAACCCAAAAGAAGTCTTTGTTTTCACTAGAATAGTTACTTATCCAATTAAAAGATTTGAAGTAGACAGTTCATTAAAACATTGCTTAAGACAGGAGGAGAGAACACAAACACGAGAACAAGGATTTTATATGTTGTTCATTTCACAAAATAACATAATTGGTTTGAAAATCATATTTCTTGTTCAGAAAAAAATGGGAAACTTATCATCACAAATTACCCCGTTGTCAACACCTTGAAAGAGTTCAATGAAGACATGATACGTTAATTAACATAGCGGTACTCCCTTATTAAGAAATGGTTTGATAAGTATACTTAGGAAGGAACTTTCAAAAGAAACGACAGACAGTATAAAGTTTTCACCCTTTTAAACAAAAGAAATATTTTCCTTATAAAAGCATTGACGTCGAGAGCTTCATGAGAGTGGGGAATTTAATTGTGTGTACTTGTTTTAAGGAATATTTCAGTTTTGTGAAGAACTATTTTTGCTGAATTTATAGATATTGTTCAAGAGGTAGTACTCAAATTTTCATTAACTTTGCTTCTAAAGATGTAAATTAAATTGATTATACTTGTGATAAAGTTTTAATCTAATTATAAGTAAAGGTGCAATGGACGATTCTTTTAGAGTTGTGAAATACTAAAACTCAACTACAGATGCAAACGTCGAATACCTAAATTTTTTTAATGGATGGTTGTGACAACGAAATAAAAAAGAGAATTATCGCAACAAAAATATCATCAACATGCTTTTTCTGAAACCAACTTTTTACTTCACCTAACTGAGAACCATCCATTTTGACGCAAAATAAAAATCTGGATAGAATAATCGAAAATTCATTTTATAAGGAATATCATAGAAAAGATTGAATGTCTTAATTTCTCATTATATATACCTTAATTTTCATCCCTAGTTTTTTTAAATTTTCTTGTTAATAAACATTAAAAAGCTAAATGTATGTTCACCCATCTTACTACGCCCCAAAGCTCGTTAACGCTCGGCAACCCCCGTAGGATTACTTTGCAATCCTCACTGGTTTGCAGCACTAACCTAACTCGCTTCGCTCGCATCAATGAAGACATGTGTCCTAGAAGAAGGAATTGCTTATAAAATGTGCTATTTAAAAAAATATTTTCAAAAATAAATTTGTGATAAACAGAAAAGTTATATGGTGCAGCTTCAGTCTACGTTTATAGCGGTTGCAACGGTCTTTGAGCTGTTTTTTTTTAGTACTTCTAGAAGCGAGTAATGACATGTTAAGGCAAGCCATATGTATTAATGTTATTGCGGATTTTAAGACAGCATCGCCAAACGGAAAGTTAAATTTTCATTCTGAATATTCTAGAAACTTCTTTCCGTTAAACTGTCGTTTGATTTATTGCTTCATTTGATATAATTCTTTCCTTGACGACATAGGAAGTGCGCAAAAAAGCGCCAAGGTCGTTGCCACCGCTGTAAACGTAGACTGAAGTTGTACCAGTTATACAATACCTCTTGAATCAGAACTCGAACAATTTGGATATCAAATGAAAACTTTGAACAAATTTTGACTCGAAATGTGAGCTCTGCTTTGGATATCGAATACCCAGCATGTTGTTTGTAAGCTGCAACAGCTCGATTAAATATTCATTTTTTTTTTCAATAAAATTCCATCCGATAACGCTATATATTCAATTGAGGCGCGAGGCTTCGTGGTGAACAAACAATCGTACAGTGTTGCCAAAAAGCGATAGAAAAATAGTCTTTTTGCCACGTGAGAGAATGATATAAATTGATGTCGTTAATGTACCATAAGATGAGCTGACTTCATTGTTACTAATAAAAATTATACTCGTTTTTGTTTAAATTGTTTTAAAGCTGTATTGTGTTAAAAATATAGTTAATCGAATTACTGTTAAATAAATTCATAGCTTAAGGTATGTTTTCTTAAAAGGGTGTGCATAAAAGTGAATAGGATATGTTATATTAAATTATGTATTAAATTTTATAAATAATCTGTCATTAACATTCAAGAAATCACATACGAGAAGCATATTCTAACAAGTTAAGTGTAGGTAACGGGCATGTTTCTTGTATGGACTCGGAACGTGACGTCTTTTGGTTTGTTTTACGAATACGGTTACAGCACTTTGACAGTAAAATTCCGAAGAATTAATTCAAATTCACATTTGATAATTGATTGGTCAACACCAATTCGATAAAAACACCAAACATTGCCGAAACTGTTATACCACTACATGTATCATGTGAGAGCATGTAGGTAGCGAAAGTAAACTCACGAGAGCGCATTTGGGGTAGCGGAAGTAAAGTCTTCCTTGTCCCTCGGTTTATTTGGTGTGTGTTTCTATTTAGAAGGAAAATCCATCTCATAGAAACCTTTTCTAACTATATCAGGGTTCGCACTACTCATTAAAATACGTAACAATGTTATTTTTTTATTTTAAAAACTAAGCGTCATGAAAAGTGCTTATAAATGTTTGCTTAAAATACTATTTTTTTTTATCATAATCTAACTCAATCTCAGAATTTTCTGTCTCTGATCTTATCCAGAATATCGGTGTTGTTTGTCCGGGAAATGTATTTTCATGACATCTACAAAGAAAAAGTCACAAATTTGGCTGGTTTTGATTTTATTTTATAGGGTTGTGATTAAAAATTATTCCCATGTTGGTTATACAATGTGCGATCTCCAGTCAAGCATACAGCAGCAGCATAAAGCATGTTTTTTTTTTTTTTTTGCCAGAAATAAAACATGTGAAATAAATGCCTGTTTTGGTTTTTGGGTCACAAAAGCATTTTTATTTTGCGTTATTTCCCCCCTGATGATAGGGGAAACAGGCCATATTTCACAACCCTGAAAGAGTTAAAGTGTGCTTCTTTTACTTACACACTAAAACAAATTACTTTTCATTCTATAAAACTTAGAACCTATGCTAATACAAATGTTTCAATATTGATAGTGCAAATGCAAAACAAAGTAATATAAAAATTATAAAATTAAAACATTATTTCTTCTATAACAGAATCTAAAGTTAAATGCACACATTTAAAAATAGGAATAATGCTAGAATTCACAAATTTAATATAAAATATGTTAAATCGATAGGAATCATTAAAAAAATTGGTTTGAGTAAAATGAAACACGAAGTGTTAATCTTAGACTATCTATTTCTTTTTACCTCGTTTGGGTGCTGTTATTATCTGGTAATCCCAAAGATATACCATCATGACATCCCGAATAAAGTTTGAAAAACAATCCACGTTCCACATTTCTGTGAAGATTTCTTGAGGATCAAGCACACCACTCTGCCTTTATAGATATCATATTTTGATCACCCACCTTCCAAGAAGTTTCTTATGTGTTTCTACCCTTTCTTACTTCATGCACAATTGTCCCTGGCTTATAGTCGCAATCTTCTCATCGTCAAATCAATAGAATTCTTGCAACACACGTATCCATGGAAGTGCAAGATATATGTGCTCTTTTCCGAAAAAATATGTGTCTTGTTTGGATTCCCCCTCTCGCTTCCCGAGAATACAATCTTTTTGTTCTAACACGTTGGTGGCTTCTTTATGTCTGCTCATAACGTATTCGATGACATTTTATTGTCAAGGAGTTGTCTTACTCTCTTACCAATAAATGCAGTTATTCGTCCCCCTCTGTCATGTTGATAGTAAACTTGTTTGCAATTTGTGAAGAACGATCGTTATTGGAAAGTGGTTGGGATAAAAATGTTTCCTCTTCTACATTTTTAAAACGGAACCAAACAAATTTACAATTTTTTTCAAGCGTTTTAAAATCTACGTGCCCATAATAAGGAATAAAGTCTTTTAATGCTATGCCCTTCCTCGTTATACAAATATTTATACAGGTTGAGTTTACACCGCACTGAAGCAACACTACGTGTTACTGAATATCTGTACAGAAAATTCGCTGTGTAGAATTGAAAAAGCCCTTACGTTTCATATTCAGGTTTAACTCTAACGAATCTGCTTCATATCATTTTATCAATGCTGTATTCGCCAGAAAATTAGTCTTTATTGAAGTTACGAAATTATCCGACATACACACACAATATTATAAAAATATAAAGGGCCCTCTCGTTATGTAAAAGTAGTAAACATTTTTGGTGTACTTGCTATACAATACAAAACTGGTTGCGTTCTATTACTTTAATAATCAGTGGACTCTTGTTTTTGCCAAACTCGTGGGGACCGAAAAAATTCGTAAATCAAAAGTTCGTAAATGGGAATGTTATTTAAAAATAATAATAATACAACTTGCACTAATCTTTATTCATTAGCGATTACAAAAAAAACAGCTATCTTCTTTAGCCTCATGATAGCACTTCGGTAAACATACGATTCCATAGAGTTGATGCTGTTAAGCATCTCAAAATTGACATCTGCTTCTAAAAACCGACGTTGTTCTGACAGCCAATATGTGGCTTCTTTGATAGTTGACCTTGGGATTACGTCTACTCATTCTTATTAATCAGATTGTTCTTCGGCATTCCCGTTCAACACCTGATTGATGATTTCATCATCCGATATATCATCTGTGCATGCTTGAACATTCTCGTCCACAGCCAGAAAATCATGATATGTAAGGTTTCTAGGATCTTCAGGATCCTTTCGACGACGTTCCTGGATCACGGCTTCATCTGCACTGATATCATAATCGCTCTTGGGGATTTTTCCGTCCCCTTTACAACTTAGGAGGTCCGAAGTATAACCAATCTGAAGAAATTTAACCCTTTCCCGTCAACTTTTCCTGTCTGAAGGAAAGCAATGAAAGTAAAGTGAGGAAACTGAGTTGTTAAAAAAAAAGAATGTGTAAAATGTATTCGTAAATCGGAGAGGAAATTAACATTATTTCTATGGGATACTGATTATACCAACGTTGCAGTTCCTAAAGACGTGCAGTTCGTAAATTAGAGGTTTGTAAAATCTTGAGTCCATTGTATATATTTTTGTATTGTTAAAACTATAGTTGAAAAAAATTTTCAATAGAAGAGCAAGTTTTTTGTGTGCATGCACACAGTTTTACAAAATATATTTTTATTTATTTAAGTGCTATATTTAGAGGAAATAATTAAAAAGTGCCCCTCTTACTAAAAGGATACCAAAGTATTTTTGTGCTTTGAGATTTCCTTTCGTTGTTGAATGAGGTTTTATTTCTGTCCTACATGTTTTGTAAATTGAAAAAAATATATCACAGACAAAGATATTTTCAGAAATTTTTCAATGTTGTCTCAGTTTTTACAATTTATCGCAAAATTGCAAAAACATTCACGTGTCTTTAAATAAGACCTTTTCCAACTTTACTGGATTTTAAATATTAGGGCGAAATAAGTTACATTTCTCTCTCTATTTATATGTAAAAATAAGCTGTATTGCATTTTTTTTTGTTGGACACTCTTTTCTCTCACTAACTCTTTGCATAGTGGTGGAAATTTCCATCATAACATTGAATGCCCAAAAATTATATAAAAGAACAAGTTCACTTTAAGTTGATCGTGTCTGGATACCTTTTTAATCTCCATTGCATAAAAAAAAATATAGCTGTCAAAAATAAGCAAGTGTCGCTATCAGTAAAACGAGCTTGAAGTTGTCATTTCGCTGTTTGTTGTAGTTGCAATAAACGTATGATTTTGTTTTATTATATTTGAGTTTCTATTGCTAAAAAAGTGAAAATGAGTGGAAGAAAGGTTTGTAACATGTGTTTCTGTTATTTTTAGAGCAATTTCTGAAAAAGTTTGCGTCTAATTTAAAAAATACCACATGATACCATCATATTGTTTTTTGCTAAATTTATACCATAAATATATACTAAGATTTTTTTAACCATTTTTCCTTTAATTTTGAACATGAATTATATCACCTTGATTTATTTCACCAATAAAGAAAAAATCATGCAAAGAAGGGTTAAGTAAAAGAATAAATACCTTAAAAAAGCAGCATGAAAATCGTTATTCAATATATGTTCACATATTGTTTTGGTTTTCTAATAAAAATTAACTCAAAAGAACGAAGCTTTTTCAACAAATTGTTAGGCATGGTTACAATAAAAGATTTTAAACGCATTTTAAAATATTACATTACATCATGTAAAGTGAATATAAGTATAGTACTTCACATTTATATACTGTCTGGGGGATGCTTTAACGATATTTGAACTAACCATTTTCATTTATACATAATACCTTTGATTTATAATTTATTTATTTCTTCGCAATTGTCATTCTTCAACAGATGGATCGATTCTAAACACTTTTGTTCAGAAAAAATAACAATTTTAAATACATATTTAAGTTCCATTTTATAATTTTTATAGCAATATTTATCGTATAATATACTAGAGAAAATAATATTCCGAGTTGGCAAAAAAAAACATCTCTAAGACATAAAACGATTCAACACAAGTTTTACGTTTACCTTATTATGTTTATTTATTCAAGACTTAAGAAACACACATAAAACACATTCCAATAAATAATTTTATTTGAAATATTATTTTGTGTATGCATTGAAATCGGAAAGTGTGTTATTATAGAACGCAAAATGGTTCTCAAGTTGTGAATTCCAATTAATTTCAAAACCCGAAAATCTGCATTTTATACCAGTAAATATTAAGAAACTCTGTGTAGATATACTTTTTAAAATAAATGTAAATCGCACTCACCTGTGATACACAATGCTTCTTTTAATAAATTTGCGATAAGTATAAATTTATCACTCACTATCAAAATTACCCATCTTAATTACTTTACTTATTAACTTAATTAGAGTAGAATTGATTAACTCTAGATTGCAGAAAAATTATCAGAATATATATAGTTTTTTAAGGTGAATACATTTTCCTTGAAAATTAGATTTTGTGGATAATAATAAAATAACTTATTTTATAATTTAATGTCTTCGACACAGAACTACCAAGGTGCCCTGTCATTATGACAAAGAACTTTTTAATGTTTTAAAAGTTCTTTGGAAATTTGTAATATTATTATTCTTTCAATATGACAGCGAAATAACACTTACATTTTTTTTTTAATTTCCATCTGCCACTTTAAATTAAATACTTTGTGATGGTGTTGCTGGTGATGAAAAAAAAATGCAATTTATGAAAATAAGTATGCAAAGTTTCATAAAATTCAACCATTTGGACGTAGCACTGTCACACAATTACAGACAGACACCAAACGCGCAAGAGACGGATTTTGTATTAGAACGGTCCAAAATGGATAGAAAACCTAAAATGGGTCGAAAATAATTAATGTACAAACAAACGCTCCATTCTTATATAGATGCGCACAGCAAGATAGAATCAATTTTTGCTTTCAATTGCAATGTAATTTGTATGGAAGAAGGAATGAGCAAACTATGTGTTCGTGGGAGCAGAGTCTAAGTACTACTAGTATTGGTCACATGATCTTGAGCACATAAAAAGGCTACCATAACCTTAGAGATATAACTAAGAAATATTCTTCGATATCTGTTATATGGCAGGCGAGTAATTTTCAGTGAAAAATCAAACCAGACGAAATGCTAAGATTTTACTTCCGTTACCTAAATATTCTCGCATATTCTATTACCGTAAATGCTGTTTATCGTTGTTTTGGCGATGTTTGGTGTTTATTTTAACTAGCGTTGACTAATCGACAGTTATATTACAGTTCGAAATTCATTCCTTCCTATTTTCATTGGCGATGTTCTGAAATTTCATTCGTAAAAAACAAACGACATTCGAGATGTGTACAGTAAACACATTCCGTCGAAGAAGCACTATTATTTAGCTGCACAGAAAAGGCCTCTTCTAAAATAACCGGAAGTAAAATTATTGTCTTCCAGTGGTTTGTTTACGCTGAAAAAAATCCTTTGCCTAAAGTAACCTGAAGTAAAATCCTTGTCTTCCTGTAGTTTGTTTGCACTGAAAAAAAAAACCCTCCCACGAAAACAATTTTTTTCTTGAAATTATATTTGTTTATAAATCCTAAATATTTTACACACTACTACCAACTCGTCTGATCACACTCTTATTTATATTAGAATCAGTTTACATGTTTTTTTTACTAACAATGCATATATCTCAAATTTTTACTTTATTGTAAACTACCCTCCAATTCAAAGTATTTTAAAACAGATCATCTTCCTTTTTCATTCTTGCCATCCAGAATAATCTTAGTACTTCTCTAACATAATACACTCCAAAAATATTCCATACAACCCTCACAAATTCCTTCTCATTCTACCGACAGATAAACACAACACGAATCCTTTAACACGCCACGCTCGATTTATCCCCCTGGAAAAGAAAAATCAGGTTAAGATTGGCTGGCGCTAAAAGTTTCCTTTCCAGGAAACGGGAAAAAATTCCGCTCACTCCGGTGCATTTGTTACAGACACATAAAAGCGCTTTACTACCGAAATAAACTAAATATTTAAACCCTCCTCAATATCTTTTCTCGCCGGCAGACTTCGAAAAGACATTTCGACGACAAACGAGATTTAAGTTTTCCTCCCTCGCGGAATCACATCACGTGCTCTTGGAAAGAATGTACTACTGGTTTAACAAGGGGATGTCGGAGGAATTTCGATTGGGACGCAGCAATGTGAATCGGAAGCGTAATTATTACCGGTGCGAGTCATTAGAAGTAGCATGCAAATAACGTGTGGTAAGGAGGAGTAACAGAGTAATGATCGGCGCAAAATGATGATTCTGCAAGTAGCACTCATCAGTAAACTTGACACAAACTCATCCGCTGTTTGCACTTTTATGAGCATCTTTGCTTTTGACTTCCCTGCAGCTAAATTACATTGATGTTTTCAGTACCGAAAAGTTCCAAATACTTCATTGCAAAGATGAAGAGTATGTCACTGATGAAAGAACGCGGAATATATTAGTTACCCAGATACTTTCTATTGAATACTTATGGCGAAATCGATAATCATTTTTCTTTAAATCAATCTACTTATTTCGCTATGCCTTTCGTTTTGGAGTTTCCAGGTATACACTCGTCGTTTATTGATTGGCATTGCATTCCTCTCTCTCTCTCTCAGAAGTGTCGCTTTGGTATGTGGAGTGCCAGCTCAGTTGTTCTCGTTATCTGACCGTGGTTCAAAATTGCAAGGCGTTTTCCTTGTATCTTTCTCTTAGGAATTGATCACTACAGTCTCCAATAGCAATTTGTGTTTTTCCAGTGCAACGTTAATAACTACCTACATACCTCAAAAGGGTCGCCGAGGCTCATTATGTTTGCACACTACTGCCAGTAACTCGGGAGTTGTAGTCGGCTCAGGTTCGATTCCTGCATGGGTATGTTTCTCTCGTCGTTTATTTTAATTGACATTGCATTCCTCTCTCTCTCTCTCTTAGAAGTGTCGCTTTGGTAAGTGGAGAGCCAGCTCAGTTGTTCTCGTTATCTGACCGTGGTTCAAAATTGCGAGGCGTTTTCCTTGTATCTTTCTCTTAGGAATTGATCACTACAGTCTCCAATAGCAATTTGTGTTTCTCCAGTGCAACGTTAATAACTACCTACATACCTCAAAAGGGTCGCCGAGGCTCATTATGTTTGCACACTACTGCCAGTAACTCGGGAGTTGTAGTCGGCTCAGGTTCGATTCCTGCATGGGTATGTTTCTCTCGTCGTTTATTTTGATTGACATTTCATTCCTCTCTCTCTCTTAGAAGTGTCGCTTTGGTATGTGGAGTGCCAGCTCAGTTGTTCTCGTTATCTGACCGTGGTTCAAAATTGCGAGGCGTTTTCCTTGTATCTTTCTCTTAGGAATTGATCACTACAGTCTCCAATAGCAATTTGTGTTTTTCCAGTGCAACGTTAATAACTACCTACATACCTCAAAAGGGTCGCCGAGGCTCATTACGTTTGCACACTACTGCCAGTAACTCGGGAGTTGTAGTCGGCTCAGGTTCGATTCCTGCATGGGTATGTTTCTCTCGTCGTTTATTTTGATTGACATTGCATTCCTCTCTCCCTCTTAGAAGTGTCGCTTTGGTAAGTGGAGAGCCAGCTCAGTTGTTCTCGTTATCTGACCGTGGTTCAAAATTGCGAGGCGTTTTCCTTGTATCTTTCTCTTAGGAATTGATCACTACAGTCTCCAATAGCAATTTGTGTTTCTCCAGTGCAACGTTAATAACTACCTACATACCTCAAAAGGGTCGCCGAGGCTCATTACGTTTGCACACTACTGCCAGTAACTCGGGAGTTGTAGTCGGCTCAGGTTCGATTCCTGCATGGGTATGTTTCTCTCGTCGTTTATTTTGATTGACATTGCATTCCTCTCTCCCTCTTAGAAGTGTCGCTTTGGTAAGTGGAGAGCCAGCTCAGTTGTTCTCGTTATCTGACCGTGGTTCAAAATTGCAAGGCGTTTTCCTTGTATCTTTCTCTTAGGAATTGATCACTACAGTCTCCAATAGCAATTTGTGTTTCTCCAGTGCAACGTTAATAACTACCTACATACCTCAAAAGGGTCGCCGAGGCTCATTACGTTTGCACACTACTGCCAGTAACTCGGGAGTTGTAGTCGGCGCAGGTTCGATTCCTGCATGGGTATGTTTCTCTTTTATTTATCAGTTAAACCTTCCATGTGTAAGTTCATTTACATCACGTTGTTCGACGCAACTTGGTCAAATATGACCCTTGCGCCATAAATAAAAACCAACACAAGCAACCCACTAACTCTCTCACAGAGGCCTTTTACCATCCCTTTAACATGCGGATTCAGTACCCATTGCGCCATTATACCGGTGAGCCTTTTCACCACAAGTCTCTATTTGGCAGCTCAATATAGTCTAGAAACAAGTAAAATGTGAAACTATCAGCATTACTCACTGAAAAGTCAGTATCACCAAGGCAACTATTGAAGAGGATTCCAGTCATATCTGAAAGGCCACTATGGAGGGGAGGGCTGAGGGCAAATATGATAGTTTGAGAAATATAATTCGGTATAGAGGATTATGTAGGTAGTCATGTTCACACAGAACACGAAAACAAGCAAGCAACTCCTATAGCTGTCGATAGATCTTTTACAACTGAAACAGTAGCAAGGACTTCCAGTCTTTCTCTTAAGCTAAATATTGAGTAAAGAATTTTCTATTTTTGTATTTATAATTCTTTTTACCGTTCAGTATTAATGAGAGGGCATGATTAGAGTGATTCAAAACAAGCCTTAGCAAAGCCATCCGTCAGTTAATTGTCATGAACAAACGCCACGGTGACTGGAAAGTACTGGAATCTGATAGCTTTTTGAAACTTAAAAGAAATATTTTGACTATACTAACAAAAAGTTTTGTTCCTTATGGAAAAGAAAAAACATTATATCAGTGTGGAAGATAAGTATCGAGTACTTGGATTACATATTCCTAGTTCATTTGTTATCTAATTTGGTACTTTAGTCTCTGTTTATCTTGGTACTGAACCAGGAGTGCAGATGTGGGGATCATAGTCTAGGACATGAACATCAAGTAGTTAAAATCCCCTTCTTTGTGATGACAATGTTAGAAATCAAATTATGTAATGCAAATTATGCGTTTGAAAAATATAAACATGTAGTGAAAGTATATAATAGACTCTCATTTCGTTGTTCAGTGTTTAACTACCAAATATTAGTTAAAAACAAACTAGTTAGCGTTGCATTATGCTTTTTTATCAACTTTTACCCTGAATCGCGATTTAAAGCAACGACAAAATTACGAAGAGTTTCCAAGAATCGTGCAGTTAAAAGCTACTGTTAATTACTTGGGGTTATATTATTTATTCATGAATACTTTATTCTATAAATCTGGTATACAGTGTAAGAATTGAAAAAACTTTATAGAAAAATTTACACTTTCCACCGTAGTTCAAATAATTGGGAATGTTTTGTCGAAATTATTTTTTTGACTCCTTTTTAACATTTTTTACTTTCTTTGCCTAAAATCAATTTTTTATTCCCTGCATTTTTTAGCGCATTCCTGTTGAAACTTCATGTGATACTATTATATTCTCACAGTAAAATATATTTTTTTGAAATTGATATTTCATCAAAAATGTCTTTTGAAATTGGGAAACAAATAAGATAGATGAAGCAATTTTTCCTTCAGTGTGATACATAAGTAATACGTATTGCCAAATATTTGACGAATCATAACTAGAAATCAAGTATTTTTTCACAGAGCTTACTCTACCTCTGCCGTATACATAAATTAAAGATATGGCTAAAAACCACTCTGAATCTTAAGTAAAAAAGATCCAAATGTGCCTATGTGGATTTAAAACTGAAAAATAGATTAAAAATTCATTTAGGATTACGAAACAAAAGAAGTACTCCATAATCTCCCAGATAAAAAAGGAAGGAAACAAATTTAACGAGAAAATAAAACTTTCAGAAGCAACATAAATCGTTCGTGGATCTGAAATAAAATCTCCATGTATTTTTTATTTCCAAAAACAACTGGTAAGAGGTTTACATTTACAACAGCATGATAAGGAAATGTAGTGGTAAAAACTTCCCTTTAATGGCATTTACCAATTTTTTAAGATAAAAAAGGAAAACCGTGGAAGATAATCTTGCGAAAAATGTGTTTTGTACTTTCCAAAAAAAAGTGTGGTTTTTATCAAAAACAACTGGAAATAATTAAATAAACTAAGATTGGAATTTCTATTTTAAGGCTAGGATTTTACTGTCAAACTTTCGAGGATTATTATGTCACTATAGCATGCATATAGAAGAATATTTCGAACCATATAATTTATAATTATTTTTATGAACTAAAATGAACAGTTGTTTTTATAAGAATTTATTTTAATTCTTTATTTAATGAATCTTTTGTGGGTACATAAAATCACATACACTAACGTGCCAAAAATCCTGGGATAGCAGTATGCAACTTACAAGATGCGCTCCCTTAGCGTTAAAAGAGTATAAATAGTCAAATGGTTATTTGTGATGTTTGTTGGACTCTTGAATATTATTTAATATGTTTAATAGCGTGATAATGTCTACCCGACGAAAATTAACCGAATTTGAACTTGTAATGACAGTTGGTGCTCGACGCATGGGGCATAGCATTTCAAAAGTTTTGAGACTTATTGAATTTCCTTACTCCATAATGTTAAATGTATATCAAAGGTACCTAACGGAAGACATTACATTCCACTAGAGACAGCGCAGTGGCCGGCCCCGTCTGCTGAATGTTCGAGTACAACGAAGTCTGAGCAGAAGCGTCAGTACTAACAGATGAACGAGATTATGTGAACTAACTGCCACATTCAATTAGGGATGCACTAGAGGTATATCTGGGAAGTCCCGGCAGCGAAATTTGATGTTGAAAGGGATAATACTTCTGAAGACGGACCCGAGTGCTATATTCACTGCACATCATCGGCTTCAGCTTCGCACTTGGGCTCAAGAACACTTACGTTGGACCTCAGATGACCGGAAGAAAGTAGCGTGGGCCAATGAGTCTCGTTTCCAGTCGGTACGAGCTGATGGTCGAGATCGGGTCTGACGCAAACCTCATCAGGCTGTGGATTCAACTTGTCAAAAAGGCATTGTGCAAGCTGATGGTTGTTCAATAATGGTGTTGGTTGTGTTAAACTGGTACTCATGCGTCCTCTTATCAAATTGAACTGGTCATTTACGAAAAATTTCTATGTTCAGCTGTTTGTGACCATTTTAAGCCCCTTATGGACTTTACTTACCCCAATAACGATGAGATGTTCCAGGATGATAATGCTCCATATCACCAGGTCCCATTTTGTTCGCGATTGGTTTGACGTTTGACGAGCATTCTGTACAATTACAGCACAAGATTTGACTACCTAGATTGAAAGACATGAACACCGTGGTGCATATTTGGGATATGATCCAAAGAGCCATTTGTGCACAAGATCCAGAACCTAACATAACCAAGCAAGTATGGGTGGTTATCGAAGCAGAATGGCAAGAGATATCTCCTTGCATGTTTCTTTGACTAGTTGAGTCAATGCCACCTCGAATTGCTGCACTTCACCGAGCTAAAGAAGGCCCTACGATACATTAAAAAGGTATCCCACGACTTTCGACACCAGTGCATAAAGTGTATAACTGGAATGACTACATATATTTTTACAACATTGATGCACTTACTTTTAAAGTTCTGGGTGCTTTTTTAGCCTGTCAGAAGAAATAGATTTATTATATGCTTCAGATACAATTTGATCTCTTTTAACACTATTCTTTAAATTATTTAAGAAATATGTCTGCGTTACTGAAGGCAAGAGATGTAATAATGTATCCCAAAGTAGTGGCAATGAATTTGAGCAAAAAAAATGTTCTGTGTAGTATTACCGATAATTTAACAACATTGAGCAAACAACTTATAACAAAAAGATTATTTCATAGTTCTATTGCACATATCGTCTGAGATACGAACGTTTGCTTCAATGTGAAGGACTGATGTCAAATTTAATCGGCTTTTCATATTAGGCAAATCAGAGTTACACATAAAGTTATTTTTGGTTTGCCATGTATGCCGTTTTTTTTTTTTTTTTTTTTTTCATCTTATTTCAAAACTTAGACATGTTTTTAACCCTAATCCTCATCGATTTTATCTAAACCACTTTTCATAAATTTTGAAGATTTAATAAATAAGCTTGTGGCTTCGTATAGAATGGCCTACGATAAATCCCACCAAAATAATTTTGGCTTTTTCAACATAATTATATTTTCAATTAGGTTTAATATAACTTTTGTAATATTTTTATACAGTTGTGCAGCCAAATCCTTTGGCTTGTTCAGTATATTTAGAGTTTTAAACCGAATTTTTATTCCTTATAAAGTGTCAAATTGTTAAATATAATGTTCTTAACTTTGTCTTTTCAATATTTTTCCGATGACAGCTTTTTGAAGCACAATTCTCAAACATCCGTTGGGAAGAACATGGAAGCATCAGTGTTGACCCGGGTCACCATGGTTTCTGGGACGCGGCAGCCTGATTGCAAGAGCAACGGATTAAAAACCAGAGGGTTGCGAGTTCGAATCCAATCAAATAACTACGTGTACAAAGGGTCTGGTGCTCATTAAATCTGGCATGGCGTCAAATGTATTCACGTTGGCATGGTGTTGAAGTTTGGGAAATCGGGTGCCAGCTCTGACCTTGTCATCTGGTTCAAATTTACGTGGTGTTGTCCCAGATTTTTCCTCACGTTGGGTTGGCGTGGAAGTTTGGAGAGTGGGGTGCCAGCTCAGGTGTTGCTTCGTCATCTGACCGTGGTTCAAAATTACGAGGTGTTGTCCTCGAATCTTTCCCTTAAGGGACTGATTCCGGACCGTCGTCAATAGCCCGTTGTGTTGCTCAAGTACGACGTTAACTAAAATTACCATTACCATTACCCAGATTCAGATTTTTCCCTTCGGGTTTGAACTCGGACAGTCGTCAATAGCCCGTTGTGTTTCTCTAGTATGAAGTTAATTAAGGGTTAGGAATAAGGCCAGGGAAGTTAATAAGCCCCCTAAGGAAAAACCCAAAATTCTTATTATTCATTTTACATAACCAATTTTTTTAGTTATAACTAAGCACATATTTTAAATCAGTAATCAATAAAAAAAATAGTTTATATTTTAAATAATATATTTTATATTACGATTTTAATATGATTTCTAAGCCGAAATACACACTTTTTTTAAACCCTATTCCTCTGTCAATTTTCAATACTTTTGTATGAAATAAATTTCTACAATACCGTTTTAGTATATGCAAAAGAACTAGCGAGAGTTTTTCTAAAATTTATTTACGAGTTTTCATTTAAAAAAATATTTTACTTATTATACATTAAATTTCTATAAAAATTTCCAATTTTTTATGTTTATTTATTTTTATAAATTTTTCAGAACTATTTATAAAAAAAAGCTCTTCTTGTGTCTGTTAAACAGTTATTCATGACCTTAAAAAATGTAAACAGTTTAACTCTAAGTGCATATATCAAAAAGCCTTAGTACTTCGAACTTTGGCAAAATTACAAAAAACTGATTTTGAGATAATCGCATTTTAAGTACAAAATACAACAGAAGGTAACGAAAACAACTTACTTATTGCAAGTACTATTTTTTTTTAGTAATTTCTATTACATTAAGACTCTTATCAAAACAAGAGTTTTTACCGTAAACTCGTATATATTTTTTTAAAGCCAGTTTTATCTCTGATGACAACTGAGTGATTTGTGATAATTCAGTAAAAAATTATACATTTCTTGTTTAGTGAACTGAAAAAAAATTTTTGAGTGAATTAGTACTATTTTAAAATAAACCACCACTGTATAAACCACACCTTCTTTTTCTACAGCTATTCTTTTCTGTAAATGAGCCTTTTTTGTAGTGATACGCATGCGACGAAATATAGCGCTATTTTTTTCAATGTGTTTCCTTCAATGGCGTCACCACATGTTTTACATTAGGACCTGGATTTTGTCATTTAGCTTTCGCCGATTGATAGAAAAACAGGAGTCTACACCTTAAGGGTATTTAAAATGTTTGGAATAATCAGTAGATACACTATGATATAATGTTGCATAAATGGAAGTTCTCATGGAAACCGATGCCAATGGTTGGCAGTCGATTATGCAGTTGGGAGGTGAAATAAAAGCTAAAAAGCAGATGGCAGCAATTTCCTTCGACTCTGAAATTTTGTCCATTTGTTCTTGAATATCTAATGCATCGTTTTATCTAATAAACCAAAAAACACATTTTGAATTTTTTTTTTTTTGAAATATGGGGTTTGGGTTTCCCTTAGGCCATGTGCACACATCCGGTTTTTCAACGTACGGCGCCAATGCGGCACCGAAGCCCAACTATGCATACATAACCGTGAAATGACGCACGAACTCATTTCGAGCCATTTGCGATAAATATTCTATCGAAGTAAACGTGTTTATTTCGCTTACTTGGTGTAAAAAAAGTATATTTTGAAACAAAATAGACGTTACTGGATACAACCATTTATTAATTATTATTTGTGTTCCATTTGTTTATGAAAACAAGGCACTTCAGACTCATATGCGGCGACCGTGCAGCGCCGTGGGAAACTGCGGTACAAATTGCACGCAAGTTGGACGTGCGTCGCCCCAGCGGTGCTGGAGGCATGTGTGCACTGCTCCATTTGGTCTAATGTAACTTAGACCGTACTTGCGTTGCGGCAGCGGCTACGCACGTTGAGAAACCGGATATGTGCACCGGGCCTTAAATACCTACTGTCGTGATCCACGCATGCGCACTTTAAGCCGAACTGAGACACATAAGACGCTTCCCTGAGACATTTAAGAGAAACGAAGAACGATGGTCGACACAAAAGAACGTTGAACGTCGACTATTCGACTAGAAACGAAGAATGTTTATATGATTGTTCCTATCACCTTAGTTCTATCCAGCTCTACTTGAACTTTCCTGTGTGTGTGTCGTCATTAAATAAAGGTGTAATTCATCTCAAAATAGTATGTGTTATTGAAGAAGCATCCTTTACGCCACGAAAGAACCCAAGCCTGACATACGAAGTAAGAAGATGTTCACACCTACCTACCAGTTTCTTGCCGGAGATATGCCTTTAGTTTCTCAGCCATGATTGGGCTTGACTTTTAAAACAGTGTTTCCTATTTGTTTCATCAATGGTGCTTATTCTCATTTATTATGACCATCTTGATCATAGTTTTAATGTTGTCAATTTATTTTTAAGTTTTATTTATACTGTAATTTCAGATCCTCCTCCTCACATTTTTTATGTTCGATCATTTATATGACATAGACTGTACTCTTCAGAAATCCAACCAATTTAAAGTGTACGTGCGGAAGAAAGGAACAGAACAGCCTGCGTATGTACTGGACGAACGCCATCATAATATTCGTGTCAAAGTGTTATTTAATAATTTCCACTTCTGTTCCCTATGAATAGCTGAGGCTCTCTATACTCCCGAGACGATATTGCATGCGATGGCTGAAAACCCACGTCAAATCACTGCTTGTTACTCTCTAATTTAAAATGTAACGACCGTGAAAGATGGTCGAGTCTGTGTTTCAAAATTCTGGATAGTTTCCCACGTCCTCTAATGGCCGGAACGGAATACACTCCCCTATTCTCTCGTAGTGGATCAGAGTTCAAATAAATATAGAGTGCACTTACATTTTGCTGATGTCATGAGCACATGTAATTGCATGCGTGTAGTGTTGACGTCCCCGGTTAACTTTTAGATGTATATGTTTTCTGGCTGAAAAAGCAATTGATAGACATCAAGAGAGTTTGGAATCTCCTCCCTACGTTAAGCTTCAGATAACAGATTGAACTCTCGATCATACGGGGTAAACAGGTACCGAGGATAATAAGATTTTGAGGATGGTATAAATGTTAACAAATGTAAAGCAATAATATCCCAACATTATCCCTCTAAGTTCTCGAGATTTTCCAGCAGTGTGCTACTCTACGTTTACTCTGAAGCGCTCTAGATTACCAGCTCCTGAGGAGTTTTTGTTATGCCAAACTAAATGTTGGTGGTAATGGTAGTGTTTTGTGACGGAACGTGCTTCCTCTACGTATTATGGACGTGACATCACGGCTAGTTTTTCAAATGGGACTTCAGGCAGTAAAAATTCTAAGGAATGGATTTCCAACTGACATATATGACAGTTGATATGGCAACGCCAAGCGTAGCCAAATCTGCTATAAACTTCATTTAATGGTAAGCCTGGTTGTATTAAGCGATACATTTCGTTCCTAGGAACTTTGCTGCAAAACTTTTAAAATGCTCAAATAATGGGTCATGAAAGTAGCAAAGACGTTCAGTGATGCCATTATACATTTTCATCTACATTCTCTTTTCCGTGCAGCGTTTTTACCAGTAATAGTTCAATTCATATGTCGAGAATCTACCAATAGTGTAGCTTCAGCAGTTTAAGTTAGAAATGTTACCATCTAAAAATAAGGAAGATTGATTCACAGACTGTTTCAGATATCAAGTCAAGAATAGAATAAACTGTAAAAAGTCTTATAAGACTTGGCTGTAATTGCGGCAATGATCTGAAATAAAGTGAATAGCTTAGCTGCAAAGAGTTTTTACTTCTGGAAGGTCGAAGAGAATGGGATTTTCCGCAAAGCAGATCATGAGGATTTTACTGGAATTCATTAAACTAAAGAAGAGTGACGTAAGTGTCAAGAAACTGTGTTAAACCCTTTCATATTGAATTTATAAAAAGTAATGAGCAAAAAACTTCACGTAGTTTAAATTGCTTTATATCAATTTTTTCAGTGGTTCGGACAGAAAGAATAATAAACAAAGTGACGAATTTTTATTTTTAACAGCGCTTGGGTTAAATTAGTTACCACAAATAATTAAACTAAAAATGTAAACTTCATTCAAGGACAACATAAAAATATAATTTTATTTTAAAGGTATTTCCAAGTATTTTTCATTTAAAATCTAAATTGTTTTTTAACGCTTCAGATAGTTTTTTTTGTTAACTTCACTTACATAACACCTTTTTAGTCTGGCTATCAATCAAAGCTAATTTGTAATAAGTTTAAAGGACGTTTGTTCAAGGTTTTGTTGAAACATCATAGCGTTAATGTTAATCAAAAAGCGTTCTGTGTTTTGATTAAGTAATTTATTTTATCCTACACTCAGATTGAATTTATTGTTCTTTTATAGATGTCTTGTCGACGATAATTAGAAGGAAGTAATCTTAATGCCGTTGATTTTATGAACTTCACTATGCTTTACATTCTTGTTGAAGTTACGAGACTCTTGGAGGTTTACTTTCCAGTGCCAGAACGATATCATAAAGTTCTTCAGACTGAAACAATACATATAAGCTCAATAATATATTCATCAATATATTTATAGCTTATCAAAATATTCTTTATAGTATTCACTATAGGTATTCAAATTTAACCAAACATCATCCATTGATTAAGCCTCTTGTTACATCATAACAATTCAATGTATTTAGTTCGTGTAAAGAGCATTAATGGTGTCATAGTGAGATTAACTTATGAAAAATGCCTCACTGCAACTAAGGGTATTGAGTCAGCAAGTTATTCCTTTTGTTTATTTCGAAGTGTAATGTGTTCAACAACCCTTTCTATTCTTGAACAGTCCACTCATTTTTTAAATGTCGTCAATAGCCCGGTTTTGTTGCTCCAGTACTACGTTAATTAAAATTCCTACCTACCATTTCTTAATTTCTATCTTTTGACAAAATTTCGCGGCGACAAAACACACAATCTTGAACTTGAACGTTTTTGAAGTTCCTTGAAGATTCCAATTCGTGATCAACTTTTTTATGAAGGACCTTCACTTTTTGTTACAAAATATATGCGAAAGGTGGCATCTTTAGATGGCTTAGGTTTTAAGAAGTATGGTATGTTACTGTCCAATTTAATCCCTTTGATTTCCAAAAGGAGTTTTGGTGAACTTTTAGTATTACTTTTCCAAAAAGGGGGAATAGCCATTCCTGGTTTTCTTTTCATGCTGGCAGTTCTTATCCAGTCATCCATTCAACATTTTCGGTTTTCTCCTATTTTCAAATGTTTCTTGCATCGTGAGCCTTACAGGATACAATTTCTTTAAGACTACGGATGAGAGAATGTTTCCGACAAACATGGAAACAAAATGATCCCTGTTTTCCAACTTCAATATCTATTTATTTTCCTTCCAAGCACATATCCTGAAATCGTGATCATCACTGTCGGACCTCAAAAATGTATTTTTGAAAGATCTTTACTTGGCTCTTTAGGGAGATAGCTTTTCACTATGAAAAATTTGCCAAATGTATCCACTCGCAATTTTTTGTTGATTGCCTTTCTGTGTCGCTCAATTCGGATCGTGTCAATCTTTGATGCAAGAGCTAGGTAGATCAATAAAACAAAAACTCTATACCACTGAGTTCCTTTCTTGGGTCGTTTTTTTCCATGACGTTATGTACCATGATGTCAGAAGATAACTTATGTGTAGACGCTTGGTGGCAAACTCTATGGAATCCTGTGTTTCTTCCTCAGATTTATATTATTCACGATACTGTGTAACATGACGATATAAGGGGAACTTTGTGTAGATGCGTAGGGTTAAATTCTGTGGCCCTCTGTGTTTATTCTTGGAATTTAATTTGATTTTCAATACATCGTGTAACATGACGATTGAAGATAACCATTGTGCAGAGACGTGGGGACAAACTCTATGACCTCAAGTGTTTTCTTACTCGGATTTATAATTAGGGTGGGCTAAATTTTTTTTTTGCTATCATATTCTAATAGAGCGGAAAAGAAGTAAAACTATGTGTAAAAAATTTCAACACGATTTATTGATAACTTTTGCCTTCCCAAA
The DNA here is from genome assembly GCA_947359465.1 of Metellina segmentata. Taxonomy (NCBI): domain Eukaryota; kingdom Metazoa; phylum Arthropoda; class Arachnida; order Araneae; family Tetragnathidae; genus Metellina; species Metellina segmentata. The sequence goes on along the minus strand of OX375878.1, from coordinate 84,118,884 downwards.
GGGTTCGAACCCTTCAAAGAGATCAAAATTCGGGCATTTTTAATTAAAAATAAAAATGTTAACAATTACACTATAATAGTGCACAAAAGTAAGCTAATACATTCAATATTAACGGTAAACAAATTGTTTAGATCAGTACAGATCGTCTAGATAGAAGGAACTGATAATAATAGCAAAAAAAAATAGAAAATCCTGAAAAAATGATATTTTTGCAAAACATCGACTTTTGCAAAAACTGGTGATCAGTTTTTTCTGCTATTACTTTTGTGCTTACTTTTAAGCACTATTAGAACATAATTGTAAACCTTTTTTATTTTTTATTAAAACTGCCCGAATTTTGATCTTTTTGGTGGGTTTGGACTCCTTGGAGAGGCAAAAGATATCAATAAATCGTGTTGAAATTTTTTTACACAATAGTTTTACTGCATGAGCCAACTTTTCCGCACTATTAGAATGTGATAGCAAAAAAAACCCTTTTTTCGGCCCACCCTATTTATGATTTCAATATGCCGTGCAACATGACAACAGAAGGCGAACTTCGTAAACGCGTGGTGGCAAACTCTATGGTCCCTTGTGCTTCTTCCTCGTGTCTAAGTTTTTCAAGACGCCGTGCTGCAAGCATAAAGAGTGTAACCTGTGTGAAGTCTCTGTGCCAAACAATAAGCAATTTATGGGCTTTTGTAACATCTCGTATCAAATATTCTCATTTTCATTTTGTTAATTGGTGATGACGCTGAATTCATGATAAGAATGGTCAAATAAGAAACAAATCGTCCCTTCGTCAGTGATTACAAAAATCAAATCGGATTTATCTAAAATACTATATAATAAATAAATCGTATGCACAAATGCGCAAATAAAAATATTTCTCTGAATTTCTAACACAAATTTTCCAAAATATTCCCAAAGCGTTGCCGTAACTGGCCTTTAAGAAATGAAAGGTAAGTGTATTTTAAAAATATAAACTCACTTCGCTAATTTACTGCCCGAGACAAGATACCAAATAGGCATACGTCCTCTTTGCTTTATTTTATTCGAGGAGGACTGCGTCGAAATTTTTCCTAAAACAATAACGATGGCTCCCATGGGTAATAAATTACTTGTGAAGGTACACGTCCGTGCTCCTTACACAGGTATTCAAACACACGGGTAAGCCTGCATGGAAAAGCACTCGTATTTGTGAAAACTCTATTCTGCTCAACTTACGAAGATGATATATTTATTTTTGTGAACTAGTAACCATTTATGTGTTCAAAATGTGGACAAAATAACAATGCTTAAAATATTTTCCATTTGGTTTTTATAAAAATTATGTCTCACTTCCATCGCTAAAGTAGTAAACAAGAAACACTAAATCTCTTTAAGAGATGCGGGTAAGTATCAAATGCGGGTGGGTAATGCAAGTAGCTAGGTAGTTAATTAACGTCGCACTGGAGCAACACAACTGTCTATTGTCGACGATCTGGAATCAATCAAAAAGGGAAATATCCTATATTAATCCTATCCTAAAAAATGCATTAAAACGCAAAAACTTCGATGAAATTAAGAAAATAATCCAATTAATTCCAAGAAACCCAATCTTGAAGTGAAATCCATGATGTAAACTCTCAAGTATTAAAAACACGGTTTACAAATTCCTTAGCCCCTTTGGTATAGATTTATTTGAAAAAGTAGTTAGCACATTAGTTACTGTTATATTTTCGTACTATCGTCTGTACACTAATTACTGTTATATTTTCGAATTATCGCTTACACACTAGTTGCTGTTATATTTTCGTATAATCTCGTTTGATAAGAATGGCAACAGTATGAGAGAGATCGCAACGCTTCTTATATCCTATCTCATTCCAAAAAATAATGTCTGATAACGCAGCCGTCTAAATATTTCTATGTGTGGAATCAGATTAAATAAAGTGTATTTTTGTAAAAAACTATTGAATAATTTGTGATTCAAGGGGAGTCTCGTAACACCAATCACTCTTGCCATGAACAAGAATGCACATGTTTAATTTTGTCCTAGTTTGAATGACAAATTAGACTCGTCATCCGTAACTTAGGCAAAACAAGTGCATGACGAGTCTAAGGCCCGGTAGACACATTCGGTTTTTAAACGTGCGGCGCCACTGCGGCACCGAAGCCCAACTATGTACACATAACCGTGAAATGATACGCGAATTCATTTCGAGCCATTTGCGATAAATATTCTATCGAATAAAACATGTTTATTTCGCTTATTTGGTGTAAAAAAGTATATTTTGAAACAAAATAGACGTTACTGGATACGACCATTTATTAATTATCTTTTATATTCCATTTGTTTATGAAAACAAGGTACTTCAGAACAGAGAAGAGTGTGCGGCGAGTTGCAGCGCCGTGGGGAACTGCGGTTCAAATTGCACGCAAGTTGGACGTGTGTCGCCCCAGCTGTGCTGGAGGCATGTGTGAACTGTTCCTTTGGATCTAATATATCTCAGACCGCGCTTGCGTTGCGGCAGCGGCACCGCACGTTGAAAACCGAATGTGTGCACCGGGCCTTAGTCGTCAAATGTACACAAGGGATTAATACACGTATCCCATGTAGCAACTTTGGCCGTGTTAGCCCGGTTGGAAAAGTAACGGATTACCAATCGGAGTGTTGCGAGTTCAAATCCGACCAAAGATCGTCGTGTACAAAAGAAGCTAGTGCAATTTAAATCTGTCGTGGCATCAAATGTCCTTACGTTGGCGGGGTGAGAAAGTTTGGAGAGTGGGGTACCATCTAAGGTGAGACCTCTTTATACGACCAGGGTTCAATATTACTTGGTATTCCCTAGGATTTTTCCCGGATATTTGCCAATAGTCCGCGTTGTGTTGCTCAGTGAGACGCTAGTTAACTAGTACTTATTGACCAACGTTTTACGATAGCATTCTCAATACCAAGTATCTTAACGATTTATAAGCGAATGATATTTTCCCATTTATGTGCTTCAATCCTAAGTGGGATTCAGTTTGTAAACCGTAAGTAATTTGAATTGAAAGTAAGCTGATTAAAAGCGTCAGTGGAATGAAATCCTACTTTTGTGATTTTATCGAAAATCAAATTTCTTTGAGTTGTATCATGCATGCATAATAAACTACTAAGACCCCAATCAAGAACTGAGGGAAGAATTAAGACGAAGAAAAGAGAACTTTTAAACGTAACCGTAGGTCGAAATCAATATTCCCAAGTTTCATCGTTATTATAAAAGATAAATATTAAGCTTCATTTAAAGATTTACTGCCAGCATCTGTCGAAACCATATGGCGCTCTGTTCTCCACTAGTTTCGCTAACACGACGGCACTGTTAAGTCACGACAGCTGCATAGAATGTCACTGATGACAAAGGCTTCAAAAGGAAAAGCAGTTTTAAGTGCGTGTGTCTCTGAGTCTGCATGTGCTGTTGTTGAAGATGTGGGCTTAGCAAAATGGAAGGTATTTATCCGTTTGCTAATGGAGAAATTTCTCCTTTTGCTAATGGAGAAATTTATTCTTTTTCTAATGCCTTTGTGAGAGGAAGAGTACAGCGAAAATTTTTGTATTAGTTGATGTCTTTAAATAAGCAGATTAAGTTCCCCGGAAATGTTAAGTACGGAAATTCCATACCCAGAAAAATAAAAATTGTCTGCCTAATAATTCGAAAATAAAATTATCTCTAAAATATTTAGTGCAGGCGTCGACAAACTACGGCAACGAAGGGTTTGAGAGAATACAATATTAAAAGTAGTAAATAAGAAAAATATAATAAATTAATAATTATTATTATTAATGAATGTAACGGATTCTAAGCATTAATAATAAAATATAATAAAAGACGGAAAAATTATTTTGGTGACAAATAATGAAAGGGTAGATGTTCTTTACTGCCCAATATACCCGCATACATTCCATCATGCACCCACTGACATTGCATCATGCCCATACCTTTACACCAGAACAAATCCATGATCTCTTTTTGGGACTTAGTCCATTCGGATATATGCAGTCAGATATTAGTACCCAATATACCAATTAATACCCCCGAAGAGCACAATTTCACAAGCTGAAGGCTCGTGACTTTCATATACCTCGTAAACATCAGTATAGAGGACTTTCTGGTCTACGGATTTATCCCAACCTTATGCGATGCGTATACAATGGTAAAGATCACTCGAGTTCTCAGGTGATCATCCTGCCAAGTTCTGATCATATTCAGTTGTTGGGTGTAAAGTTCTTCAGCTTTTACTTGCCTCGTTTCTATAAATGGCTTTTGAGCAAAAAAAGGAGCTGGAAACCTTTCCTGTTTCCAACACAGACACTACTCTAGTACTATATTACTTTGTAATCTGTTTTCAACCCTATGCATGTAGCGATCAATATTTTAGCTCCTCGGATATTTTGCAACATAAAAATATGGAGACCCTTTTTTATCTCTACAAAATACTGACTTTACTAAAAGGCTTCAACCGAGAGTTTTTGCTTCTTAAGACAAATTGTCGCTTTTTTCCTCAATAGTTTCGTTGTGTACATGAACAGCTTTCAGAGCTTGGTCTACTTACGTCCTTGTGTTGTTGTTTTATTTCATTTTCTGGTTGCTCGGCTCTTAGCAGCTTTAGACGTTTAGTACTGATTCGAATTTAATTAAAATTGATCTCTTGCTTAATGTTGCGACGCTGTAACCCATTTGACTGTGTCAAGTATTAGCAACCTTGGGGTTACGAGATCGAAATCCGATCCAGACAAAGACCATGGTGTACGTGGGAGCTAATGAGCAAATCTGTTGTGATATAAAATGTCCTCACGCGGTGTGTTGCTCTAGTACGACGTTAATTAAAAATAACCATTACAATTACCTTTACCAAATGTCCACACGTTAGTGCGATGTGGAAGTTGGAAAAATTGAGTCCCTACTCAGGTATTGCTCTTGCCATCTGATCGTGGGTCAAATTTACGAAGAGTTGTCCTCGGATCTTTCCCTTCTGGATCGTTCCCCGCCCATCACCAATAACCCGTTGTGTTGCTCAAGTACGACGTAAAACGTACAGCGGACCTGTCTTGCATAAATATAATTAAATTCAATTATTAACATTAAATTCTACTTCTATGACGTAATCAGCTCAAAATTAGTGTAGTGACCTAGAAATTCCAAATATAAAAAGCCGAGTAAGTTTCATGACGTCAGAGATAGTCGTTCGGGAGTTTTTTCTGACGAGAGGACAGATTATGTTCTCGATGTACGAGATTTTATGCAGAAAGAAATTGAAATACAGTAGAACTCCAATGAATCAATTGGGACCGGACCCCATTCGGATAATCAAAAATTCGGATAATTGGATTGCTTCCGAAAAAAGGGTCTAGTATGTATTTTAATTAATGACTGTATGTATGTTGAAAATGGGAGAAAAAAAAAACTATTTTTAAACAAAAAGTGCTTTGAATTAATTAAATGAAAAGGCAACACTTTTACATGTTAAGCGTACTTACAAGTGCTATACATAAGTACAGCATGTACGTACCGTACTGCAAATGAAAGTCATTGCTTGCTTAACATCTCGGTCAAAGTAAGCTGTTTGACTGTCTTAGTCCGTTTTCGGGTAATCAAGTCGCGCATCCGCTTGATAATGAGAAGTTGCATGTGGTCACACTCGAGCTTTCGCTCCATCCACTTCAACACAGTTTCTAAGCCGGCAAATGCTTCACTAGCAGATGGTCCCGTGTCTGCTTCAACTTCGACAATAAGGTCATCTTCTTCAACGACACTTTCTTCTCTCAAACTTTCAATAAGTTCATCATCATTTAGAATTTGATACCACCCAGAATTATTATTTTGCGAATCGCAATACGTTTCCGTCTTAATTTTTTTCCTGAAATTCTGAAAGCGATTCGGATAATCAGCGATTCGGATAGTCGGAGTTCGGATAATTGGAGTTCTACTGTATTAGAATTTTTTTCTACAAACTACAAAACTAAACAGTTTTATTTGATAAATTATTAAGACTATTTGCATTCTGTTTCGAAAACGGAACTAATAGGTGAAAAACGATATCCAAAAGAATTACCAAATATAAAATGAGAACTTTAGAAACTTCACAGAAATCTGTACAAAATTACGCGAGGCATTTGAATAGCTAACACACGTGTCTAAGTTACGAGCCGGTGATGAATAATTTAATTACTCTCTAAGCAAATCCTTTCATCTTAACACCGTTCGATATATTCGATACTTTGTTCGGTCTATTTGCCGTCCAAACGGATTTACAGAGGTAAATGGCGGGGGAAGGCAATTATTCCTTCTCATACGAAGCTGCAATGCCTTTGTTGGTAGTAATTATGCCAGGCATACATTTTAAGGAAAGCAGGTGAATAAAATTAAATTAGATTTAACATCAATACATGGGCTGCGTGAGGTAATTACAAGATTCTAATCTGTCGCGTGAATATTTAATCCATGATTCTTCGGCAGCCATGTTTATTCATAGTGAGTATATTACAATGTTCGATCAAGTGTCGATTGTTCGTATCTTTTACTTATTAAGTAGGCCAAAATGATCAAAACTTTATTTTAGTATTTATGAAATGAGGTCTACAATACAACGAAACTTTTAACATGGTCTTTACGGATTTACAGAGGTAAATGGCGGGGGAAGGCAATTATTCCTTCTCATACGAAGCTGCAATGCCTTTGTTGGTAGTAATTATGCCAGGCATACATTTTAAGGAAAGCAGGTGAATAAAATTAAATTAGATTTAACATCAATACATGGGCTGCGTGAGGTAATTACAAGATTCTAATCTGTCGCGTGAATATTTAATCCATGATTCTTCGGCAGCCATGTTTATTCATAGTGAGTATATTACAATGTTCGATCAAGTGTCGATTGTTCGTATCTTTTACTTATTAAGTAGGCCAAAATGATCAAAACTTTATTTTAGTATTTATGAAATGAGGTCTACAATACAACGAAACTTTTAACATGGTCTTTAAGTCTCGGTGCAAATATCCGATTTTTCAACGTGCGGCGCCGCTGCGGCACCGAAGCCCAACTATGCACACATAACAGTGAAATGACGCAAGTACGCATTTCGCGCCATTTGCGATAAATATTCTAACGAAGAAAACGTGTTTATCTCGCTTACTTGGTGTAAAAAAGTATATTTTGAAACAAAATAGACGGTTACTGGATACATCCATTAATTAATTATTATTTATATTCCATTTATTTATGAAAACAAGGTACTTGAGACCGGATAAGAGTGTGAGGCGAACTGCGGCACAAATTGCACGCAAGATGGAAGTGCATGGTTGTCCATCGGAGGCATGTGTGTACTACTCCATTGGATCTAATGCATTCCAGACGTACTTGTGTTGCACGTTGAAAAACCGGATGTGTGCACCTGGCCTAAGACAGCTATGGTAATTCGTAACTAAACTCCCACACTATTAAAGCTATCTTTCGTATATCTACTCAAATATTTATTTGAAATTCATTAATATTGAGCAGAGATAAATCGCGACGATCACATTCAATTTTTTAAATCGAGTGTCATCACGACATACGAATTTATATGTAGAAGAAACTGTCTTTATTGCTTCTTCCATCCAGACAATCATCTGAGCGTGGCACAAAATTACCTGGTGTTGCCCTCAGTTCTCTCCCTTCGGGATTGATCCTAGACCGTCGCCATTAGCTCTATATGTTGTTCCAGTGTGACGTTAATTAAAATATCTACCATAAAGACAGAAAAGATAGGTGTTTTGATTATTGCGCTGCAGCAACACAACGGGCTAACGGAAGAAACAGCAAATCAAAATTTTTCTTATTACTATCTTAGGTCAATCGGCGGCAGAGAAATTGTAAAGTATATACTAAAATGCATCCAATTATGAATTTTTAGTTTGTTGGTACTAGAGATGCTGATTTTTATCCAATGACCTTTTAATAAAAATGTCCTTGGATCCATCAAAAATACTTTTAATTAACAAGGATGCAACATGTATTTAAGAATTCGTATCTTAACGGTTGTCAAGATTCTACACACAGGTTTACAAACCAATACTACACGTGCATTCAACTACATTGATACACGTGTTATCCACTACATAGATTCATGTGTGTTCAAAACTGCAGATATTTATGGAACTTTCTAAAATAATCTAGTTTAATTCCGTGAGCAGTATTAGCCATTTATAATCAAAAAATGTAAACAAGATTTTAAAAAAGGTGGGAACAGCTACACTCTACGTTTATGAGCAATGACAACGACCTTGGAGGTTTTTTTGGCGCACTTCTAAAGTCGCCAAGGAAAGAATTATTTCCTAACTCTTTTCCTGTCACAAATTTTTTTTCTTTTTACAACACACTTTTTAAACACATTTCAGAACGTTTTGAAAAGTATATTTTTTTTTAAACTTTCACAAAAAGTAGTAAGTTTAAGCACAGTAAGTCAAAACACATTTGTGAACCAGCAGAGAAACTAAGCTACGAATGTTGGGTAAGAATACCCTGAAACTTATCACTTACACTAAATACAGTGGGCACGTTGAAAAAGAAAAAGATTTACAAAAGAAAAAAGCAAGAAATAATACAACCTGTTAACGTCAGAATTCTTTCGTAAAAGAATAATGAAAACGAAAATGGTAAAAAAAAAAAAACTCTTAATCCTTTTGTGAAAACTATTATATTAAAATAAAAATTCCACAACCGTCAAAATACAAATAAATGGACTAATGGTATCACAGAAAAAGGACCAATGCAATCAAAGGATATTTGAAAAGCAAAATAACCAATTTGAGGAAAGAAAAAATTTCTAACGAATCAATGAAATCAAACGACTTTAACGGATTTTGGAAGAACTTTCTAGAATATTCTAAATGAAAATTGAAAGTTTTCGTTTGCTGTGGTTGCCATGAAAACCACAACAACCGTAACGAAAGATGGGTTGTCTTAATTTATCGTAACTCGCAACTAGAAGTGCGCCAAAAAATCGCCAAGCCGTTGCCATCACTCATAAACGTTGAGTGTAGTTGTACCAAAAGGTGTAACATATTATCTTCTTCTTTAAAAATTATTCTTAATTTCCATCTCTAAACAATAAAGAAGAAACATTCATGTGTTGGAAGCTATAAAAAGTTGAATAGTGCATGAAAACGTTAAAAGTTTGATGAAGTTACCACACAATTCCAAGTTAACTTCTTTGCACCAGGAGCCTGCAGTTGCCCTTCTGATAGAGTCGCGGATCAGCAACCGGAGGGTTGCAAATTCGAAACTCGATCAAACCAATGATCGAGGTGTACGTGGGGGCTCGTATGCATTAAATCTATCGTGGGCTCTAATGTCCTCACTTTGGTATGGCATGGAAGCTTGGTGAGTGGAGTGCCAACTCAGGTGTTGACGTCATTTAAACGTGATTCAAAATTTCGAGGTGTTGTACACGGAACTTTCCCTTCGGAATGGATCCCGAACCGTCATCAATAGCTCATTATGTCCCTCCAGAGTGATGTAAATCCAATGACCACACTACCTTGGCATCTTCCAATAAAGTAAAGGTGTTCGCGACTAATAAATTCTCATATCGGGATAATAAATTCCCTAATAAGTTTCATATTGAGATAATACATTTTCTAAAATATGTATCTTGTGTTCCCTTTAGTAAATGTTCAAAAGCTAGTCTTCCGTTGGCATTAATGGACTGTATCAAATCAGGGATCTGTGAGAAGGGTTTACTCTACATCTTCACTTGTATACAACACGAAACGGTCCTCAAGTTTTGATTAGAGACTTAAGTGATTGAATTGTTGATTTTTACCAAACCGGAATCGAGGCGTTTAAGCGGATTATTGTACATCATCTACCTCTCCTAATGAGACAGACGGAGCATATGCGAGCCTATTAATGCAAATTCTTCTTGTCACTTGGTTCGAATTCATGTCACGTGATAGAGTGCAAAAGCTTTCATCCTTCAAATTATTGATTGGTTAAAATGATTATCCAGCGTGATTAAAAAAAAACATTAGTCTGCATTTCGATAGCCAATCGTTATAAGTCGATTCTTAAGCCCATGTGACTTACCCTTCTCATATCAAACGACAGGTACTCAGCCTACATCCTCTGTTTTTTTTCTTTTTTAGGCCGATGTTTTGCATGGTGAGACAACAAAGCATGGTGAACAAAGCAAACATTCCCTTTGAACTGCCATCCAATGAAAAGAAATATATCTTAGTTATTTCATAAAATTCGAACGTGGGTTATTCGAACGTTAACGCTATAAGCAATGCATACCTTTCTATGGTTCTTATTTTCTTTGTTCTTAATATAGTGTGCCATTAGCTGAGAACAACTTCAAATTAATTTTGAAAATAGTCATAAGGTTAATTTTTCTACACAAAAGCATGATTTAAAATATGAAATTTTGAATCAATTTCCACATAATCTATTACCTTCAAAACATAAATTTCGTTAATAAGTATGTTTTAAAAGTATTTAGAAAAAACATTCCGAAATGTGCGTTAAATCCTATAATGTTGTTTTTCCGTCCCATTTAAAACACAAATACGTTCACTTTTTAGGGTCAATTTATTTTGTTGAGTCTTAGTCACGTAATACGAAATATATCTTAGTAAAATTTTTGCAATACATAAAAGCTTCAAATCAGTTTTGAAGCGCAAAAATATTACTTTCTTAAGAACATTTTGAGCAAAATGTTAAAAGTAGTACTAACAATCGCAGTATTGTTATCAGCGCATTTTAGCATAATTTTATTTGCTAAGAATGACATCAATATGTTGTCGAGGTAACTAAAGAACTGATTTTACAAAGCATGCAAAAATGTTGTATTGGTCGTCAGGTAAAACAATGTATAAATACACTAAGACGGAGGGTATAAATATATTTTAATGCTCGAATACCTTTAGAACTGTTTTAAACATTTTTAGTCTGTTAAATTTTAATGATGTAGTAGGTTTGTGTGAAGATTTGTCAATATTATATGTTGCGGTCAGTGGTTTGAAGGGCAACAAAGAGTACTTGAATGGACATTGTTTTTGATATTCCCTTTGGATGCATTGTACACTTAAACTTATCCATCCAACTGCGAAAGCTACACTAAGTTGAATCCTATTGTGCGATCGTTGAAAATTTAAGGAAACCAAAGATTATGTAAAAATATATAAGTGAAAGAAAACAGAAGACATATAGTGACGGAAGTATTTGTACACAAGCAAACTTACAACTACCACAGAAACAAATTACAAGTTCAGGTCTCCACCATACTTAAGAGTGATGATCCTATGTCCCAAGGAAAATCGGAATTCGTCATTAAACCTGATAGACGGTGTTCCATGTCTGTTCACGACCGTCGGTAACGGCAACCACACCAAACGCAGCCGACAATATTCGGTAGTTAAAGCTTAGTGTCTCAACGTGTAACGCGCCTACAGTCCTTCCTTGGCCAGTCAATAGTTCGTAATACTTCAGGACGCTGTATAGAGGACGATATGCATCGTTGGATGTTCGATAAGGAATATGTTGCGTTAGTTTCACTTCGGGTCTTGATGGAAACGAAGAAGCAGATATGTTAGCAATGAAAGAAATCAACAAGTTGGGCCAGGAGAGATACCCTCTTCTTCACAGGACATGCCCCACTTCCATCTTATCCAACGAGGTTTAAAAAATCAGTTCAGAAAATTTCTCCTGGGGCGAAAAGGGCACACCTCTGCATTACATAAACCCATTACAGAATCATGGGATATGAGTACCCCTGTCGACCACCTTAAAATTGTACGGCTGAGGAACATTGTTATTAACAAGGGCTCGGGGATAAAAAATTTTGCCATATTGAGATTCATTGAGAATCATCAGGACTTCGTTATATCCCATGAGACTGAAAACAAAAGTCTGGCATTATGTATCTCGCATATAATGTAACATAGTATGTTAAAAATATGTAAAAACTGTATAGAGGTAATGTACTCTGACATTCTGGATAGACATGACACCCCGGTGGCATGCTCCACTCATACCAACCACACTTACTCAAACTGGTACAGTATCTCACGACACAAGGCTAGGGAGAGTGTGTTGGTGTTTAAGTAGGTAGTTTCACTTTGTCTCTTAGTCCGCCATCCTATCTCATATGTGTCTCCTCCTTCTGGGCCTATCATAACCTTCATGGTGTGTGTTGTGTTCCGAATTATTTAGCGGCTAGCGATTAGTACACATATTTGTTGTGCTTTTTATTTATCTATGAATCCGTCGTTACTGAAAATATAGATCAGGCCTACACTAACCACCTGTTCGCATTGAGTGATCCGTAGTTCCATAAAAGGAATTCAAAGTTATTTTTTAATGATTTATTCCAAAATAAATACACACGTGTACATATAAGAAAAAGGATATTGCGTGAACAACATAAACTGAATGAAAAATCCAATAAAAAAGACTTAAAATTGAAAGATATTACCGTGCGATCTCACTTAGTACATTTAAAAGTAAAACGCATGGCCCCAGCAATAAAAGCCCAACAACACGTGTTTTTCCGCAGCAAGGGGAAAAGACAAGACAAGAATCAGAGCGCCCCCTCTCGAAATTCTATTACAGTGCTTTTACACCCAGTCTCGAAATCGGCCAATAGGATATGCAAATGGGCAAATGCCTTCGATTGGTCGATCCATTGGCGTTGGTTATCAGCTTTTAAAAAGTTGTAGTTATTATCTGAAGGAATTCAATTCGAAGGTCTGGTAGGTATAATTCGGGTTTGAACTTGCCACTTTATTCAAGACAATCATAAAAAGGTTTCAGATAGAAGTGTTAAGTCTTGCTAGTTATTGTGACACAACAGGTGTAAGCGTTTCTTCATTGACCCTCTGTTGCCAGCATCTTGTCGCAGCAGTTGGGTACATCTCATAAGACGGGTGATTTTTTGATAAGACCAGCCTGCTTCCAGCAGTCTCATATTGTTAACCCTTTCAAAGTCGTTCGGTTGAGTACATAAACAGACATAACGCAGAAGTCAGATTCTGGGAAGTTCAGTTTTTAAGTTACTAAGTACTCAAAGAAAAAAATAATGAAAAACATATAGTGTGGGCATTATCATACAAACAGACACGAAATACGTAAATCACTGGTTTTGCATTAAAATGGCCCAAAATGGAAAAATAAATTAAAATCGGACAGGAATATTCTATGTATTCGCTCCATTTTTATTTCTCATAATGGCATCTAAACATCGTATTTTTAGAAACATCACCACTTCATTGTTATTGCTGCACAATAAAATGCTTTTACTTTCGCGATAGTAAATCGTTGTTTTATTGAATGATTCTATTACGTTTTACGATCCTGATAAGCCATGATTTCAACAAACGAAGGTTTCGAATGTCTGTAGGAGCGATCGTGAGTCACATATTTCACAAATCAAGCAATGCGTACTCTGAAATAATAGTTCCTGACTCATTCAGAACTCTCCCGTCGACAATGCACGAGCATTTATGAGCTAATAAACATTGTTCGGAAGCTCGTCATGAGCATTATTCAGAACATATTATGCAATACCAAAAACATCAATACACTGTCTACCTCTAGAACAACGTAACTGAATTGCAATAATACACTGCATACATTAATCAGTGAAATGCAGGGATTTTATAAGCCTGTATTATGTGCGTGTATTAGTGTCAATCAAACTAAGCATATATATATATATATATATATATATATATATATCGTAGAGATGAATGTCAGCTTTGCCACACGAAACAGAAACAATTTTTAAGTCGAGAAAATCAGTTGTATTACTATCTAAATTGGTTTTAACTAAAGAAAGTTCATCTAGACAGATAGATTTCCAAATATTAGAAAAGGTACTAGTATTAAAAACAAATAAATCATCAATATATCTACATGATGATTCTACAGTCATGGGACAAACTTGGAGGTGTGGTACAGCTTACTAAAACATACATTTTTCGTATAGAATGTATGGTCGGAAGTGACGCGTGGAGATACGAAAACAAAAAATGAGACATGAACCGAAAAACATTGTTTATTTAAAACATCATTGCAAAAGGCTTATTTGCAGCAATGTTTACAATAAATGCTCAAAATTGCGACCACCGAGATCAATACAAACTCGGCAGCTGCGATTAGCTGGCAATGTTGTGGGTAGAGGACATTATCGTATTTTTCTGTAAGTGGTTTTACCAGACTTGTTGCAAGATGTTCCTACTGTCGTTTGTAATCGCATGTGGTTTCAGCATGATGGTCCATTTCAGACCATTTCAATGTGGTTGTCCTTAACTATATCTATTGCGGATGCAAGCGTGCGCGAAATGCCTGTTATCTTCGGAACTGTTCGCCAATCACTCCTTCGACGCTAACAATCATGTATTACTGTCAGTGGTCGTAATTTTGAGCATTTATTCTACTGTACCACCCCTCCAAGTTTGTCCCATGACCGTAAAATCACCCTGTATAGCAGAATTTATTTGAATGTTTTAAAATTAATGAAGAAATAAATTAACAAGAATGGATGAAAAATTAGAACCTTGTGAAAAAAAACCTTAATTTGAGTACATATGTGTTCACCAATAAAAATGAAATGATAAAAAATACAATAATTAACCAAATACTCCCATTCCTCAAAATCCATATAAATTGAATTTATAAAATCATATTAATAATAGTTTAAAATCTCTCAATTTGCCCAATAGTATGCTGGTAAATAGGTCTTTAAAATCATAGGTCTGAATATCCTCTATATCAGGGCTCGAAATACCCGGGTGCACAGGTGCACTGTGCACCTGAAAATAAAATTGTGCACCTAATTTTTTCCCTCTAGGTGCACGCAGTGCACCTATCGTTAAAAAAAGGCGGGGTAAACGTATTTTATGTTATTTTGATGCCTGAACAAAATATTAGCATCGACCTCTCTCGTAATTAAAATTCCTAAATACACACTATACAAAAACTTTAATCCAGAAAATGCTATGTTGCAATGAAGGAAAAATACAAAAAGATGGATGGACACTAAATCTTATGGGTAAAGATCAGCCAAAAACGTAGACGTTTCTGATTACCCACCAATGTCTGAAGATGATTAAATATTTGTAAGCAATAATTTCGAAGATGAAAAAAAATGTTTAAATATTTTTATTTGCTATCTTCTAGTAACATATCCAAACAGACACAACTAATAAAGTAGTTTACATTAGATTAATGCACTTATTTTACAACTCTTAAATGTGCACCTAAAATATAACCTGTGCACCTAATTTAAAAACTTAGGTGCACCTTGTGCACCTGTATTAAAAAATCTATTTCGAGGCCTGCTCTATATATATAATTCTCTTACGTGGCACGCAAAAAAGACGTTATTTGTAATCGCGTTTTGGCAACATTGTATGATTGTTTGTTTATCACGAAGCCTCGCGCTTCCATTGAATTTATAGCGTTATCGGATGAAATTATATTGAAAAAAAAATTAATTTTAGTCGAGCTGTTGCAGTTAATAATAGAAATCAAAGAAAGCGTAGGATCTTTTCAGGGTCATTTAAAAAAAAAGATCCTTTTCAGTGCCAACAATTATAGTTCAACAAGACACTTTGCACTACAACTTTCGACAACAAACTCAATAAAAAGGCGTGGGTGGCTCGAATGCAGGGGTAAATGTACACACAAACAACATGCTGGGTATTCAATTTCCAAATCAGCGCTCACATTTCGAGCCAAATTTGCTCAACGTATTCATTTGAATTCTGATTCCATAGGTACTGTATATATATTTTCTGAAAAACAGCAAAAAAATTTAGATTTGAAAAATATTTTTTTGGAATATCATATTTTGTAAACATTTTCTCATGCTAGGACACATGTCTTCATTGATGCGAGTGAAGCGAGCATTTCTTCATTTGTTATAATTTTTGAAAGACTTTTGTTGAATTTTTTTTTTTGGAAATTCTTGAGTTCTCTTGAAATTATATTGCTTACCATGCTATGTATGCAGGTTCAGAGTACTTGCATGGGTAGTTTCGAATTTCGGTACCCCGGCTGTTTGGTTATTTTTTGTTACTTTGTGTGTGTTATGTTACTGTTATTTTGTATATATATATATATATATATATATATATATATATATATATATATATATATATATATATATATATATATAAGGTTGATTCGTAAAAGATGGACAAAGGTGGACTGACTTTAAGAGGTGATAGTACACATCCAAACAAACAACTTTTATCAAAGAATGCATGGTCGGAAGCAAAACGCAAAGCTGCTGGCGCATTTGAAAACAACGTGATCCTTACAAATGTTAAAGCTCCATTCTTGTTACGAGTTATTGGTAGAAGAACGACAGTAATAGCATGCAAATGTGATATGGGGAAAAAACTAGCATGCAAATTTTCGCCTCGATTAATACATAAAAGCCCCTGATCCAAGTGTGCAACTGTCAATCGCAGTAGAAATATATCGGAAGATGTTGAACACTAATAAGGAAAAGGCTGACATGCATTTTATCTACGGACTTGCAAATGGAAATGGCTCAGAGGCTCAACGCTTCTACGGAGAAAGGTTTCCCAATCGGCGGTTGTCCGACAGTAAAACATTTGAGCGCTTGCACCAACAGTTGTGAGAGATGGGATTCTTTCTCTCTTCCCGATCGGATGCAGGTCGTGCAAAGACGGACAGAACATCAGTCGTGGAAGAAGCCATTCTGGATATGGTGGCTGATCAGTTAAATACAAGTACCCGAGCAGTGGCTAGTCAGTTACATGTATCACAATCCTCGAGATGGCTAGTACTGAAGGCTGAACGTTTGCATCCTCACCATGTTCAACGAGTTCAGCAACTGACTCAAAACGATTATCCTCGTCGTGTGGAATTCTCTCGCTGGGAGTGGAAACTGCTCTTCCTTCCTCAGTGGAAGTATAGCAGCTCTCTCTGGAAACTTTAACGATTTTTCTTCATCTTGTTTTCTTAAGCTTGAAATCTTTACATGATCTTCACATAGTATGTCAATTTCTTGTGCTACATAATTTTTTACAGATTTCTTTCCCAAAAATCTCCTGATGACAAAATTTTCAATTACGAATGGCGGTGGTTCATTCTCAACTCTTTTGGTGTCATCCTGTTTATCAAACTTCTTTTGAGCCTGAACAACATCATCGAAATCTGAAGTGTCGGAGATGGTGGAATCATGCATTGAAAAGTCATCTTTAAGGTCATTTATGGTTGTTTACTGTAAGAGTTAAAACCTGAACTTCGTCTCATTATATGCTGACTTTGCTGATACCTGACAACATATGAAATATCAGTCCTTACATTCCAATCGGCAAGAAACAACTAATGGCTTTTAGCTGTCGCTTTCGTATCTACAATTGTATTTGTTCATGAATATTTCTTTTTGAAAAGCGATCAAAGTCATTCTAGTTGGAGGTAAATACTGTATAAGGACCCACATAGGGATACCTCAAATAGCCAAATGTGACCTGATAATCAAATGTGCAAAGCTAAAAATTCTCGTGTTCAAGTTTATCAACTTCGATTTCAAAAAAGTGATGGGTAAAAAGTTTTCTAGCGATATTTCTTCATTTTTGACATTTTCAACTGTTTTCTTCAAGCTGTTTGATTAAATAATCGTCTTTTTTTATTGTTGATTTGGTCTAATGATTTAAATTATTAAATTATTGATAAAACAGTTATTTAAAATTTAGGTATTTTTCAGTCAAGTAAGATGTTCTGCGTGAACTGAAGTTGTAGTTTTTGAACCGTAAAATGAAAGCCTTTGGAATGATTATGTCACATATTTAGTTTCGACCTTCTGTCTGAAAAAAAAAGTCCATCCTACTATTATTAAATTATTGATATAATTTAATAAACGCATATCGATTCTTGTACAGTGATGATATTAAGTTTAACAACAGAGTAATAAATGAAAGAGTGGCCAGAGGTAAGATGACAAAACCTAATTAATCTTCTCCCTTCCTTGAAGTGATTTAAATAGCTATTGGAATATATTTTCTGGCATTCCTAAAATTAAATTAAGTGTCCAATTAAGTATACCAAAGTGAATTTGCACAATATCAATGAATGTTCTACAAGAAAAATCAATACGCTTCTTAAACCTGTTTTAATGCTATCCCAACAGCATTTCCTAGCAATTTTATAATTAATCGTATTCTGTATTGTGTGTGCATTATTTTATTAAATTTAACAAAAAGGCTAGAGAAATTTTACAACTAGTTTAAAATTGTGAAATTTCATGTATTCTTTACTTAATTCCAAACTAACGATGTCGGTAGATTTTCTTCACTGTTTTTATAATCTTTCTTCTTTAGCCGACCAACCGGCATAGTGGTTAAGGTGTTAGCTTCTAGATCCGAAGGTTCTTGGTTCGAATCCAAGTCCGGGCATAGATGTTTGCAAGCGTATGGTATAAAGCGGCTGGTGCACCTTAAATCTGTCGTGTCCGAAAGTCGTTGGGTTGGTGTGTAAATTTGGAGAGTGGGGGTGCCAGTTCAGGTGTTTCCTCGTCATCAGACCATGGTTCAAAATTCGAGGTTTTATCCTCATATCTTTCCCTTGAGGGATTGATCCCGGACTGTCGTCAATAGTCCGTTGTGTTTCTCTAGTACGACTTTAATTATAAAAATGACCAAATTACCAGAATTAATTATAATCTTTCTTCAAAGTCAAGTTTCGTGCTAAGTATTCACTAGTTCGTCAAACAATTTCGTCAAGTTGGAAATGGTTGTATATTTTTGCTTGGTGTTGTCCTTCCCGGTGTGTTGTTGTTTGCCTAATGCAGCATTAAAATTCCATATTACTACCGAAAAACGAAGTTGAAAATAGTTCCACTCAAATGCAACCACCAAGTCTCACAAATGTGTGAAATATGATACGCTACAAATCCGTTAACATAACCCGAATCTAAAATCATATTAGATCGCAGTGTATAATTTATTTTTTCCATAGTGAAGAACGAAACCCAAAATATGGCGGAATCATTCTAAAGGCTTTTCATTTTCCGGTTCAGAAACCACAAATTCAGTTCGCACAGAACTTCTCACATGGCTGAGAGAGTATGCGAAACGAAAATTGTATTCGTATGTCGCTGACCGATGGTGGGTACACTTCCACCGAATAAATCGGCCATCCCATGCTCTAACCGACTGCCCCTTGCTTCAATCCAACTGTAAACAAAGCGGAAACACTGAGCTTCTGATCATTACGAATGTAAATGTGGGTACATTTTTTCATTTCCCGAGGCGTTAGTCCTCCCCATTTATTAGACGGATCGGAAGATTCGTAAATGTCTGAGTACCCATGCATGAGCTGTTTATGAATGTGAAGAGGGTTCTCATGTGGTGTGTTGATTTTGTTGGTGCAAAATCAACCCAAGGCAGCTCATGCGAGGGGTTTTTTGTTATTCACCGAATGCTCTACTGGGTAGTTATGGTAGTTTCAATGATGGTGAAAATAAACTTTGTTCCAAATGCGGATTTTCAACTGATATGTGCCGTTAGGTTTCTATCGCATCAGTTCTGAAGTTACGAGTGAAATGTTTTTGCGAAACGAGTCCTCTGTTGAATGAATTTTAAATAGTTTGGGTTGAAACAGGAATCCTTTATAAAATGTTAATAAATAAAGTTCTTTAATGGAGTTGTGAGCGGCTTTACCAAGATAAATGTGGTTGGCGGTTGTCTTTCTGAACTTATTCTGAACGCGCGTCACTTGTTTTTCGAAGAAGATTTACCATCTTCGGCAATAAAAATTCGAAACATGCATTTTAAAGTAACCCCGATATGTAACTATTCTAGATCATTTTGGTAGCGTAAATAATTTTTCTCATTCAGTGTGATTTGAATTTGCACAGAAAATCCTTCTCATGTTACGTTCATCAGTTTAATGTTTTCAGTAGGTAGTTACTTCTTATATTAATTCGCCGTCCTACAGTTGATTATTCCTTTCAACTTGTTGATTGGTTCTTAATGGATGTTGTGTGCTTTTCCAAAGATCAAAATTCACTTCGAAGAGTAGTTTTTCATTACTGAAATACTTATCTTCACATAAACAGTGTTGAACAGTGTGATAGTCAATTGTATTACGTTCAATTTTCGTTAACATTTAGATGAAATAGCGTTTGAAATTTCTGTACTCAGTTCTATAAAATCAGTTATCCCCATAATTCTACAGCCTTTTATTAACATTTCGTTTAGGGAAGGATATGAATGGCATTATTAGCTGCCTCCTCTAATGCTTAAAATAGCCCGTTGTGTTGCTCCAGTAGGACGTAAATTGAACTACCTATCTAACTGCCTACTAATAGTATTTAACTATATTATTTTCGAATGAAAGAAATAGTAGCAGCATTAAAACTCGAGTGCGTTTTCTCTTTAACTGACGGTTTTAAGTCATCGGGTGCGAAATTAACAAAAGTCATCTAGTCGTGGTAATTGCCTTGGTTGCCTTGTATTGAATTACGTTATGGTTGTCTACATCCTATTTTTTAATGATGTTCCAATCACTAATGTATTATTATTTTCTACAGTAAGATTTGGAGACTCATGTTATTTTCTATTTCAATCCTGAATCTTGACTCACCTATTAACTTTTAAACTGCTCAAAACATGTTGTTGAAAGGAACGGTTTCGTAAACAACGACATATTTGCTAGCCTTTCACCAGTACGCTATTTCACCAGGAATCACTCTTACAATGAAACCTTCTAATGAAATGGATAAAGCACGTGGACGGAGTCGAAGGGTAAGTCACTTATGTTTACGAATCGACTTGGGTCGATTGGCTACTGAAGCTCAGTCTAGTGTTTTTTCACGCTGGATTAAACACTTTAATCAATCAAAAATATATATCCCTTTAGAATTTCTGCTTTTTTCCACAATCACGTCTATCCTCAAGCTAAGCGAAAGTCGTAGTAGCTTGCTTGGTAGAATAATTGATTTTAAACCGAAGGGAAGCTAATTCGATCCAAACAAACTGTACCCAACCAAAGACAGTCGTGTACTTTGGGGGACGATGCACGTTAAACCTGTCGTGTCTTCTAATGTCCTCATCTTGGCTTGTTGTGGAAGTTTGGAGAGTGAGTTGTAAGTTCAGATGTGACCTCGTCATCTGACCGGGGTTCAAAATTACGAGGTGTTGCCCTCGTAAACTTCCCTTCGGGATTGATCCCAGACCGTTGCGGTTAACCCGTTGTGTTTCCCCAATGGGACGTTAATTAAAATACCTGCCTGCCTTCAAACCTAGTCACCGGATGAAATTACATGAAAATGCGAGCACATACTCAGACTAATTCATTAGATGGTAATGGTAATGGTAATTTTAGTTAACGTCGTACTAGAGCAACACAACGGGCTATTGACGACGGTCCAGGATCAGTCCCTGAAGGGAAAGATCCGACTAATTCATTAGAAGGCCAATAAGTTCCCTTCATGGCTTACAATTTCGAAGCCTTATTTAGCTTGTTAGTGATGAAATTCACAAACCAACTTATCGTGATTACACTACTACACGGTAGTTGGGCAACTATGTAAAAATCGATATCAGCTTATTTTAATAATGTGATGCGAGGAATTTTCAGTTTCAACAAACCAATCAGTTTGAAAACGAAAATCTCACCTCCTGTTACCCAAATGATATATTTTGATACATGTAGGGGTACCTTAAAAGTAGTTTATAGAAGTATTAGCGATATTTGGCTGGACGTTGACCCAATAAACTATCATATTTTTGTTTGGAATGCATTCTCTGAAAATCACAATCGAAAAATAAGTGACACCAAGTTCCGGAATAAGTGCAGGAAGTACGTTTTACCACAAAACACTACCGCCATCTATATTTAACTTAACATAAGAGGTATATCATTCCGTCGGGGCAGTCATACCTATGGAAGGTGCGAGTTGTATCGTTGTAGGTGCATTACTCCCTGGATGTATTTCACTGCTCTGTGTCGGTAAAACTTTCATTGCGTTTGTCTATTAGTTGATATTGCATGTCGTGTCTGGCATATTATGGCCAAATATGGCCCTAGAGCATTAAATCTACCAAAACAACCTACTATCATACCGTGTCTGTACTGGATAACAATCTAAACCTATATTTTCAATTCTGATTGAACAGAAATTATAACATGAATGACCTGGAGTCTTAGGCTTACACAAATAAATGTGTGAGTACTTGTGAGTATTTCATAAATCAACTGTCGGAATGGTCGGAGAGAACTATCTGGAGTGTCTGTACTGGGGGTTGACAAGACTAGAGTCGTCACCCAAAGGTTTCTCCGCAGTTGTGTGATGCAGTAATTATTTTTGATTAGCTTCATTTGGCCCGCTGTAATAATGGCACAAGACTTGTATCGTTTTAAATGCGACTACAGAACAAATCTGTGCTGAGATGGCAAAAACTTATAAGTCACTTTTGCCAAAAAAATTGACTAAGTCCTATCCTGGAGTCTTTTTTGTTAATGATTAGAAGGTGGCAAAATGTCGTAAGTCTTTTTCTTTCAGTTTATGAGTAAATAAAGGTGGGAAAATTGTAATAAATCAAAAATCACAGAACCACATGTTGAATCTTGAATCTTAACAATGGTGTCACGAAAAATTAAAAGAGTGACTTATAACATTTTGAGCCATCTGAGCACAAAAATAATAATAAAATGGCGAATTTCTAATGTATAAAGTTGAATGTTTTTAATTTAATTAAAATTTTTAACTTTATGGGAGCTTTGTTTTGAGGAGATAAAACCGAGGATTTGTTAGTGTGTATCCTCTTTAATAAGGAGTCATTACTTCTTGTTACAAAGTAAATCTAAAACATCTTTCTGAGAAAATGTTTTTAAGTGATACCGTCATCTATAAAAATTGATATTCTTAAAAAGTAGTTTCCGATATCGACAAACCTTTGAGACAAGTTTTAGAGTCACAATATCACCATTTTTAATTTTTTTACATCAGTATTAAAGCCTAGTTCCTTAGCTTTCAAAATATGCAAAGTATTTTTTATCTTAAAGAGTAGGAAAGAGTTCTCTACACATTCACATTATTTAAAAAACGCATGCACATTATTTTATACACACGCACATTATTTTTAAAAAAACGCAGTTTTTATCATTTGCTAATGTTTTTTTTCACTGGATTCATTTTCTTATTTTCTTGTTCTAGTCGCAAAACCGGATGCTTCAAAATTTATTACTCGAATCATCATGTAATTCTCTGTGGAGGTTATCAGAAAAGCAATTGAAGGGGATGTGAAAAGTTTGAGTGTGTAACCATTTTTGAGTGTTTTCTGCAATTTATATTACAGTTACGTAACCCAGAATGTAAGTATACAGTATCTTTCAAATTCGTCGTTTTTATCGTATCTTATCAAATTTATCTCTTTAAAGTTCTTATCAAATTCATTTCAAAGGGATTTTCATCGTAAAGAAACAACCCACCGGAAGATGAGGATTTTGCTTCTGCTTTATCCCATATGGTGTACATGCGCGTTTGGGAAGCACATTCTACCACAAAATAATAGCCTTTTAAGGTAAGCTTTACAGAATAAGACTCTCATAATAAAAGCTATCCATCAGATAAGTATTTTATAAATGGAACAATTTTTATCAAATCAAAAATTTGAATTTTTTTTTTTTGCCAAATTTTTTGTAACTGACAATTGTGAGAATTCTTTTCAGCTATTTTCGACTAATTGTTTAAAAATAAATATATGATTTGAAAACTAATAAAAATTCCTAACATTTTGCCCCAACTCCGAACATTGTTAGTATCTTAAGGCAATTGATTATGAAAAAAATTACAATTATGAAAAAAAATAATAATAATACTTTGATTTCAAGAAAAAAAATATTTTTAATAAAATATTTTTATAAAAAAATTGCTGAAGAGAAAGAATATTTTATAATGACACAACTGATTGCAAATATTTAATTTAGAAACTTATCTTCTTTATTTCCTTTTAGTACCTAGGCGAAGTAAAATTAAATTTCGAACTTATTTGTATTTCGGATTAAAAACTTTTATTTGACACTAGCAAAATACCCGACCTTACTCGGTTTGAATTCGTTTACTCTAGATTGAAGAGATAATCAAAATATATAATGACTTACGTTTTTTGTAATTCATTATAACGGTCTTAAGTTGTTTTCATGTGCAACTCAATTAATTAAAATTACGATTTACGGCGAGTGCTCTCGCACTCATAGTCAACAAAACAATATTTTTTTACCTGTGGCACTCTTGCCTCCGGTATGCGACATTGTGAAATTTTGCAATCTTCTCCTGTCATTACTACAACGAATTTTTTAATGTTGGAAAAAGTTCTAGTTTGGATTTTTAAACATTATTATTATTTCAATAACGACATTATTCTTTAAATAACGGCATTATTCTTTAAATAACCGCATTATTCTTTAAATAACGGCATTAGTCTTTAAATAACGGCATTATTCTTTAAATAACGGCATTATTCTATAAATAACGACATTATTCTTTAAATAACGGCATTATTCTTTAAATAACGGCATTATTCTTTAAATAACGGCATTAGTCTTTAAATAACGGCATTATTCTTTAAATAACGGCATTATTCTTTAAAGAACGGCATTATTCTTTAAATAACGGCATTAGTCTTTAAATAACGGCATTATTCTTTAAATAACGGCATTATTCTTTAAATAACGGCATTATTCTTTAAATAACGGCATTATTCTTTAAATAACTGCATAACTACACTTAAAATTTACTGAACATTTATACTGACTTACCTAACATTTTCAAGTCTAATACTTTGTGGTGCTGTTGGGTGTGATGATAAGGAAAACACATTTATTAAAATAATAAATATTTAAAACAGGAAACAGCAAAGTAAAACAAAATAAAAGATGTCGTAAAAAATTGTTCCAAAGATATTAATTTGTGATTCAATTTTATCTCTTGATCTCGCACAGTTGCCACAACTTACAACTAAAAGTGTACAAAATTTAGAAATGTGAAATTAATTCAGAGCGAAAGAACCAGAAAAAATATCACTGCTCGCGCGATCGTGTTCATTCTCGTTTCATTAAAAAATATCGTCTGTCCCAAATTTTCGGAAATCGTTTTCATTGCGCAAAGAATAAAAATAAGACTCGAAATAAATAACGTATCAGAAATGAAATCCCATAAAAAAAAATAATTTTTTGAAGAATAATTACTTTTTCAGCAGTACTGGTAAAGCAATCGAATTAATCGTAATATTCAATAGACATTCCAATTTTTCCAAAACTACCAAATTATGGTTGATTTAAGTATACTTACTCAGGTGTTTTAGCATGAAACTCGTCTAAATATAACAATAAAGAAATGTTTAATAATGCATTCACTAAATTATTAGATACTGTATAAAATAAAATACAATGCAATCAAATATCTCGAATACAATTCATGTGATGCCTACACAAACACACAAACACAAAATCGAGCATAGAACAGAAAGACGGACAGACAGACTTTCGCAACCAATTCCACTCACTAAATCAAGATAAGTACTCTCTGTATGCAAATTTCCATGAAAATATCTTAAACCCCGTGGACGTGTATAGGGCACAACATACAGACAGACAGACAGACAGACAGACAGACAGACACCAAACGAGAAAAAGGCGGATTCGGCATCAGAAGGGTCCAAAACGGATAGAAAACTTGAAATGGGTCGAAAATATTGAATGTACAAACAAACACTCCATTCTTATTTATATAGATAAGATATCTAATGTTTTTGTGACTTCTTTTTATCGGCTCCATATCCCATCAATATGATTAAATTAATTTTACACTTTAATTTTCCATTCGATTTCTTTTATTTTAATCAATAGTTTAGGTTACAATTTACATTCACATTTACTCTTCGTTGACAAAATTTATACAACGATGCAATTTATTTTCAGAATGAAAACTTTCTTTTATCTATTATATAGCTAAAGTACCTGAAATATACAGGTCATTTTTCAAACACCCTTCAGCGATACTGATAATAAATGCTTCAGCTTTTCCTTCTGAATAAACTATAAAGTAACAGTTTTTTTACACCTCAAACGTTTTCTAACCAGTTTGGATAAAATTTGTGCAACATTCGTACTCTGTAATGGATGAAGAGGAATAGATTGTGGTAACCTAGATTTATAAATAGTTTTAATCAACAAAATGGATTCGTGTCGTATTGATTCAATGCCAACAAATTCCCCAAGAAAACTCTTCCAGGAAACGGTTTTCCCGTTTTCTCCTCTTACATCGTATACTTCAACTTTTATATGTTTTATTTAAATTTATGATACTTTCTCTTCGTTATTAATACATGCATCAAAGCGGCAAAGCAGATATATTTTTCCTTCAAATCGATTACCCACACACGAAATATTTCTTACAGTGATATATTGTTAACTCAAACAAGGCTGTTTTAATATACTGTTTCGAAACGATCTTATCGTTATAATGTTGCGAACTGTTGCGCTGTATTTTTTGGTAACTTGCAAATACAGTAAACTCTTGCTATATCATTTTAAACAGACGAGCTTCAAATAACGTTAAAAATTTTCACATCATGATACTATAATCAAAACGTCGTTTTAAAGTAATGCTCTTTATTTTAGAATCCATGTGAATCTGTGATGAAATTATTATACCATTGATTTCTTACAGAACTAACGTTAAGAGGTGAAAGATGCTACTTATTTATGTTTTAAAAATCTAATAGCTATCATTTATTATCTTTGAACATTAAACAATAATAATTTCAGATTTTTACATTTTTGACGATATACCATGTTAATCAATGAAACTTCAATTAAATACACTCACAATCCTCAACACATCTGCTGACGCTCAAACAATATATTGTGTGCACGTTTTCACTTGTGAGTTTTTGAAATGGTCGCCTGAAATAATACAATACACAAATGCATTTCTTTCATAGAATATTAGTTTCTCGACATAATTATACCAATTAATGGAATATTAGTTTAGCGGTATTAGAATGTTGGTTCTTGAAAATGAGCATACCAAATAAAATACTAAAATACGTCTAATAATTTGGCCGAGTGCTGTAAAAAAGAAGAGGGTTTTAAACTGCTGTTTTGGATAATAAATTTTACGTTTTACATTTATATTTTACGTAGTTATTAAAATGGCGTTATTAAATTTCAGTTCTCTCGTGACTAACTTGTGCGATTTTACTTTTGTTACCACTACCCAGGAATATTAATGTTTATTCAGATCTTATCTTTGTGATTTGACTTTTTCGATCACAGATCACATAGCAGTACTGCAGATTTATCAGCCGGTAAGACACACCATCCCAAGGATTTTAAATGTACTTATCTGGCGTATATGCGAAGGCCCTTTCAAAGTTTCACTACTTAAAACTCTCTCTTCATTTTTGCGGAACGAAAGGAATATCCATCTGTTCGTTACATGCTCTAATTTTTTACTGAATAGCAATGCTTTGAAAGAGGACTTAACGGAATATGAAATGTTCAGCTATGTTCATAAATAAAACTATCGAATAACACCGTAATATATTTTTATGAATTCTTTTTACAGGAAAATGTTGCATGGTGGATTGCTATAAAGTATATCCGCCAAACTTTATTTGTTACAAAGTGGTTTTAGAGGTACTCAACAAAACAAAATAATGCAAGATTTACACTCGCCAAAAATTGTTTCTCATACTTTAATAGGCCTTACATAGAGCAAAATGGTGAAAAATTGATTGTATGTATACTTATATGGAGAAAGTTTCCCCATATATAGCCATATGGAGAAAGTTTTCCTAAATTTATTTTTTTAACAGGAAGTTCATTATATTTATGTAGAAGGTAGATAAAGTATGTATGTCTCCTTAGTGTAAAAATGTTTTCAATTTGTGTTATATTTGTTATGAATGCTAATGGGTTTGTGAAAAATAGTAAGGTTCTATCACTTTCTCAGAACTGTTTTCAGTTTTCTATACTTGATGATTACTACTAATTTTTATAATTGAGGAGACGTATTATTGACAAAAGGAAGCAAAATTCCGAACTATAGTTTAAAATTTTTACCTAAAAGACTGTACTTAAGGTAGGTAGATAGTTGAATTGTTGTCCCTCAGGATCACCACACCGGGCTATTGGCGACGTTCCGGGATCAAGCCCGAATAAAAATATCTGACATCCCATGATTTTGAACCATAGTCAGATGACTAGGACAACACTTTAGTTGTCCCTCCGTTCTCCAAACTTCCACACCATGTCAACGGAGGAGAATTGATGCCATGATAGATTTAACATGTACCAGCTCCCTCGTGCACGTCAGTCTTTGAACTAGCAATCCCCCGATTGGTAATCTGCGATTCCACCACTTTGTATACCGCGGCTGAGACAATTACCGATAATCTGTTAAAATAGGTTAACTCCGATTTTGAAGGAACAACATATTTTTAATCATTTCATACACCACGTCATTTCGTGAAAAACAAGAGAACTCGATCGTTCAAATACCAAAATGTAGTCATCTATGAGACTGACTAAATCGACATGATCTAGGTGCAAAAAGCAATCTTCTGAAGTAGGCTTTTTTACTCCCTATGGAATAAAACAATTCAGAACTACCTCATCTCTGACTGAAAACTCTTCGGGATTGATCCCAGATCGTCGCCAATAGCCAGGTGTGTTGCTCCAGTGCGACGGTAATTAACAACCTACCTAACAGAAAAAAAATATGTTCCAAAGAATAATATTCAGACTATGCATAAAATTTCCACCTATGCTGTTGGACCAGAATTTCAAATGAAAAACATTATCAGAATATAAAGATGTTGAAGTTTTATGCATTGATATATTCTGATAGGTATTCTCATAGGTATCGAGTGTCTATATATAATAGGGTAACCAGTTAAAAGTGTCTCTTATAGAGCAAAATATCATCCTAATTTCCAAATAAATGGAGTTACAGCAAATTACATAGCAATTGACATAGTGTGTCTTATACAAGGTACGGCTAAGGAGTTGGACGGTTTCAAATGGAAATAACTCAGTGGTTATGTATATCACAACAAATTTGTTATTGCCACAAATCAGGCTATGTATGCCATTTGGATATTTGTACATACATTTAAGATGACATGAAAATTACGTTCCTCAAATGCTGCCCGTCCGTCTTCATGCACGCTTAAAATCTTTACCTGAAGTTACATGTCACTCTTTCCAACATTTTGCCACCAATATTGGCGATTTCCTGGGCAATGTCAATCTTCAGGGTTAGATTGTTCGAGGCCTGTTTATGTACATTTTTGACCAGGTAATCCCACAGAAAATAGTCTCAGATAGTAAGGTCAAGCGAACGTGGAGGTAAGGAAATGTCGCCCAACCGAGAAATTATGTACCCTGCACAAAAATGCCTAGCTAAACTGTCAATGAATTTTTTGTCGTATGAGTTGTGGAACCATCCTGCTGAAACCATGCCATACGCCTATTAATCCAACTAAGGCCCGGTGCACACATCCTGTTTTTCAACGCTGCGGCGACGCCCGTCCAACTTGCGTGCAATTTGCACCACAGTTCCACACGGCGCCGCAGCTCGCCGCACACGAGTCTGAGTTCTGAAGTACCTTGTTTTCATAAATAAATGGAATATAAACAGTAATTAATAAATGGTTGTATCCAGTAACGTCTATTTTGTTTCAAAATATACTTTTTTGTACACTAAGTAGGCGAAATAAACACGTTTTCTTCGATAGAATATTTATCGTAAATGGCGCGAAATGAATACTTGCGTTATTTCGCGATTATGTGTGCATGGTTGGGCTTTGGTGCCGCAGCGGCGCTGCACGTTTAAAAACCGGATGTGTTCACAGGGCCTTAGACGCCTACGCATTTGTGTTGAAGAAATCTCGTCATCATTTCGATCAAGCATTCGCTATTCACTTTCACAGTATTCCCGTTCTCCTATAAAAAAATAAGGGCCTACGATGCAGAATCTACACACTGCACACCAAACTGTAACATTTGTACTGTGAAGAGGCCGATCGATTTTTCCAGTTTTTGAAACACCCAGTGTTAAGACAAAACTGTAGTTCTAAAGAAAAAAATTCACTATAACATTTTTACTCTTCAATTAAAGCCCTCCAGGAAACATTAATGATCCACAGAAATAGTATCCACACTGATCTTTTGCTAGTTTGAAAGGATGCGTAATACTTGAATTTTTAAGGTGAAACTAATTCTTAAGTAATGGATAAACCATTATAATTTTTGAATTACTTAAAGCTTTTAAATTTGCTAGCCTGAAATTTTTGAAAAGTAACTTTTGTTGCCCCAAGACCTTAAATTCCTAAACAATTTTAAATCTGAATATGATTTAATCCATGAGCAATTGTGCATATAATTTTCCATTAGGTCTCCGAAACATGGATATGAGTCTAAAATAATCTCTCTCTCTCTTTTATGGAAAATACACATTAAAATTCATTTATGTAGAGTCCGTACATGCGTGTGTACGATTAATTCCCATTTCCACTAAATTACCTGTCATTGCCATCTGGTTCTGTTCATGTCCTACCATATAAATTCATTTTATGCCTGCTACTAAATATCAAATAAGTGTAACGTTATTGTCATAAACGGAATCTATAGCATTAAGGATGCTGTTTCAAAGATACGGATTCATCAGCTGGTACAATTTTAAAGCAAGCCAGCAAATATTCGTATTAATTCTCAATTCGAAAGTACTTTAAGAACTCGAGATTTTATTAATGACTAAAATCTCTAGCCCAAGAAGGGGGCTTTCGCCTACTTGAATGAAATTCCATGGAACTAACTCCAAACCTAATTACCGATAGGAAATTACTCTAGAAAAGAGGAAGTTTCGTTCCTGGGTATGCATAATGTGTCTATTAAGTTGTTCCGCGTGATAATACAGTATTATTCATTTATGCACTATCGTGAAATGTGAAAGTACGGATCACGTATTTCCTAAATCTGCGTTCGCACGAATCAAGTTTAATTTACCGATTATAGTTGATCAACAAAAGTTAAATGAAAACTATAGTGAGAACCTTCGTTTCAAAAGAGTCAGTCGATCAACTTCTTAGTGCAGTGGTCCCCAACCCCCGGGCCGCGGACCGGTACCGGTCCGTGGATCAAATGGTACCGGGCCGCCCAAGGAACATTAAATTATTTCCATTTTTTTTACTGTGGTGTATTTCTCTCGGGTTTGTGCGGTTCTTATCTATGAAAATTCCACTCGGATTAGGAGGCGGTAAATCAGAACTTGAAATTTGTTCTGTTACCAGAGCTTCAATTGTGATTTCTTAGTTCTGTATGTCTCTATTTTCCAATTTTGATCAATGTGACAACTGTTTTCAAGTTAGAAGACAAAATAGCTGCATATAAAGCAAAACTAAAGTTGTGGAGACGGCGCGTGAACAGAGGCATTTTGGACATGTTTCAGACATTAGTGGGGATTTTAGGCGAGATTGAGCCTAAACATTCATTCTCCCAGTTGGTGCACGATCACCTGTCTTTGCCTTTAAAAGAGCACAACAGACCCAACCACAAAAGACCCATGGACTAGTAAGGAATGAATCCGGGACTAGTAAGGAATGAATCCGCGATCCATTTGTTAACAAATCAGGCGAGTCTAGCATGTCTGTGCAAGAAGAAGATCAACTACTGGAGATTGTCTTAAGAGAGATTGTCTACTGGAGATTGGCGGCCTTAAAATTACGTTCGAGACAACAACTCTGCTGGTGTTCTGGATTAAAGTCATGGTGGAATACCCTGAGATTTTGCCACCACAGCACTTAAATCCCTATTGCCATTTACGACAACCTATCTGAAGCGGGGTTTTCTGCAGTGACAGCAACCAAACAAAACGGTATAAACTGGACATAAGCAACACACTTCGGGTGTCATTGTCTCCTATTACCCCCAGATGAAACCGTCTCGTCGCAAAAAAACAAGCTCAGGGTTCTCATTGATTTAGCGTTCTAGTGAGTTAAAATGTTAAATCACTTTATATTCATTTTTTGGTGTAACTGTATTTTATTTTGAAGGCATGTTTAAATACAATCAAATTAAAAATTGCAATCAAGGCAATCTAAAATATAAACAATCAACCTCCCCACCCTCCTCAGAGGGCCGCGTTAAAATTATCAAACGTTGATCCGGTCCGCGGCAATAGAAAGGTTGGGGAGCACTGTCTTAGTGGATCAAGAAAGGTTTGAACCAATCAAACTTCATCGTTCAAGTGATGAGTCATCCGCCATCTGCTTTCGAGTTATTTCCCCGCGAACGATCTGCCGTGGTTTATTTTATTCCAGAAACAAAACAAAAGTGCTTTTTCATTCTTTAGGTCATGTTTGTATCTTAGCGATTGTTAACGATAGAGTAAAAATTTCAATAGATTTGAAATCTGCGGAACATTTTACACCACTTCGATACCTTAAATATGATTTTCTACAAATAAATAATTTTTCACTTGTAACTTTTATATTTTCGCTTATTAGGCCCAGTGGCCGGTGCACACATCCGACTTTTCAACGTGCGGCGCCGCTGTGGTACCAAAGTCCAACTATGCACGCATAATCGTGAAAAGACGTAAGTACTCATTTCGCGCCATTTGCGAAAAATATTCTATTGAAGAAAACATGTTTATTTTGCTTACTTGGTGTACAAAAAAGTATATTTTGAAACAAAATAGACGTTACTGGATACAACCATTTATTAATTATTATTTATATTCCATTTATTTATGAAAACAAGGTACTTCAGAACGGAGACAAGTATGCGGCGTCCAGTCCAGCTTCGCGTTGCTCTAGTGTAAAACAAGTTAGTAATAATATCGACGAAATAGTATTTTTTTTTAAATATAATTTTAACACTTGAACACAACTAAACACGACGTAGAGAGATTGTTCACATGCCAGTTAAAATGTAAATCAAATCGTAAACCATGAAGTTATTTAATAAAACAAACACGTTTTTGTTTTAAAACTACTCCGTGCTGTTGTAGATCACACTCTTTAAAATAATTTGATATGATTTTAAAAATCAGATAGAATAATAGAAACAATATTTACCATCAATGTGTTAAAATATTCTGTAAAAAGCGAATTATTGATACCAAAACTTCAATTAATCATAATGGAAGTCCTTTTATACAGTCGGTTCTTTCATTCGTGATTGTTCCCGGACAGTCGCCAATAGTCGTTATGTTTCCCCAGTACAATGTAAATACAACCCTCTTTTTTTAGAACATTATAACTTTAACTAAAACAATAGTTTATAAGAACACATACGATATGTAAAAAATACGAATATCAACATAGGTAGTCGCTCAATACTGTTGGGATTTTTTTTCTTGAGTTTGATTTTTTCAAACGAAAGTGATTCAGTCTCAGCGATCCATTCTGAACTTAAACTTAAAGCAACCTTACCATTTGTACTTTACCTGATACACTAGTGAATGAAACCAGAGCTTCTCCGTCTTTCTACAGGTGGCCTCTCTCTCTTTAAGAGCTTAATTAGAAAAATCTACTGAAATTTATCTGTTCAAAGATAACATTTAGACTCGAGTTTTTCCTCGTGTAGAGTATTTAAGTTTTGATGATGGGGAACACCTTGTTCCACCGAAATAACTTATAATTCTGTTTCACAAATTTATTTTTATGTTTTAATAATTTTCGAAGCTTAATGACTTAAACAAAAGTAATCATCTTTTTAAGTCAATAAGATAGAAGTTGCTGAAATAACACACCTGTGGTAGTATATATAAACTAAATTTTCTCTCCTAGAAACTGCTTCTAAAATCGAGTCGTGACAGAGGTTATTAAAACACATTTCACACTTTTGATTTTATATTAGAATGCATTAAGTTTCTGTAATCCCATTCATTAGCATGCTATTTCGATGGTTAACATGGCGTCAAATGAGCTGTTGGGAAATCCAAGCAGAATGATGCCTGAAGCCGCTATCTATAATTACACTCCCATAGTTATTAATTAAGTTCGTTGCAGCCATACATACATATTCGATTACACTATGTCCCTTTGCAATCATGGTTAAATCTGGTTAGAAAAACATTTTCATTTAAAAAAGCCACTTTCATAACAGATGTCTGCTTTAGACACTCGTGTAAGTTCTACTCAAGTATCATAAATTAGAAAATAAAAGAAATATGTAGGTAGGTATTTTAATCAACGTCCCTCAGGAGCGACACAACGAGCTATTGGCGAAAGTCCGGGATCAATCCCAAAGGGAAGATTCGAGGAAAAACCACGTAATTTTTGAGCCTTTGTCAGATTACGAGACAACACCTGAGCTAGCAGCCTACTCCCCAAACTTACACATCACACCAACGTGAGTGCATTTGAGGCCAGGATGGTGGTCTTTGGTTGGATTCGAATTCGCAACCCTCGGGTTGCTAATCCAATGCTCTTCGAAAGGGGAATACCGCTGCCCTAAAAGAAATGGGATACTACCTGATACTTTATAGAGATGTTATTGTTATTTTTAGAGATGAAAGGTGAATTTAAAAACAATGGAAAAGGATGGTAACGCGTTAACATTAGTTTATTTCAGGTAGGTAGTTGAACTTCTATCTCGTTAGATTAACACAACGGGCTATAGTTGACTGTCCTGGATCAATCCTAAATGAAACAATTTATTTCAGGGAGATCAAGTTTCTAAAATATTGAAATTATTACGATAATTTTAAATACAATAGCTTCAAATGATAAGAAAATGTATTTTGACAGGCAAAAAATTATAATACTTTTTATTGTTGTTGTCATGCGGGCCGTATATGGCCCAATTGGGGGTGCCACTGCCCCTGAGGGTTAGACTTCTCCATACATGACACATCCGTTTTACAGGAAGGTCCCTTTCAAACATCCTTTCACTCACACATATCGTTATTTAGATCCCAATTAGAGGCCGATAACCCCCTGATCAGGTACCCCCAGAGCTATTGATTTGGTATGGGAACATGGGGTACTTTGTGACCACCACCTATTTAACGTGCTCCAGCCACCATTAGCGAACACGACGGTCTTTAGCCAGGTCTAAGCGCCGATCTTGCAACCATCAGAATTGCAGGCTCCGTCGAGTACAGAACCCACAACCCTTCCGATGCGAGCCCACCGCTCTACTGACTAAGTAGTAACTGACTCTACTACTCAATATTTTTTATTAAAACGACGAATAACATATTCCTTGATAAACTGCTTAAATGCAATACAATCACATAATAGTGGAACGATTTTTTTATTTTTGGTTAAAAACTAAATTGTTTGGTCCAAACTTTAAAAAAGATTTCAATTATTTTGTGCTGTAGAACAAACTTTTTTAAAATTATAAATAGAGTTATGCTTTTTAGAGTTAAAGAAAATACGTTTTGGTCTGTCTTTTTCTTATCAACCTTTTTTTTTACATTCTGCTGAATCTTCGTAGTAACACGATATTCACGACATTTTTCAACTTTAAAAAGAATTAACAACAGTTTTGTCGTATATATTACTATATGTAAACGCTTAGGGTAACTAATCATAAAAATAGTATTACATTTTCTTAAAATATATTGAGAAATGAACTGCTAGAACGATTTCACTGCCTGCTTTGCACAGTTCTCTTCCAATTTCGGACTTCATTCTTAAGCTTTTGAAAATATATTTAGCATTATAATCAGAAACCAGCAGTGCTATTTAGTCCGGTACTCGGATATTCAAGGGTTTCAGCTAAAATTAACAGTTTTTGCATTGTTCGGGATTACGTTAAAAGTAAGTTTCGACCTCATACATTATATGGACAACGGTATTTGGACACTGCAGAAATTTGGATGAGAGTCTATCTTAGTGTGGGGTTGTTTTCCTGGTTAGGACTCTGACCATTGCCTGGTACCTGGTACCGTGAACTTGGTGCCGTGTACTTCGACGTTCTGGATAATTCGGCCTAGCTTACACAACGGCAATACTACGACGATGATGGTTGTTTCTTCCAACAGGATCGAGCTCTATGTTATACTGCAAAACGGGTGCTGGCCTGGTATCCTGAAAATGAGGCGAATTTGCTTGACTGGCCTGTTCAGTGCCCCGATCTCAATCCGATCGAGCACTTGTGGGACAAATTGGAGCGACGAGTACGACACCACCACGCACGCTCATCTTCACAACAATCTCTTCTCACAGCCTTGCAAGAGACATGGTGAGCTATTCCTGCCCAGATTTACAGAGAACTTGTGGAAAGTCTGCCTCGACGTTTTGCAGCTGTAATACAAACAAAAGGAGGGCCTACCCGTTACTAAATAGACTAATAAAGCATTTTTTCTGAAAAATATTCAGTGTACAAATACTTTTGTCCATATACATAGAGTATATTGTCATAAAAATGCTCTTATGATGATGCTCCTTGTACGCAGCACACAACATACGAATCTTCATATTGTTTTATTGTACATTACACCCATCCACATTTGCAAATGCGAGAGTCACACTTTAACCACAGATTCCCGATTTAAGTGTATTAATATTGAAACTGATATTACAACTTCTACTGAAAAGTGTAAAAGCGCTAAATATCGGTAATGAGAGCTTTCTTCTGTAATTTATTGATATTGGGAATGAAAGTAATTTTCACACCTTACCGGATATTCCGAAAAACTCAGACCCCGATACTATGGTACCGATAATTGGAAGTCCTGCCGGGTTGAATCACATGGTAATAAGAAACTGGTGAATGGCATAACAAGAATGTATCATAAATGTCTTGAAAACTAACTAATCATATTTTATTTAACAATAGAAGATTAATTAGCACCCTGTGTGCTTAATGTTTTCCATCACAATGAGCTCATCCAAATAACATAACCATAGAACCGAAAAAAATTAAATCCCTTTCAATCAGAAATTCTATTAAAGACATTCCTTAAAAAAAAGTGACCGTCCCAAAGCAAATCCAGACGAACAAGGAACAATTTTAACGGCTCATTAGGCGTGCAAATTCCTCATTCTACAACTGCCGGATGATGCGCGTACCTGCAAATGACCAAAGTTCAGGAAAACATCGTCGTCTGTAGAAAAACAGCAGTCAAAACAAGGAAACTCAACGCACGACATAAACACACACCAAGGACGAATCGTGCGCAGCCAGGCGATGGATCATTTTCGGCGAAAGTTTTAACTCATCTGAAGTGTCCGGACTTAATGGAAAAATCGGTCACCATGAATCTCATTCTGGAGAGAAAGAAGTTCGGGGAGATCTGACTGATAGAGAAGTCATTTTAAATGGCGACTGATCGAGTTGAAATACGGACATGTGTGACCGATAGTTCATTATGCTGCTAATGAACCATGGAAGTGCAGCGGAAGTGTGTGATACGTAACTTCTTGGAACTTTTATCTGAGTACCTCAAGTAAGGGATGGAATGGTACCGGAGTCCGAAGAGTCTCAGGTACTCGCGGGAAATGTGAAAAGTTTTTCTACTGTTTTGTTCATTCAAAATTCTAAGTTATATAAAGTAACATATCTTTGAAGTGATTACGTCTTTAAAGTTCGAACAGTACTGGGGGATACATGTAAGGTAGAACATTACAAAAAAGCGTTCAAACTGTTTTGTCTGTAATCCGGAAGATAAATATAGCGTTGTGTGGACAAATGATGTCAATACATGACATGACCTTTGTGTCTAGTGCGCAGATGCACTAGGCGCGTGAAGGAGTCCTCAATGTGTTCAAATTATACCGTTTGACGGAAACATTTTGCCCACTGCAACTTTAGATTGCGTGGAGTGAGGACTGCTTAAGGAGATGTCATTCGAAAGCTACGTATGTTAGAACCACTGGTCTTCAATCAATACAATTATTCTTCAATACTAATATCAGACTGTATTTTAAGCGTTCAAATTGTAAATTAATTGTTGCATATAAACATTAAAAAATCGTTCAAACTTCTTATGTCTGTTTCATTAATTCCACTAACTGCGTTTTGTGTCTAGACAGTCAACCAATTTTTATTATTATTATTTGAATAATAATTGTACAATTGAATGCCTCATGGCAGCATAATGATAAATCACACAGAAATACGTTCGGTAACAAATGCTGCCTGATGACGGAAAGCAAAAATAGAAATCAGCGCAGAACGAAAATGCAAGGAAACACGAAAGTAGATTTTGGCGTCAAAAAATACTGAACCGACAAATGAAGTGGTTGTCCAAAATCTAATTTGGAAGACGACTGAGATATGAATTTTTTTGCCACTCGCACTAATCGGAAATAAGAATGAAGCTCAGTAAGAAGTACTCGAAATGATATTTTGTATTTGTGGCTAAGTTTATTCTATTTGTAGGTATAAAAAAAATTAGTATATTAATGCTTAAATCGGTAATAAACGGATTTAAATAAAATAGCATGAAAGGTGTGTAGTGACACTGCTATCAATTGGTATGAGAAATTTCAGCGCAGATGCTTTGCGCGGATCTCCTAGTTATTTATATATTTCACTAATGTATGTAGCTTAGAAATCTGCATTATTTGTGTATTGGCACCTGGTAACAAACATTTTATAAGCAAATACAATCAGAGATATATGGTCAATTCGCTCCTTAGTTCAATTCGTTTAAGTCTCTGGTTTGCGTTATGAAACAATACAATTTTAAAATCACAGAGAGATCATCATTACATCACTCTCGTAGGTCTCTTTAGAAGTCCAGTGACAGAAGGGCAAATTGTAAGGGCATAATTAAAAAAGGTTGGATATGGCGCACAACAGAAAATTTAAGTGAATGAGTTGTCTCGTTGTTGAAAAATAGTGAATGGTCTTCAACAAGTGAAAGTGATGAAATTTTGGTAAGAATTCAGAAGTGTAATTACAGACATGACA
This sequence comes from Metellina segmentata, assembly GCA_947359465.1. Lineage (NCBI taxonomy): Eukaryota > Metazoa > Arthropoda > Arachnida > Araneae > Tetragnathidae > Metellina > Metellina segmentata. The sequence goes on along the minus strand of OX375878.1, from coordinate 84,079,980 downwards.
GCAGTGCATATTTGTGCCATACTTCAGAAAAAATTTGAATTAAACACTACTAAAGCATTACTAAAATACATAAGAAATGCTCTCTTTCTCTGATTTTCGATCACTTTTATTAATTGGTAATACTGAATTCAATATAAAGAATACTTGAATCCCTTATAAATGGCTAGGCAATTAGAATACGGGTGGTAATGATTTATCATTTCTCATAAGTCTTTAAACCACAAATTTAATTGTATTTGGTTATTTACCGTGAGTACTTTGTCTCCAAATTATGAAACATTGTTTCATAGTAAAAATTTATTAATTATGAATAATTTTTTTTAGAATTTTAAATAATATATCAGTAAAATGGTAACAATACAGTGATACCTGGTTGATTTTCATCTCTGTTTTAACTAAATCCCAAACTAAAATATTATAGAGAGAAGAAACTGTTTAACTGTGCCATGGTTAGATACCCTTCAGTGTAGGTATGCGGAGTGAATAGTTTTACTGAAATTTACCTACTGCAGTATATGGAGATACTTGGCAATACTATTTGTGCAATCTTGAGCTCCTTTGCTAAGTCCCTTAAACAAAAAAACTTCGTTTCATCTATTTAGTATGAATATAAACTTGCTTTGCTGCTCAGTCAATCTTTACTTATAAACCACGTGTAGCAAAGCGAGCGTAAACATATCCCTATTTGAATTTACGAGTGAGTAGCTTTGAAATCCAAAAATGATTGAGTTAAAAGGAGATGAAACATCTCTAAATAAATATTCAACATTATTTCGTAATTTCCAGGAACATAGTCGCTCTAAATTTAGTTCATTGTAAATAAGTGAAATAGGAGTTATAAAAATACGTGAAGCATTGAAATTAAATTCTTGAAGCATATCGCACCTCTACAAGAAAAGTGACGCAACTCAAAATTGCAGAATTTGAGAAAAACACATCCACTTAAAGGATACTATAAAACTTATATTGAAATAGTATAAGCTTCTTATAAATTTTAGGTAAGTATTTATGGTGGTAACTTCTATTATATTCTATATAATAGTAATATAACTCGCTGGGGCGCCTCATATATATATTTTAATGACACAACATCAACATTTTTATTTTCTGATTTGTGTCACTTTTCTTGCCGGGGTGCGATATGTTGAGTATATTTTTGTTTTTTAAAAGGGTAGACGTGTTGTTATGAAACTACTGAGTTAGAGTGCTTTTACTATTGTCGTTTTTGTTCAGTATCTCAAAGTTTGATTACCTTTATTTCATGGTTGTTACATGCTACCTGTGAATATCCACAAGAGGCTTGATGGATTTGGATCCATCGCTTGGCCACCATGATCATCACCTGATTTATCCTAAATTTATTACTTCTTTTTGGGATACCTCAGAGGCATTGTGAATAAGACCTTCATTGAGTTGTGTCACTTTTTTTGCTGGGGTGCGATATGTTTTGACGGAATTTATTTTCTATAGTGCAATGCAAATTCGAACTAAACAAATTAACAAATAGCAGTATAGATTATTCGATAACGACATATTAATTATAGATATTTGAAAAACATTGTATTTAAATATGTAATTTATTTTATACTAGCTGAATTACTCGTCGTTGCTTGACTTGAATTGTTTGTAATTCCTCATAATATTACTCAAAGTTATTCCTAAGGGATTTACGAATTGTTTTTATCCCCCTCTACATACCTAGGACAAATCCAAACGGGGTTAATATGTAACCTGTTTCTCGCGGGATTCTAAAGAAAGAATGCATCAAATTTTGGGTGAATTCTTCTGATAATGATCGTAAAAATACTCAATGTTATTTCAATGTCGATTTCTAATTGTTTTTAACACCCTCTGTACGCCTTAGAGTCTATACCCCGCTCTATCCATCTATGATCAATACAACTAGAACTGATGAGATAGTATGCAGGCTACGTTATCCACGGGATTCTAAAAAATAGGTGTGCTAAATTTGGTGTGGGTTGGTCAAACGGTGTAGATTTGTATACAGAGCCAGATATACCACTGCTTAATATGTATACTAGGATAAATGGCAGTCATACGACGGGTGCATATCAAAATTTATTTATTTCGGTCAAACTTCATTTATATATTTTTTTAAACCTTACGGTGCGTAATCACTGGCTATGTATAAACATTTTTCAATCACTATGTGTCAACTTGCCTTGCTTTTGCATGGTGTTGTTTTTGAGCAATACTGGTAAAACAATATTATTGCAAAATTTAATTTAAGATCAACACTGTCACAAAATTTAATTTAATGACATTGAGCTGCGTACGGCAATCGTTTAATACTCAATGTTGTTTCCATGGCGATTTCGAATGCAATGATTTTTGATATTTCGTATCTCGTACCGTTCGTGACATCACCCAATCAATCAAAACAATTAGAAACTCCAACTACTCGTGTCGTCATACAACCAATCAAAACTTTAATAGCCACGGAAACACATCACACCCCGGCAAGAAAAGTGACACAACTCAAAAATTAAAATTTTGATGTTAGGTCATTGAAAAATATGTATGAGGTGCCCCAGTGTTATTATTCTACAGAATATAACAGAATACAATACTTACCTAAAATTTAAAAGAAGCTTATACAATTTCAATATAATTTTTATTGTATCCTTTAAGTTGATGTTTCTCAAATTCTGTAATTTAGAGTTGTGTCACTTTTCTTGCCAGGTTGCGACATGAGAACCTAGAGTTTTATATAATACTAGCCACTGCGTTTTCTAGTCCGGCGTTGCCCGTGTCAGTTGTTTTTGTGGGGTTATTAGTTTGCTTCTCAAACCAAATGGTAATTCGTATCTTATTGGATAAGAGCCATCATGTATTTCCATTTGGTTTGCGAATTGGTAGCCTATTGGATTCCCGTGACAATTATTTTCGTGGAGGGTCACATTTTCCGTGGGGTTCGTTTGCTTCGCAAACCAAAAAATATATAAATATTTTATTGATAAATAATCTTTCTATTATAAAAGAAAATCTTTCGATCTTTCTCAGGTTTATTCGCTTTGTGATTTATAGATAGCGAGTAACGTGATAGCAAGTTTTGTGGTTCAACAGACTAATGAATTTGGAGCGCTCGCAGACGATAAACACAGTTATATTTTTTAATAAATTCATTCATAAAATTTGAGAAGATGAGCTAGAAAGTTTGAAATGTTTTCAGAAGAACCGGCAAAATCTGTCGCCGTTTCCCTAGCAACTGTCGAATATGAAAATCTTGAAAAGTACTATCGCAACAAACAACACGGATCAGCTGAAACATATCTATGATTCGGTATATCTATGCGGTAGCTGAAAAAACAGAGCCCCCTTGTTTATTAAAAGAAAATCAAGCATAAAAAGTATCTATCTGGCGTAAAATTTTCAGCAGATATCGTAATTGGTAATTTTTAATTAACGTCGTACTAGAGCAATACAACGGGCTATTGACGACGGTTCGGGATCAGTCCTTTAAGGGATTATCCGAGAACACCTCGGAATTTTGAACCAAGGTCAGATGACGAAGCTACACCTGAACTGGCACCCCACTCTCCAAACTTCCACACCAACCCAACGTGGGGACTGTCAGCCATGACAGATTTAAGGTGCACCAGCCGCCTCTACACCATACGATTACAAACATCCATGCACCGACCCGGATTCGAACCAGGAACCTTCCGATCTAGAGGCTAATACCTTAACCAATATATCGGTTGGTCGGCTTCAGCAGATATCAAATCTGTTAAAATTTTCATTCTAATTTTAACGATCGCTGAGATAAAAAAAAAAGCACTGTAGAAAGCCAGTGATAACTTTAATAATTTCTTTAGTTTCAATCTAATCGGTTTGTCAGGAAATCAAAATGACTGAATCGCGAACCAAAGAAGGTCATTCAAATCTGTTCGCTCCCATTCAAGACAGAAAGTGAAAAATTTGGCATGGTTCCAAAGACTGACGTCAATAGTGACGTGGGGGAGAAAAGTCTAACTTTTGATTCTTCTTCATTTCCGAAAGAAGAAAGAACGGTGAAAAAACCTACTAAATTCATTTTAAAGTGTTCTAGATTGAATTTTAAAATTCGCAGCGACCCAAAAATTACAAAAAAATTCGAACTACCTGTGTGCCAAATCCCATTACTGTAAGTGCCATAGATTCGTCAGGACACTGCGTACAGAAAACAAACAAACACTTCCTTTAATAATAGCAGAGAAGATAGATATATGTCTTACGAAAATTCTTTTGAGGTTAATGAATCTATATGAAATGCAGTCCGCTTTGACTTACAAAGCATGTCTTTATATGAACATTTGAACAATTTAGTTTGGTAAGATAAAAGTTATTTTGAAACATTTAAACATTATTTCATTACATATGAAAATGTCACTTATCAACAGTGATGATTTGTCTGCTAGTTGAAACGAATTCCACCTTCATTAGGTAAGTATTACAGTAATAAGATTATTTATTTTTTGTTAGACATGCAGAAATATATCAATTTAGTTTCACTTTTATAATACGTGTAATGCAGTCTACGTTTATATCGGTGCAATGGCCTTGGCGCTTTTTTGGCGCACGTAGTAGCGAGTTATAGCAGGTTAGGCAACCCATCTGTATTATGGTTATTTCGTTTTTATGGCAACCTCGGCAAGCGGAAAGTTTTAATTTTCATTTTGAAAATTCTAGAAAGTTCTTTTAATATCCGTTAAACTGTCTTTTGATTTTATTGGTTCTTTTAAAAAAATTTCTTTGATTACATTGATTATTTTAATTTTATCCTTTGATTTCATTAGTTCTTTTTAATTTTTTTTTCTTTGATTTCATTGATTCTTTTAATGTTTTTTCCCCAGTTGTGGATTTTTCTTTCATTTTCATTTAAGTCACGGTACAGTGCTGTCGTCTCAAGTTGTATTTTATATATTTTTACATAGCTAACCTGCCAATATTTTTTTACCTGTGTCACATTTTCGAATTTTGTCATTTTAAAGGGAAGAATAACAAATAAATTTTTTGTGACAGTCATCATTAAGTTTTTTAAAAAGAATACATTTTTATTGTAAGTTCCATTTTGTGGCACGAAAAAAATGAATTTTTTTTTAACATTGAATGTCTTTAGTACAGACAGAGTAAAGGTAACCTATTATCATATTCTAAAAAATAGTAAATCCTTTTGACAGTTTTCTTAAGCGAAAATCACAGTTTTCAACAAACCTTTGACAGATACAATAAACATATAAAATGTTTAAATATAGTAGATTCAAGTCGAAAAATAGGATACACAGATTTTCTTTTAATATGGTAAAGAATTTTTAATATTTCAAGTCCTGGTTGGGATTTTTTAAAGTTAACATTATATCAATATCGACAAAATTGCATTTAAAGTTTGCTTTATTTTAACATCAACAAATGAAAACAGCAAAATAAAACTAAAGTTGGCGGAGAAAGAAGCTTTTCTGGAAACATTATTTATTTATTTTTACCTTTTTTGAGTCCTGATGCTAAACTGAAATATGTGTAAAATAAAGAAAATCGTATTAAAATATACGGAATAAATTGTGACTTGTACAAACAGACTCAAAATCACACATAAAACGGGAAGACGGGCAGACAGACTAACGCAATCAAAATCAGTCATTATATGAATGTAAGTACTCACAGTACGCAAAGTTCCATTGAAATAAATTCAACTGTTTTGAGGTAGTATGAGCAATCACATACAGACAGATGGACAGACACTAAACAAGCAAGAAGATGATTTAGCATCAGAAGTGCAATATTCAATCACTCCATACATTTAATATTTTCGACTCATTTTTTACTATAATTTCGACCCATTTCAAGTTTTCTACCTCTTTTAAGTCCTTATGATGCACAATCCGTCTCTTGCTCGTTTATCTGTTTGTATGTGTGCCCGTATTACGTCTAAACGCTTGGATATATTTGATGAGACTGTGCATACTTTGAGTACTTGCATTTATTTAGTAACTGGACTTGATTACGTTAGTCTATTTGTCCATATTCCCGTTCTATGTCTGATTTTTGTGTCGGTGTGTTTGTACAACTATCACATAAATTTTATTACACATATGTGAATACGATGTTTGTTATGAGCACACATTCAAAATCTATGATCTTGTAAAAAAAAAAAAAATTTAAATATATAGAAATTAAGTAAGTTCCAATTCTCTAATTCCTCCTCCCCCCCCATGTCGTTTATCTGTTCTTTAAACAAAAATAACATTTAAATTGGTTCATATCTATTTCTATAGCACGTCACTTTTTGAAATAATGGTTAACAGCAGATATGAGCAGTCTACAATAGTTTCTTGGGATGTATTCAACTTTTAAATTTTTCTTCTTTTAGTCTTTGCATTTCCTGAGATTAAGATATATTGTTAAGACATATTTATATATAGTATACGGTTAATCAAGAAGGTATTTTAGTAACTTAGAATATTTATTCAGACAAATGTACATTTCTATGAATCATAAATTTATTATATTTATCTATAGAATTTAATATAAATGGTGGAAATTTTTCAGCACACAATAGCTCTCCAATTACAATAAACAGAATAATATAAATAAGCATTGACAACAGAATGAAAAACAATTGCGAAACGACGTCATTTCAATCTAATAAACAATAATTGAGTTTAGAGACTATTCAAAAGTTCATAAAACTTAAAACTAATATTTAGAGTTATTAAAATTTTTGGAATAAAAATAAAACCTACTGAATTTCGCTAAACCGAAATCCTTCAGTACCAAAATCCTTCAGTTTTTCGTATCATCCCCTTTAGATTTATTCGTCTCAAGTCAGCAATGTAGTATCGTATAGGTATTAAATTCCTTCAATTGAACGTGATACAGTGGGACGAAAAAAAAATGGTAATGCAATAACCGTTTCTTTTAAAGAATAAATTCTATCCAATATAAAAGAATTTTCCCAAGGAATACAGACAAGAAGAAAGAATGCATTAGATAGGAGGAATTCCTCACCAGTAAACTATTCTCTCAGCAAAATTACAACTCTTGACAAATTGAGATTCATTGGAAGGATTGCAAGAGACTGAAAGAAGAGACCACAACTCTTAGTTGTACAAGCTTGGTTGCTTCTTTTCGGGTTGTAAGGCGCCAGGGCTATGTTTGGCCATGCTGCTCCAAACACAAAACGAAGCAAGTAATACACACAAGGAACGTTTGCTGAAACAAAAGAGAGAAATGCATCCAGTTAAGAAATGAACCTGCGCCGCCTACAACTCGCAAGTGATTAGAGGAGTGGGCAAACTCCAGATCCATGGCGACCTCATGCCAGCTTGGCAATAATATTTCTTCTCAAACATGGTTAGGTTGTTATCTACCATTATTAGTGAGACACTAGTTCAGTTTGAAGGTCCATTACAGAATAGGTTGACGATATGGTGATTAATATGTGGTAACTCGATTTGTGTGGAAGTTCGCTTTTGCTTTGAAAGTCTAGCGAGTCTGAATATGGTACGAACTAAAAAATAAAAATACTCCTCTTTTGATTTTGTTCATTAAAATGAAAACCATTACACTCAGAGCGTATGATTCATTAAAAATTTCTAATTGTAAATTTCTTGGTATAATCTTATACACAAGAGATTCTCGTTTTTTGGCGTAGTACCTATTAGTTTCCAATATTTTGATGTTCTCCATTAGGCAATCGAAAGCAGGTGAAACTAAAGCTTTCTCTACTCAAATCAATATAAAATAAGTGTTATATATTATCAGTCATGAAGAAAGTATCTACATATTTCATATTTAAAGTAGGTAGTTAATTAACGTCATACTGAAGCAACACAATGGGCTATTGGCTATGGTCCGGGATCAGTTTCAAAGGGGAAAATCCAAGGACAACGCCTCATAATTTTGAACTGCGGTCAGATGACTAGAGAACCACCTGAAGTGGCACCCCACTCTCCAAACTTCCAAACCACACCAACATAAATACATTTGAGGCCACGATAGATTTAACCTGCACCAGCCCCCTTGTACATGGCGGCCTCTAACTGTACCGAGTATTGAACTCGCAACCCTCCGGTTGCTAAACTGTTGTTCTTCAACCCAAGCTACTGTGGCTTTTTATATTTAAGATCAACATTGATAAAATTCTACATATAAAAGTTTGTTTACGCTCTACGATCTTTTTTTACTACACAAAGGTAAATTAGTCTGTACTATATATGAAAGTATATGCTGCTCAGAAGTCTAGAAAATAGGGTTTACTCATTCAACAGCTAGTTGTGATCATACTGAGATGTAGTGTTGCGAAGTATTGGATCTTTATAAACTACGTATATTGAAGAGCCAGAAAAACTAGCACATCAATCTAATGCTTGGCAGGCCTCTCACTGGAGTGTAGAACTGTAGAAGCATAATGGAGCATGGACTTCACAAGCTTGCGGAAGTATTTTGTAGGTACTGAATGCCATATTTTCTGCAAAGCGGTATACAATTCTATAGTATTTCGAGGTGAGGGATTTATGTGTTACAAAACATCCCAAATGTAATCGATAACTTTGAAATCTGGTGACTTAGGTGCGAATTGTAAGACTCCAAATTTGGATGTGCGTTTCTCTTAACAGTAATTTCGAGTATCTAGACTTGTATGACGGCATCATTGCCCTGTTGGAAGAGATCAAACCAATCAGATTAAACACAGATGAACAGGTGTAACAAGTCAGATAGGATGCACACGTGACATTCACTTGTCATATAAACTCTTTGTCATCAAGGATCCCATTCAATGCCAGCTAAACAAACCCCAAACCATTACTGAGCCCCACCACCAGCTTGTACAAACCCCGTTGACATGCGGGATCCATAACTGCATAGGGTATTTTCCACACACGGATCCTCCCATCTGCCCGAAACAGTTGGATACTCGGCTCGTCAGACTAGACTCATTTCCAGTAATCAAGTGTCCAATGAGGTTTGTTCCCAAGCCCAGGCGAGGCGCATAGCTGTGTGTTGAGCATTCATCTAGGATACTGGATTTGGAAGTCGATTCGGAAGTATATCTGTAAGAGCGTTGTGCAGTCCTCAGGCTGACGTTTGTGAGGAAACAGCATTGAATTCTGAAGTTATTTTAGGCAGTGTCCTAACGTCCATAGACTGAAACAATTATTTCATACAGTGCTGGTCACGTTTAGAGTCTTTCTATGGCCACATTTGTGTCTGCAGGTTTTTCCAGAATTCTTGAAGTCACGATACACCTTTGAAATGATAAGTACTTGAATATCCAAGCTTCTCTACCTCCGAAATGTTACAATCCGTCTCACAAGCTCCAACTATAAAAATAGTTGTAAATAGCTAAAATCGTGATCAAGATGCTTCCACAGATATCTATTGAATCTGTCTCTTATATACATAAGAGACAGATTCAATAGATTGCACTGGCAGATGCAACCAATGGCTTTGCTATGCATTTTAAATAAGCTCGTCTGCATTTGCAGATGCTCCAATTTTTTTTTTACTAGTCCTCAAGTTGGGTTGGCGTGGAAGTTTGGAGAGTGGGGTGCCAGCTCAGGTGTTGCTTCGTCATCTGACCGTGGTTCAAAATTACGAGGTGTTGTCCTCGGATCTTTCCCTTGGGGGACTGATCCCGGACCGTCGTCAATAGCCCGTTGTGTTGCTCTAGTACGACGTTAACTAAAAATTACCATTACCGTTTACCAATTTTTTACTGCATTTTTTTATAGCATTGCAAAATCGTGCTTGCTATCTATATAAATAAGAATGGAGTGTTTGTTTGTACATTCAATATTTTCGACCCATTTCAAGTTTTCTATCCGTTTTGGACCCTTCTGATGCCGAATCCGCCTTTTTCTCGTTTGGTGTCTGTCTGTCTGTCTGTCTGTCCGTCTGTCTGTCTGTCTGTCTGTCTGTCTGTCTGTCTGTCTGTCTGTATGTTGTGCCCTATACACGTCCACGCGGTTTAAGATATTTTCATGGAAATTTGCATACAGTGAGTACTTATCTTGATTTAGTGAGTGGAATTGGTTGCGAAAGTCTGTCTGTCCGTCTTTCTGTTCAATGCTCGATTTTCTGTTTGTGTGTTTGTGTAGGCATCACATGAATTGTATTCCAGATATTTGATTGCAGTGTATTTTATTTTATACATTATCTATTAATTTAGAGAATGCAATATTAAACATTTCTTTATTGTTATATTTAGACGAGTTTCATGCTAAAACACCTGAGTAAGTATACTTAAATCAACCATAATTTGGTAGTTTTGGAAAAATTGGAATGTCTATTGAATATTACGATTACTTCGATTGCTTTACCAGTACTGCTGAAAAAGTAATTATTCTTCAAAAAAAAATTTTTTTTATGGAATTTCTTCTCTGATACGTCATTTATTTCGAGTCTAATTTTTATTCTTTGCGCAATGAAAACGATTTCCGAATATTTGGGACAGACGATATTTTTCAATGAAACGAGAATGAACACGATCGCGCGAGCAGTGATATTTTTCTGGTTCTTTCGCTCTGAATTAATTTCACATTTCTAAATTTTGTACACTTTTAGTTGTAAGTTGTGGCAACTGTGCGAGATCAAGAGATAAAATTGAATCACAAATTAATATCTTTAGAACAATTTTTTGCGACATCTTTTATTTTGTTTTACTTTGCTGTTTCCTGTTTTAAATATTTATTATTTTAATAAATGTGTTTTCCTTCTCATCACACCCAACAGCACCACAAAGTATTAGACTTGAAAATGTTAGGTAAGTCAGTATAAATTTTCAGTAAATTTTAAGTGTAGTTATGCCATTATTGAAAGAATAATGGCGTTATTTAAAGAATAATGCCGTTATTTAAAGAATAATGCCGTTATTTAAAGAATAATGCCGTTATTTAAAGAATAATGCCGTTATTTAAAGAATAATGCCGTTATTTAAACAATAATGCCGTTATTTAAAGAATAATGTCGTTATTGAAATAATAATTATGTTTAAAAATCCAAACTAGAACTTTTTCCAACATTAAAAAATTCGTTGTAGTAATGACAGGAGAAGATTGCAAAATTTCACAATGTCGCATACCGGAGGCAAGAGTGCCACAAGTAAAAAAATATTGTTTTGTTGACTATGAGTGCGAGAGCACTCGCCGTAAATCGTAATTTTAATTAATTGAGTTGCACATGAAAAGAACTTAAGAAAGAGAATTCCAAATCTTCCTATAAATCGTCTGTTATAGTAGTAACCTTAGTATCACCTTTCGTCTTTTTGTAGCTTTGTCATACAGCAACTGTGCGATGTATGTGAAATGTATTACATGAATGGATATGCATGTGTAGGATTTGTGTCCTAAGTCAGTTGTAGAAAATATAAAGATGGCGAAAGGTGTTAAAATAAATTTTTATTCTACAAAAAACGTAAGTCATTATATATTTTGATTATCTCTTCAATCTAGAGTAAACGAATTCAAACCGAGTAAGGTCGGGTATTTTGCTAGTAACACAATAAAACTTAACAATGAGTAAAATCATAAATTCTTAATTAACTGGTTAAATGAGTAGATCTTAATATGCCCGGAAAAAATGTTTTGTACCCTGAAAATAAATGAATGCTGCCTTATTTAAGGAAAAATTTCATTACGCTTCAGAGTAAGTTTTCAGTTCCTTAACATTTAAAATTTTCATCTAAGCTGTAATGTTAATCCCAGACTCATCTAGCGAATTAAACACAGAAAATTAAAATACATAGTCATGTTCTTGTTGTAGCGTTCTTTTATTTCACTTTTAATGAGTATTCAAAAGAAGAATATATGGGAACAGACAAATGTTCTTAGCTTAACTGCGATTTCTTTTTCCTGGTATTAGACAGAAAATCCCCATTTATTCTTACATAAAGTATGTAACCATGTTGCGAGAATTTACAACTTAGAGCACGAGTTTTTATGTCGCCAGTTAACCTTTCAGCTTTATTTCAATTTTACAACTACCAAAATAGTTCATATTTCCAGGAAATAACTGTTTATTTTATTTTATTTATTCACTTTACTTAGAAACAACAAAAGATAACGATTCAACACATCGTTGTGAAGGATGTGGAACACCTAGGGCTATGTCAGAAATGGCATATAAGAACATGTTACACATGGCTGTAACGAATCGTACAGCGAAATCCGTAGCTTTAACACGACAACTGAGCATGGTAAGACATCAGCTGATATCTGCCAACACTGTTTGCCTACGATTTCGCTAGCGAGGGCTCGCAGCTCATCGTCAGTTATTAATATTTCCTTAAAACCTACATACCATAAACTTTAGGGTCTTCAATGGTGCCAATAGCGATGACACTGGAGCAATGAATGGGAAGGAATCATGTCTTCTATTGAACCGTGATACAAGTTCGTGACCCTTGACTGCCGGATCCTTGTTCGTAGTTACAGTTAGGAACGGCATCTTGAAAGGTACATTGCAGAGCGTTACAATGTCCTTCTCTCCGAAAGTAATGGCTTGAAATCTTATTTAATTTAATTTACTCTCTCGCTTTACGGATCTCAAGCACTATGACTGACAGGAATTCCTTCGAATCTTAGAATCGAAAACCTTATTCCTCATACAATCTTCCCTGCACTTAATCTTTCAACAAGACAATACTTGTCGCCCGAATTGTCCAACGTTTTCTCTGGGACCAACTAGTATCACTTCTTCCTTGATCTAATCAGCCACCCGATTAGTCCTCCGTCTAACTCGTATGGAATATCATAGCAACAAAACTAACCCGTTTGTCGCCACTACAGTCAGAAATAACGAATTGTGGATGTGTGTTGAAACTGAGTAGTATTATATTTTACTGACAGTTTTTATGTAATCTTTATCGTTCAACATCAAAAGTTATAACTGCTAAAGGAAGCATAGATTACTTATGTTCTATTTGACTTACAATTCAACAATTTCAATATTTACTCATTATGAGTTTATACCATGTCATATCTTAAATTAATTTCATTGCTGTAACTCAAGTCTTTGTTGGTGTTTGCTGGACAATATACAATGAACAGCAATGTACTTCAATAGTTTTGCCACCACTCACTTTCTCAATTAAGCCTCTTCTATTCCAAGAGTCAAGTTTTAGATCCTGAGGATATGACAGACATATTATTACGTCAAAATTACAATAAGCAATTTTTTTTATTGTTTTTTTTTTTTAAGTTTTCATATCATTAACTTATAATTTGACTGGGTTTTGAACTTTAATATAAACTTTAGTAATTGGATGTCTCATGGGAAACAATAATTAAAATTTCAATTATTTTCTTTTTTGCTGTTGTACACGCTACATACATATAGCCCACGTTAAATTTGTGAATGTCTAAGCTTTTCCAATGCTAAAATTTTGAATTATGCAGCTCTACATTTTTTCTTACAGTCACTTCATCATATTATCTACTAGTTCTCATCTAAATAAAACCCCGGTCCTACTGAATCATGGATTGATCCCGGACCGTCGATGATAGCCCGTTGCGTTGTTCCAGTGTAATATTAATTCAACTTCCAACTACCTACCACTTTCTGAATTGCTGAATTATTTGCTCAACTACGTTTATGTATTCAAATATGCGTTTATATTCATCGTTTAAATATGCATTCATATTCAGAATAGTTCAGCTTCAATATGCTTCTGAGATTTCCCTTCAAATTGTAATGCATGACAGCAGAAGGCAATTAATTTTACATCATTAGGGTAAATTAATTCTTTTTTGGTATGTAAGCAGTTAAATATCTATTCACAATATTAGTAATAGTTAAATTTTTGTATAGATATGGTGATCTTTTTCAAAAATATAAAAATTGATTTACCCAAGCACAATTAAACCTTATCTTTGACCTCAAATAAACTTTATTTCCAACTAAATTCTCACGGTTTAGTTAGAGGGAAGAGTTTTGAGGCTTAAATTAATGACAATGTATTTCGTGGAAATAACATGTCAGGAATTAAAACATCAACGTTCCTGGTGGTTGTTTAGGTATGTAAACAAACTGAATAGATCCTGATAAACGAGATATCTTGACACTAGAAACAAATGAACAGATCTTGATCTCATCATCATAAAAGAAATCGGGAATGTATATGTTTTCATGTGTGATCTACCTTACTAATTATAAATAAAATGTGTTGCATATATGTTTCAAATTTGTAATGAAATATTTGATTTAATGATATATGCGTGTTATTAAAGCCGATTTCTTAAATATTTACTTAACTACTGAAAAATTCTTAAAGCTATGAATTTTTTCTTTTAGTACTACTGAAGACTTCCATCGCAGGTTGGCCATCTCTGAATTCTACAGATATGAGATCAAAATTCTGAAATTTTGTTCGCAATCTATTTTGAAGACACAGGCTATTGGCTATAAAAACCTACTGAAAGTTACAGTGTTGATACAATACAGGGTGGTCCCGAATTCATGGTACAAACTTTAATGGTAGGTACAGGACATTGTAACAATGATTTATTGTATAGGAATGTATAGTCGCAAGTGAGGCGGTGAGGCGAAAACAGGGGAAATAACGGCCGAAAGGAAAAACAAAGATTTTATTGAAAGCGTTGTTGACAAGTGTCATGTTTACAGTAATTGTTCAAAATTGCGTCCACCAGTATCGATACATGCTTGACAGCGTCGGTGGAGCGATTGGCGTACACGTTCAAAGATGCCTGGTATTTCACGCACACCTGCAGCAGCTACAGATAAGCGAGCGACGAGATCCTCATCTGAGTCAACTGGAGTCTCATAAACAAGATGCTTTAGATGTCCCCATAAAAAGTAATCGAGGCTCGATAAATCGGGAGATCGGGGTGGCCAAGGGACTGGTCCACCACGCCCAATCCATCGAGTACCAAACGTGGCATTCAGGTAATTCCGTACATCAATGCTGAAGTGTGCTGGCGCCCCATCGTGCTGAAACCACATGCGGTTACGAATGGCGATCGGAACATCATGCAGCAGTTGTGGTAACACTTCTTTCAGAAAAATAAGATAGCTTCCGCCAATGAGCCGCGTGGGTAGTAAGTATGGGCCAATCAAAAAGTCGTTCACAATACCAGCCCACACATTAATACTGAAACGTTGTTGAAACGCATGTCGACGCGTTGCATGTGGATTATCGGTTGCCCACACATGGGAATTGTGCGCATTAAAGACACCCTCGCGTGAAAATGTCGCTTCATCTGTAAATAGCACATAATCTACGAAATCCGGCTGCAACGCACATTGCTGCATCACCCACAGGCAGAAGTTCACGCGGCGAGGATAATCTGCCGGATTCAATGCTTGTACTTTCTGAAAATGGAAGGGGTGTAAGCGATTTTCGTTTAACACTCTGCATACAGTCTGATGACTCACACCTACGTCACGCGCAACAGTTCTTGTGCTTGACTCGGGTCTATCAGCCACAATGTTCAAGATGCTTTCTTCCAGCCTTGGAGTGCGTACAGCTCTTACTCGACCAGCGCCATGTCTGTTGACGTCGAACGCACCTGTTTCACAAAGTTGACGATGTAACCGTTGAAAAATTCTATGATCCGGCATTCGTCGATCAGGATACTCCGCGCGATACATTCGTAACGCAGCTCTGCCGTTACCATTTGCACGGCCGTACATGTAATGCATGTCTGCTTTTTCTGCATACGTAAAGTCACCCATTGTCTACGGCAGCACAATTGTGAATGGCGCTTTTCCCTACTGCGATGCATCATGTTCAACAGCGGCTAGACATCTACTGCCCTCTACCGGCAATGATACCAACCGATCACTCCATTTCTCTTTCCTTTTATTTCCCCTGTTTACGCCTCACCGCGTCACTTGCGACTATACATTCCTATACAATAAATCATTGTTACAATGTCCTGTACCTACCATTAAAGTTTGTACCATGAATTCGGGACCACCCTGTATACAGGAAGCACCGTTATGTTGCAAAAACATCATCTCAATGTAAATTGAGATAGCTTTAAGCAAGTAAATTTAGTTAGTAAATTTACTTGTATAATACTTGCATTTACTTGCATTAATTAGTACATTTAGTTAGCTTTCAAATGCAAAGATTCCAAGTCCTTTATATAGATATGCAGTCTCAAAACTTCAAGTCACAAAGAAAATGTATGATAGCTTTATTTCTCCGTGAGAAATCATAACAATCGTATCCAATTGAACGCATCCAATCAGTTGGATACTCGTAATTCTTACAATACATTGGGAAGTCATTAAAAATTCTGGTGATATTACAGTACAAGTTAAGAAAACAAAGACTAATGCATGTATTGCACTAATATAGACTAATGTATGTAGGGAATGTAAATCATTAAGTTTGAGTTATGACCGTTTTGATTTATTCATTAAGAATGAATGCTTCCCTAATATTTCAAGGGATTTTATTTCATTCCGTCATAACATTTCAGTCATTTTCAAGAACAAAAATACACCAAATTTAATTTCCAAATGCACAGCTTAAATAATGGCAATAATTATGGCCTACGTTCCAATGCCATGTTAAATTGTCAGAACCGAATGGGAGCACGAGTGCAACTCAACTCTCGTAAATATTGTTCTTGGATGGAATTGTGTGACCGGACGCTATCTTGAGATTCTAGCGAAGAGCTTCACGGAGCTCTCTAGCAGTGTTGTAAAATCTATTGATTATGCATGAGGTGTTCCAGGTGCAGTTTAAATCGTTGCGGCGTGAAATTCGCATTCGCAATTTCTGAGATAACTGATGCGCTGTTTTATCAACGCTCATTAAAGTATGATGTACCTTCTGTCATGAGATCTGGTAATGATGACACAAATTAGCGTTCGAGAACGGACAAAAGGGGGACTGGAGCGAAACATAAATGCTTTCATAATTGATAATGTTCTCGATTCTTGAAGTTTGTTTAGCGACTTATTTTTCATACATGAAGTTGGAAATGTGAATGCATTTGTAAATATTGAATTTTACTGAATGTTTGGTTTTAATTTCTATTTTTCTTTATTATATCTAGTTAGGAAATTTTTAATTTTAGAAAATTGGAACTTGGTAGGTAGGTATTTAATTAATGTCGCACTTGAGTAACACAATGGGATTGATGACGGTCTAGGATCAATCCCGAAAGAGAAAAATCATAGGAAAACACCACATATTTTTGAATTCTGGAATATCTGGTACTTTGCTCATTGGTAATTTCTTGTTGGTATGTTGCTCTACTTCTACAAAATTGGTTTTTCAACAGGTTGGTTCCATTCTTAGTGTAGTTATTTCTAGAAATACAAAAGGGAAATGCGTTTGTAATACTGTTTAGGGAAGTTAATCCGGAATTGAAAGCTTCTCGGGAAAAATCGGAAAACGCTCAAGCAACTAATTCGACCATTTTGCAAACCGTAGACTTATTCCCAGGAGCAGAATTATATTCAGTGTTCTGTAACACAGCTCCAAGCAATTTCAATTGTTCTGCAGGCATTTTGTCCGAATTTTGAAAACTGCAGTAAAATCAAAAACATACGTACGACACAATTATCGGCTAAATATGTAATACAAATTTATAAAAAAACATCAAAATTAATTAACTTACTTTATTTAGAACCAAGGCATACTTTCAGAATTTGAAATTCTGTCGATATCTTTTTAAGTTAAATATTTGTGTCATTGACATAGAATATGTGTTATTTATAAAATGTTTGTGATAATTTGGGCGGTGTAGGGAGGTTGTTCCTTAGCTAGAAAAGAAAAAAAAGATGTCGTAAGAAGTGCGCTTTGTACTGCAGAACATCGTAACTTATGATTGAATAATAAATCGGCCAAAATTCTGATTAAGGAAAAATTGTTTTGCAATGACTTTGTTCTGCGACGTACGTATATTGCATTTTCTGCTCCCGGGGACTTCTTCTAAATTGACAAATTCGAATGTAAACTTACTTTGAATCTTTATGGTAGCATCGTACAGAAAAAATAAGTACTTCTTTTCTCACACAATACCAAATTTAATGATCGAAATATCTGTAATAATTATTGAACAAATTTAAGGTTCTAAAACCTTGTTAACCTTCCAAGTGGTTTCCATGAGATTTCCTCCATCAAGATCTGACCTATTTTGCTAATGACAAGTTATCTCGTCATAAAGAATACTGATGATAACGAGATCAAGATGTGGTAATTTTCTCTAATGTCGAGATATCTAGTTCATCACGACATGCGGTCTTCTTTGCAAATGACGAAATATCTCGTCGAAACAACCACCCGGAGGGTTGAGGAGGATTCATAATGAAACACATGAAAACATAAAACGAACTGACAAACCCTCTTTTAAAACAAACAACGCAATAAGTCTGGAATACTTTTAGATTTTTACGCATCATTAGAAATGTTTAGTATCGATTTTCGAAACTTCTCGAATCAAAATCGCAAAAATATATAAGTTAGTTTTCTTTTCCCCCCCTTTAACTGATTAATTAAGTTTAAATTTTCAAACAACATATTACGTACATTAAAATTTATTTATGTGCTAAAATGTGTTTTATGTAAAAATAATTTTTTTCCGTCAGCAAACAAATGATAGTTTAAGGAATAATGAGATCATATGCTTTACTCAACAATTTATGTTACAACTAAATATGGTGCAATGTTAGGATTCTCATTGGATATTACAAATAAACAACATTTATTTTCAGTTAAATTGATACTCCACTTTGCTGCTAAAAGAATGTAGGTAAAATAATTTTCGAAACATCAAGATTTAGTATGTTTTATTTATTGAATATAATATTGAGATGGTATGTGTTACAGCACTGCTACGTCGTCTTCCACCAGTATTGTTTCATTTGATTGCCAAAATTATTTTTCTTTTCAAAAAGAAGAGGGTGTTTCAGTGTAAACAAACAAATCACTGCAAGTAGTGATATTTGTTATCTACTGTCTGACTCCTGCGAGAAGGCTTTGGTCACTTGGTTTTTGAACGAGTCTACTCTTTAAATAAGGTAATAAGTTAGAATGTGCAAACAAAGCGCTTTCACAACTGGCGTATTAATCATAGATCACAGTTCTAAGTTTATTGTTTAGTGCCAAAGGAGATAACACAATGATAATGAGTTGGCGGGAGGGGGGGGAACCATCCACGGTAATCACCATTCATAATTTTGCATTTGGTAGCCCCTCTATCATAACGACCTTTCATACCTATTCAAAAATAGACTGATCCAAGGTCGTCTGCCTTCTCGTCGGAGCCGTACTTTACCATCTAGGGAATGCATACAAGAAGCACGTTCTTCCACAAAAATACTAACGTCCTCTACATTTAGATTTAAAGCAAAAGCCTCCCCTGCAAGGAATTATACTTTTTTTAAAGAGTTTTAAGGTCATTATTCATATGTGTGCAACTGAAAGGGGAAAACTGAATCAGCTAACCCGGCGAAAGTTGAAATGCGTTCATCCTCAACTTTATCTAACCGAATTAGATGAGCTGTACTTTAAACCACTTTGCAATTTTTAACAAATTCGTTTGACACTTGAAAAGAAGGGAGTTGAGATTCTCGAAGAGAACATAGAAAATCATCAATATCCTGTCACTTATAAACTGAGATTCGAACTCAAGACTTACTGGGTGGCACGGAAATGCCTACAATCAAGTGACTAATTTGAACTATTTGGCATAATCTCAAAAGTTAATAAATCTTGAAGCATTACTTTGCTATACTCCTTTATAAAGCAGTAGAACACCTTAAATATATAAGGCTTAGATGTATATAAATCTATTATTTCATTTCCTATGCTTTATGATATTTCATTTCACTTGAGATGTTTATTTCAAAACAATAGAAAATGTTTTACACTAGATTTGAAAATAAATTTAAATAACTGACACATATTTTACTATCACACAAGATATTTTATATAAAAAGAGGTGACACATATAGTACATTTAAAACATAGAAGACGTGGATAACATAAATTTTAAAATGCACAACTTTACAAGAAAGCATTATTAAGTGTCAAATAAGTTCGCATAAAAATGAATAACAGACTCTAGTTGGCGAAAGTTTTGTTCATTGAAAGCTCTGAAATACGAGCAGGTTATTGCATTTTTTAAGGCTGCATCCTTAAGCAATCTTATGGACCTTTCTAAATTTTTTTAAACAAGTTTCTACTCATAAAAGTAGTTTAAATATCATAATTGTAAAGCAATATGAAATATGTGAAATCCTTTAATTTAAAATGTTTTTGCTGAAATTTTTCATATTGGACTTTCTGGTTTTTTCTTTTTAAAAGACTCGTGTTTTGTATAAAAATTGGTAAATTCAAAAACGGCATAGGCACACTTAACTCATTAGCAAAAGTGTGTAATATATCACATATGACTACAAAAAAAATTTTAATACTCCATACAAAAGTTGAGAATATTTTCATTCATAGTTTATTACTTTATTCATTTTTGTCTTGAATTCAATAACATTGTGAACTTGTTTGAAATTCAACCAACCTACCGAGTGTTTTTATGCAAACCCTTTTTTGTACTGAGATTTTATGTGTGCAAGAAATATTAACACCACATTTATAGCACTCTAATTAGTGCACAGAATGTAAGATGTGTCACTTCATTTTTTATTTGAAAGTGATATCGAAACATTACCTTGTCATCGTCACCATCCTTTCAAGAACAAGTGATCTTGGAAAACACACAACCCAAAGAATAGTTCTACCACATTCCTTAATGTTATCTTTTCATCCGACCACAAGCAAAACCACAGCGAAAAGACCCAATGTAAATCCGTGTAGCATCTCAGATCACAAGAGTGGCAAATGCTTCACTGGTGAGCATGTGTCATGGAAGCGAAAAGAGGTGTCTCGCAGCAAAGGAAAGAAACCAGTGCTCAACTGATGCAAGCTCACTGATCCCTGCTATGCCTCCTCGGTTGTAACAGGGTTGCTGTTTCGATCGGAGTCCAAAAGCGCCAAGTTTGATCGCCAAATCAGCTGCCCAGTTCCCAGAAGTGATAAATCATTGGCGAGAGTGGAAGGAAATAGGGATCCCATGTGCATAGAAAATGGAATCGTTCGACGTATTGTAAACGAAATTGAGTACTTACTGTGCAGTGAAAGAATTAACACGACGCTGTTTAGTATTATTGGATTAATCTTTTGTTAGTCCCTGAACTGTTGCTCTAATATCGATCTCAGGAGATTAGTCTGCGTGTAACAGCGAGTACTTGCATGCCTCGCATCATTATCTGTCGTCTACAATTGATGCGGAAACGTTAAAACTTCTAATCGCTGTTTTCAGATTTATTGGATTTCAAATTAGTTACAAACTTAGGTCATTAATTGATTTAAACACTGTTATCTCTCCGGGAAACGTGCAAAATTGTACATTTAATATTTTACTTATTACGCACGTTAACGTGGTATGGAAGTTTGGAGAGTGAGGTGTCAGCTCAGGTGTTGCCTCGTCATGCGACCGCGGTTCAAAATTATGTGGTATTGTCTAAAGAATTGATTCCGCACAGACCCATAGTTCGTCATTTTGCTTCAGTGCGACGTTAAATAACTACCTACTTATTTATACTATCGAAAAGCAGTTCTCAAAAAGCACTCAATTGAAACAAAAAATTTCAAAACGTGTAAGTTTACTCGGTTTGCTTCCTATTAGTAACGGAGCTTCTTTAGTAAGGCCCGATGTACCGAAACCCAACTATGCACACATAACCGTTAAATGGTGCAAGTACTCATTTCACGCCATTTGCGATAAATATTCTATCGAAAAAAACGTGTTTATTTCGCTTACTTGGTGTAAAAAATCTATATATTTTGAAACAAAATAGACGTTACTGGATACAACCATTTATTAATTATTATTTATATTCCAATTTATGAAATCAAGGTACTTCAGAACTGAGACGCATGTGCGGCGACGTGGGGAACTGCGGAACAAATTGCACGCAAGTTGGACTGCGTCGCCGCAGCGGCACCGGAGGCATGTGTGCACTACTCAATTAGATCTAATGTATTTCAGACCGTACTTGCGTTGCGGCAGCGGTGCCGCACGTTAAAAACCACCGGGCCTTAACCGTGTGCACCGGGCCTTAACCGTGAAATGACGCAATTATTCATTTCGCGCCATTTGTGATGAATATCTATGGAAGAAAATGTTTATACAAAAAATGTGTTTTGAAACAAAATAGACTTTACTGTATACATACATTTATTAATTATTATATTTATATTCCATTTATTTGTGGAAACCTTGTGCGGCGAGCAGCGGTGCCGTGGGGAACTGTGCTACAAATTGCACGCAAGTTGGACGTGCGGCGCCTGAGGCATGTGTGCACTACTCCATTGGATGTGATGTATATCAAACCGCACTTGCGTTGCGGCAGCGGCGCCGCATGTTGAAAATCCGGATGTGTGCACCGGACCTAAAGAGTGGAAACAATGTTCATCTAAAGGAGACACACTTTTATTTTTGAGGATCTGAAATCCTTGTATATACATGGAGAACTTTTTTATGTTTCTAATGTCCAGCCACTGACTCCTTTGAAACTAAAACTGGCGGCTTTTTATGAAGAGTAACCCTGTATAAGCCACCTTTACTCCTAACAAAGACAACAATGTGACGTATGCGTATATTGTAACTATAGATGGTGCTTCTATGGTTTCTGCGTTGCTATGATTACTGTATTCAGAGCAGCAGGGCTGAATGTTCTGATTGAGGTATAAGTGAGATAGGTTAGTTGATTGGTTGGGCTTTAATGACGCAAGGGCTATATTTGGCATATGCTGCGTTAAACACAATGCAGACAACATCAAGCTATAGACATACATATGCGAGGAACGTTGTACTGACACAGAATAGAGGAATCAAAACTCACATTAATCGATCCTGAATCGTCTAGAACTGTAAGGGCGTTAGGATATGCTAGTAGAGTAAATTGCATTAGGCAGGTAGTTGAATTTACACCCCCAATGGAGCAATAAGACAGTCAATTAGCGCTTCAGGGATCAATTTCGAAAGGAAAGATTCGACGATATCAATTTTGAACTACGGTCAGGTGACGACATCCCGCCAACGTGAGAACATTTGATGCCACAAAAGGACAACATGAGGACATTTTGTCCACGATGGTTTTAGTTGGATGGAATTTTGAACCCGCCTTTTTCTAATCCGCTTCTCTACCAGCAGGGCTGAGTCGCAATAGCTATTTCAGTGTGATGTGTTTAGTTTATACATATAATTTAAGTTGTTTACTGTTTCTTACTTTAAGACGTAAGTTATTTTGTTAATTCCTATACTTTTGTTAACAGTATACAAATACAGGGTGATTCTACGATCATGGGACAAACTTGGATGTGTGGTACAGCTTACTAAAACATACATTTTTCGTATAGGAATGTATGGTCGTAAATGAAGCGTGGAGGTCCGAACACAAAAAATGAGACATGAACAGAAAAACATTGTATATTTATAACATACTTGCAAAGTGCTTCTTTCCAGCAATGTTTACAATTAATACGATTAGTTCTTATGGAGGAATCTAAAGATCATCGTTTACGGGACTCCAGTTGACTCAATTGAGGACCTCGTTGCTCAACAATCCATTGCGGTTGCAAACGTGTACGAAATGCCTTGCATCTTTGCAACTGTTCGTCAATCATTCCTTGCGACCCCCAAACATACTGTTGGTGGTCGCAATTTTGAAAGTTTATTGCAAACATTGCTGCAAAAAACCCTTTGTAATAATGTTGTAAATAAACAATATTTTTCTGTTCATGTCTCATTTTTTGTGTTCGTGCCTCCGCGCGTCATTTCTGACCATACATGCACTTTGCAACTGTTCGTCAATCATTCCTTGCGACCCCCAAGCATACTGTTGGTGGTCGCAATTTTGAAAGTTTATTGCAAACATTGCTGCAAAAAACCCTTTGTAATAATGTTGTAAATAAACAATATTTTTCTGTTCATGTCTCATTTTTTGTGTTCGTGCCTCCGCGCGTCATTTCTGACCATACATGCACTTTGCAACTGTTCGTCAATCATTCCTTGCGACCACCAAGCATACTGTTGGTGGTCACAATTTCGAACGTTTATTGCAAACATTGCTGCAAAAAACCCTTTGGAATAATGTTGTAAATAAACAATGTTTTTCTGTTCATGTCTCATTTTTTGTGTTCGTGCCTCTGCGCGTCATTTCTGACCATACATGCACTTTGCAAGTGTTCGTCAATCATTCCTTGCGACCACCAAGCATACTGTTGATAGTCGCAATTTTGAACAGTTATTGCAAACATTGCTGCAAAAAAAACCTTTCGAATAATGTTGTAAATAAACAATGTTTTTCTGTTCATGTCTCATTTTTTGTGTTCGTGCTTCCGCGCGTCTTTTCTGACCACACATGCACTTTGCAACTGTTCGTCAATCATTCCTTGCGACCTCCAAGCATACTGTTGGTGGTCGCAATTTTGAACGTTTATTGCAAACATTGCTACAAAAAACCCTTTGGAATAATGTTGTAAATAAACAATGTTTTTCTGTTCATGTCTGATTTTTTGTGTTCGTGCCGCCGCGCGTCATTTCTGACCATACATGCACTTTGCAACTGTTCGTCAATCATTCCTTGCAACCACCAAGCACACTGTTGGTGGCCGCAATTTTGAACGTTTATTGCAAACATTGCTGCAAAAAACCCTTTGGAATAATGTTGTAAATAAACAATGTTTTTCTGTTCATGTCTCATTTTTTGTGTTCGTGCTTCCGCGCGTCTTTTCTGACCACACATGCACTTTGCAACTGTTCGTCAATCATTCCTTGCGACCACCAAGCATACTGTTGGTGGTCGCAATTTTGAACGTTTATTGCAAACATTGCTGCAAAAAACCCTTTGGAATAATGTTGTAAATAAACAAAGTTTTTCCGTTCATGTCTCATTTTTTGTGTTCGTGCCTCCGCGCGTCATTTCTGACCATACATGCACTTTGCAACTGTTCGTCAATCATTCCTTGCGACCACCAAGCACACTGTTGGATGCCGCAATTTTTAACGTTTATTGCAAACATTGCTACAAAAAACCCTTTGGAATAATGTTGTAAATAAACAATGTTTTTCTGTTCATGTCTGATTTTTTGTGTTCGTGCCGCCGCGCGTCATTTCTGACCATACATGCACTTTGCAACTGTTCGTCAATCATTCCTTGCAACCACCAAGCATACTGTTGGTGGCCGCAATTTTGAACGTTTATTGCAAACATTGCTGCAAAAAACCCTTTGGAATAATGTTGTAAATAAACAAAGTTTTTCCGTTCATGTCTCATTTTTTGTGTTCGTGCCTCCGCGCGTCATTTCTGACCATACATGCACTTTGCAACTGTTCGTCAATCATTCCTTGCGACCACCAAGCACACTGTTGGATGCCGCAATTTTTAACGTTTATTGCAAACATTGCTACAAAAAACCCTTTGGAATAATGTTGTAAATAAACAATGTTTTTCTGTTCATGTCTGATTTTTTGTGTTCGTGCCGCCGCGCGTCATTTCTGACCATACATGCACTTTGCAACTGTTCGTCAATCATTCCTTGCAACCACCAAGCACACTGTTGGTGGCCGCAATTTTGAACGTTTATTGCAAACATTGCTGCAAAAAACCCTTTGGAATAATGTTGTAAATAAACAATGCTTTTCTGTTCATGTCTCATTTTTTGTGTTCGTGCCTCCGCGCGTCATTTCTGACCATACATGCACTTTGCAACTGTTCGTCAATCATTCCTTGCGACCAACAAGCATACTGTTGGTGGTCGCAATTTTGAACGTTTATTGCAAACATTGCTGCAAAAAACTCTTTGGAGTAATGTTGTAAATAAACAATGTTTTTCTGTTCATGTCTCATTTTTTGTGTTCGTGCCTCCGCGCGTCATTTCCGACTATACATTCGTATACGAAAAATATATGTTTTAGTAAGCTGTACCACCCCTCTAATTTTGTCCTATGACCGTAAAATCAACCTGTATGTTAGTGTTTAACTCTAACTTTTATTAAAATTTAATAAAGGTAGTTTAGTTGAAATTGTGGGTTTTAGAATGTATTAGTTTATTCAGTGTATTTATCGAAAACTCAAAATACTTATATATAATACACGCTACTAAAACATAAACGCGTTTCATTCCTCAATTGAATTCCCCCAAACACAGACCTCTTAATACCATTTCAGTGCATTCTTCTCTCTGAGCACTGTGAAATAATGTGAATTTGAGGATAATTTATTACTCTCAATCCATTTCGAGATCTACTTATGCGCTTTACATCCTTCTTTCTCTTATCCTTCAGACTGCATAATACTCAGACATCCGCAATCTTCAATTCATTTTATATCTAAATAAATTAACTTCCATCAATTTTTACAAACTCTATCATAATTGTAGTACCACTAGGAGAGAATTTAATATTATTTCAATAAAACCATTTTAATGAAAGCCACATTTACAAAAGTGTAATTGTCTCGATATCAGTTTATTTCGTTGATTTATCCAAATTATTTAATTCATTTTTTTCTGTCTATTATTTGATTTACTAAAATACATTTATTTATTTTACTCTTTTTATTACTTGATTTATTGAGTAATAAAAAGGATGCATTCATTTATTTGTAATTTTCATAACGAATTTCCTCAACCAGTATCAAAGAAGAGTTATATTCTGTGGATAACAAATTTTGTACTAATAATAACAAATCTTAATAATAACTCCTTATATACCTGTGTTAATCCTTATTTACCTTTCCTTTTTAAAATTAAAATATTTATTTTAACCCTTTTCTAACTATTTTGTGCAAGTACAAAGTATGAGACAAAAATCATCACTTAAACAAATAAAGGTTTTTAACAATTTTCAAAATTAATTTTTGTTGATAGTTGGATATTTAGTAATTTACAAATAAAAGTTTTATGCATGAAAACAAGTCTAATGAAACTACATAATTTGTAGATTTCGTAAACTCAGTCAAAAATTTTAAGTAATAAAAAACGCTTTATCTCCAATTTTAAATAGGAAAATGGGTTTGGTTGAATACCATGATACAACCGCAATCGTTTATGACCTGATTTTGTCTTTGCGTACTTAAAAAAAAGAGTAAGATGTAAATCTATATATATAATTCTCTTACGTGGCACGCAAAACAGACGTTATTTGTAATCGCGTTTTTGCAACACTGTACGATTGTTTGTTTATCGCGAAGTCTCGCGCATTGATTGAATTTATAGCGTTATCGGATGAAATTTTATTGAAAAAAAAAGGAAATTTTAATGAGCTGTTGCAGTTAGTTTATAATAGAAATTAAAGAAAGCGGAGGATCTTTTCAGGGCCATTTAAAAAACCGTCCTTTTCAGGGCCAACAATTATAGTTCAAGAAGACGCTTGCACTACAACTTTCGGAAACAAACTCAATGAAAAAGTGTGGGTCGTTTGAGTGCTGGGAAAATGTATACACAAACAACATGCTGGGTATTCAATTTCCAAAGCAACGCTCACATTTCGAGTCAAAATTTGCACAAAGTTTTCATTTGAATTCTGATTTTAGAGATACTGTATATATTTTTCTGTAATACAGCAAATTTAGATTTGAAAAATATTTTTTTGGTAACATATTTTGTAAACAATCCCTTCTGCTAGGACACATGTCTTCATTGAGGCGAGCGAAGCGAGCATAGGTTCGCGCAGCGAACCAATGAGGATTACGAAGCAATCCTCCGGGGGTTGGCGAGCGTTAGTGAGCAGGGGGCAGGCCCTCTAGTAAGAATAAAATCTTGGTAAAATTTATCAAAGGTATATATATATATATATATATATATATATATATATATATATATATATGCACATGGCTCGCGAACCATGTGCGGCTCTTTCAGGCAAGTGTTGCGGCTCTTTGACAAATAAAATGTATATTTGAAGTATGGTAAACTAAAATTGATCAATGACCTAAAGTAATTATTTTATTTCATTTCATGTTACAAAGTTGTTGGTAAACTAAACTTAATGTAATATTGTTCTGATTCTATCAAATAATTTTGTAAAGAAAATCTTTAAAAATCAGATTTACTTGGAGATACTTTACGAATGGTGTCCATCTTAGCAGTTAGCTGCCGAAAGTCTGGTTGATGACTTGTTAAGGAAGCTCGCCCAAGCTCAGTTAATTGCTGATCAGTTAAAACAGACCGATGCCTATTTTTAATAAAGTTAAGTTTTGAATACAAAGACTCTCACATCAATATGAAGCACCGAAAATTGAGATTAGACTCAGCGCCCTCTTTGGTTTTCGGATATTAATGTTTTGAAACCAGCAAGCAAAATATATTAATTACAAAACAATTTATTACGTTTGTGAGCTTTTTTTCATGTGCGAGACTCGTGCCACTTACGGTATCAAACGAGAGCTCAGTTGGTAAAGCGATATTGTGATATTTTTCACACATTGCTTATGCTGAATCTTGAACTAATTTTCTATTTCCCATTGTTTTTATTTTGCTATCGAAGATAAATAAATGGCTCTTTCAAATAGTTCTTCCTAAAATGGAGTTTCCAAAGGTTGGGTAGCTGGCCACGGATGATATATATGGTACTAGGGGGCCCACCCCCTGCTCTCTAACGCTCGCCAACCCCCGGAGGATTACTTTTATTCTACAGAATAAAAGTAAGTCTTTGTTATTCTACAGAAATATTATACAGTACCTCTGGAATCAGGACTCGAACAATTTGGAATTCAAATGAAAACTTTGAGCACATTTTGGTACGAAATGTGAGCGCTGCTTTGGAAATGAATTACCCAACATGTCGTTTGTAAACTGTAACAGATCCGACTAAAATACATTTTTTTCAATAAAACTTTATCCAATAACGCTATAAATTCAATTAAGGCGCGAGTCTTCGTGGTAAACAAACAATCGTACAGTGTTGCCAAAACGCGATAACAAATAACGTCTTTTTTGCGTGCCGCGTAAGAGAATTATATATATAGACTAGCAAAATACCCGACCTTACTCGGTTTGAATTGGTTTACTCTAAATTGAAGAGATAATCAAAATAGATACTGACTTACGTTTTTTGTAGAATAAAAATTTATTTTAACACCTTTGGCCATCTTTATATTTTCTACAACTTACTTCGGACACAAATCCTACACATTCATATCCATTCATGTAATACATTTCACATACATCGCACAATTGCTGTATGACAAAGCTACAAAATGACGAAAGGTGATACTAAGGTTACTACTATAAAAGACGATTTTGAGGGAGATTTGGAATTCCCTTTCTTAAGTTATTTTCATGTTCAACTCAATTAATTAAAATTACGATTTACGGCGAGTGCTCTCGCACTCATAGTCAACAAAACAATATTTTTTTACTTGTGACACTCTTGCCTCCGGTATGCGGCATTGCGAAATTTTGCACTCTTCTCCTGTCATTATTACAACGAATTTTTTAATGTTGGAAAAAGTTCTAGTTCGGATTTTTAAACATTATTATTCTTTCAATAACGGCATTATTCTTTAAAAAACGGCATTATTCTTTAAATAACGGCATTATTCTTTCAATAATGGCATAACTACACTTAAAATTTGCTGAAAATTTATACTGACTTACTTAACATTTTTAAGTCTAATACTTTGTGGTGCTATTGCGTGTGATGAGAAGGAAAACACATTTATTAAAATAATAAATATTTAAAACAGAAAACAGTAAAATAGAACAAAATAAAAGATGTCGGAAAAATTGTTCTAAAGATATTAATTTGTGATTCATTTTTATCTCTTGATCTCGCACAGTTGCCACAATTTACAACTAAAAGGGCACAAATTTTAGAAATGTGAAATTAATTCAGAACGAAAGAAAGAGAAAATATCACTGCTCACGCGATCTTGTTCTTTCTCGTTTTGTTGAAAAATATCGTCTGTCTCAAATATATTCCGAAATCGTTTTCATTGCGCAAAGAACAAAAATAAGACTCGAAGTAAATGAAGTATCAGAGCTGAAATTCCATTAAAAAATATAATTTTTTGAAGAATAATTACTTTTTCATTAGTAATGGTAAAGTAATCGAAGTAATCGTAATATTCAATAGACATTCCAATTTTTTCAAAACTACCAAATTATGGTTGATTTAAGTATACTTACTCAGGTGTTTTAGCATGAAACTCATCTAAATATAACAATAAAGAAATGTTTAATATTGCATTCACTAAACTAATAAATAATGTATAAAATAAAATAAACTGCATTCAAATATCTGGAATACACTTTATCTGATGCTTACACAAACACACAAATACAAAATCGAACATAGAACAGAAAGACGGACAGACAGACTTTCGCAACCAATTCCACTCACTAAATGAAGATAAATACTCACTGTATGCAAATTTCCATGAAAATATCTTAAACCGCGTGGACGTGTATAGGGCACAACATACAGACAGACAGACAGACGGACAGACAGACAGACACCAAACGAGAAAAAGGCGGATTCGGCATCAGAAGGGTCCAAAACGGATAGAAAACTTGAAATGGGTCGAAAATATTGAATGTACAAACAAACACTCCATTCTTATTTATATAGATAGTATTTGCATCAATATTTCTTACAATGGCTGATTCTATGCAAGTGCTTGGAGTAGTGAGTGGTGCAGAAATTTTTCTTCGAGTTGAACTCACGTTACATATCGACGGCTTAGGGCAGCAGCTCATTAGCTGACAAAAGTTTATTTTTACTGTGCAATTGTTTAAGAACTATTTATTAGCTTAGTTAGAAAAATATAAGCTTTGTGATTGTGTAATATGATTAACAGATTACGTATTTCTCATCGTCATAGAAACTGAGTATTTAGTGTTTCCGAAAATATTTCAGTATATGAGCAGACGACTTTTAGCAGACGATAAAGTCTATAAGTGATTGGTTTTCAGAAATATCGACATTGCAATTACTGGTAAGCATGATGGGGACATTGGTTTCTGAAATCTTTTTAGGTACAATGTTCCTGATAGAATTTTTCAAAGTAAAAGCATTCCAAGTCAATATTCATCGGTTGGCGACATTTGAGTTGTCTTAAATCTTACCCTCTCTATACAATCTACATTGTTCAACATTTGTCAATTTAGGCTTTTCAGATTCCTTTGGAATTTATCTTTCCAATGATATATGTTTCTTACATTTCTGTTCAGATTTCCTTCGCACTTTTTTAGCATTATGAAAATTATCTTCAACTCAGCTCATTTATCGGCTTATAACTTTACAAATTTTATTTTATAGGTTATTATTGTTAAAGAATCTTGTAGATCTATTATTTTTAACTAATTGACCCCAAGTTCAACGTCTTGCATTTGTGCCATTCATAGATACACTTTCAGTGTTATCGTACTAGTACTTTCCGTTCACCACTGCTCACCTCCACTATCCACCATTTTAGATGCAGGTATAGGCTCTCTGTGCAACAAAGTTTAAATCATTAGATTATAATTTATAATTACCAACTGTAAATCCAACAAATCTTGCAAAATAGCTGGTCCCTCGAGTTTTCATAGAGACTCCGTCGAATTTAAAAACGAATTCATGTCAAATATAATTACTTTCGGTGTGTGATGTCGTCCGTTCAGACCTCTATTGGGATAATCCAAAGTAAACAACGGCGAGGTAACCGAAAACGAAGAATAATCGAGCCGATTCATTTCTATTTCAGTCAGGAAAGAAACAATTGTTACAGTTTGTTCTGATTTTATTTCGACTACTTGTCTCTGTTAGCAGATAATACATATATTTATGTACCTACGAGGAAAAATTTGGTTTGCAATGTTCAATCTGTCCTTTTTTTGCTTACGAACGTTACCGTTGAAATTATTTTCCTAGTCGTTGTCCCGATAGCAAAAAGTGCTTAAAACTGCGACGTACTTCGCAGAACAATTTTTTCCTTAATTTTATCAAAATTTTGGTCGATTTTTTTTCAATCATAAGTTACGATGTTCTGCAGTGCAAAGCGCACTCCTTGTCACACCTTTTTTTCTTTTCTAGCTACGAAACAGCCTCCCTACACCGCCTCAAATTACCACAAACACTTTATAAATAACACATATTCTATGTCAATGACAAAATATTTAACTTCAAAAGTTATCGACAGAATTGAAAATTCTGAAAGTATGCTTTGGCTTTAAATAAAGTTAATTAATTAATTTTAATGTTTTATTATAAATAAGTAATACATATTGAGTCGATAATTGTATTTTACGTCTGTTTTTTATTTTACTGCAGTTTTCAAAATTCGAACAAAATGCCTGCAGAACAGTTGCATTTGCTTGGAGTTGTGTTGCAGAACACTGAATATAATTCTGCACCTGTGGTAGTGGTCAGGAGGAGTCTACAAAAATCTGTAAGTGTTGAGAATAAGTGTATAAATAAGTTGTAGAGAATAGGTTTACCCCGCTCATAGACGATACAACTCTCCGAATAAGTTTTCCCTCCCTCCCCGGCCACCGGATACTGCTCTTCGAATAAGGTTACCCGTCCGCTGAATTTGAGTGTGTTCTAGAACAATTTGACATTCGAAGCGAAATTAAACAGACGGATGACAATGACCTGCCTATCAGTAATTCAAACGGTTGTCCGGACGGAATGTCCAAGGGGTTGTTGATGCGTTGTATTTATTCTCGTAGAAGATTATGAAAAAATAGATTTAGTTAAACGTCATTAAGACGAATTTGCTTAATACGAATTACTGATAACACAAATTAAATTGATATCCGCATCAAAATATGTATTCAAATAATGTTAACTCATTAGTTTAAGAAGAATTAGGGTTAAACTAATCTTCGATAAGATGTACAAATTTTCGAAACTTAAGGGCAAATAGGGTTCTTTTCAAAAGTTTCTAACTCCCTATTCGACAGGTTATATTCACGCTACTAATTCATTCCCATTCCTTTTATTGATCCCTTAGGGGAAGATTATAAACGACTCATTTTCACGCGTTTGGAGGCTCTAATGAATGGCGTCTGATATTTAGTCTGCTGCTGACTTAGAAATTGTTCACCGCTTTTTGTAGGAAGTGAAAACTCATCTCCTCAATTAAATAGCGTTAATCGCATCAAAGATATTCTTAAATAATGACACGAAAAAAAAATTGATAAGCCTATTTTAAGACAAAAATTGCGCAATCAGGAAATATACGTCTCCTCTCTCTCTCTCTCTCTATATATATATATATATATCTATATTTGTTTTTGAAGATAAAAAAAATATATGTATATTTATCTATATAATAATAACATAAAATACACAAAATAATAGTAACATAAAACACACAAAATAACAAAAAATAACCAAACAGCCGGGGTGCATTAACCAGAAACCGAAACTCGAAACTACCCATGCAACATTCCAACATTTCTTCATTTTTTAGGCCTTTTGATGTAATTTTTTTGGAAATTCCTGTGTTCTTGAAATTATATATATATATATATATATATATATATATATATATATATATATATAGAGAGAGAGAGAGAGAGAGAGAGAGAGAGAGAGAGAGAGAGAATCTACTTTAGTCTTTGTCATTTATCTATAAACCAAGAATTTTATAATACATTAATATTAATTTTTTCGAGATCACGGGAAAGTCGTCTTTACAAGGTTTGACTATTTTAAAAAGTAGCAAAGCGTAGGCCTTATTTGGCAAATAACCTCGTTCAATTTTCAGCCAAGAAGATTTTTATACAAACACTTTATAATCGTTGACAAAGCAGTAAGAATGAGTAAATCTGCCTTTTTAAATCTGACCCTCGTGGCTCTTTCAGTGTCTTGATGTACCCATGCGCTCACTAAGTTTTGGGTATACTGAACTAAACAAGAGTGGATCGTCAACCCAAAACAAACGCATTCCGTATGTCATACACTTTACAAACAACAAACTACCATTAACGAAAATAAAATCCCCTTATAAATGCAACAAAACTTGTGCCAGTGAAAATATTTCTTTGTTGCAAAAAATAATTAATTCTCGAAGCAATTTCCCGATGTCTCCAATTTGACGTTATCGTTTGTCACCCTCTTGACAAGTTTAGATATGCTGTTTTATTTTCATTATATCAAACTTAAGAAGTTGGCTTTATGCCAAAAGTGTGAAGGAATTGCGACTGGTCTACATAGTGAGGTATTACCCCAATATCCATTTATCATTTAAAGTAGTCAGCATTTGGGTTATGCAGCAAACCGAGCGAACCATTTATCACAGAATAAGTACTGGAAAGTAGGGGAAGTAGTTCTCGATCTCTTACTAAATATGAAACATCTATTTTTGAGCGGCTTATGCGTAATTCTTGTGGTTGTCCGACTGTGGGCAAATTGTTTACTATCGCCCGAATATCAATTTACAAGGCCATTAAGAAATCTCGAAGTTTAATTGGATATGCAAATGAATAATATGAGCATATTTCTAGTCCTATTTTCCATGGCTAATTTCGAATGACACTGATTTTATGTTTCTCATTCATTTTTGTAGTTTAAGGTACATTTTAATATGGCAAAAACTAAAAATTCAATTTATCTTATCTATGTATATCATGTAAATCATGTATATCTTAAATCATGTATATCCGTTATGCATCCTGTAGTATTCCCTGCATGACATCTAACCACTGTTTGACCTTCTAGACCACAAGAAACTTTCTTAGGATTATTTCACACAATAGATGTGATTATTGAGTCATTGTATTAATTGTCAGGGGAAAAAGGACGGGGCAATGTCAGTACAAGGCCGCTAGGCTTAAGGCGTAGAATAAGTCAGTGAGGCCATATGGTTAATGAGAGTGAAAAAAATAGTACACTGTTTTAATTTCGCACATCAAATGTTCATCGCTCCGTTTTTATATCACAATTAGTGCACTCGCTGTTGATGTTGAAGGTTGAGGCTCATCACCTATGGGTTGAATTCTATCATTCGATTATAAAACGTTTATGTCATCAGATATGCTATTTGTGTCGAACTGAGCGGTGAAGATACTTGGCGTACTTGTATCAAGCATTTGTTCACCTTGAAGGTTCAACGCTGTACTTTCAAGAACTTCCTCCGAGCTCGTTGACACTCAACATCGGATGTCCGGATCTCTTCCAATTTCCCCTCTCTCGATCGTATTTCCTGCTCACGTTTTCTATAGTTCTTCTGGTGTTTATTATGTATATATTTGGACATAGTGAAAATTTTGCGTTTTTCCACACTTTGAAGTCCGATATCTAAACATGTATTAAATACTTAGGTTTTTTTGTTTCTATGTATTATTATTTATAAAGCGCAAAGAGACGAAACAAATGACGACTCAAAAGTCGTGCTCTCACAAAGGACTCCGGAGATAGACTAAATTATGTGAGCAGCGCGACGCCTCAACTTTGTAGTGCTCTATCCGAGCCCGTTGACGCTCAGCAACCGATGTCTGCGATTTCTTGGATTCCCCATCTCTCTGTCTTTCTTCCTGTTGACGTTTCTATAATTTTTTTGTGTTTATCATGCATATATTTAGACAGTTTTTAAGTTTTGAGATATTTCCACACCTTGAAGTTTGATATCTAAACAAGTATTAAATATTTAAGTTTTGTTTCAATAATTAGTATTTATAAAGCTCAAAGATAGGAAGCAAATGACACCTCAAATCTTGTAACGCACAAAAGAGGCCGGAGCTAGACTAATTAATGTGAGCAGCAGTGCTCATTTTAATGATTTAACTTCTCATTGCGATTGCATCACCTGATGACGTCAGTGCAAGATCAGTGAGCATTTATAACATGCTTTGTTTAGTGCTCTTTTGAACGAGGTATCGTTCATTTATGTATCATTTATGTTTCCAAGTTATTAAATTTTTCGCACTTACGCTTTTTTGTGACACTCAAAAATTAAGCATGGTCCCCGGTTTCGAAAAGTAAGATGTAATCTACATCAAAACAATTCTATACTACTTGAAAATTTCATCACGCACAGAGGATTGAAAAATAAATTATGTTTTTCGCACATTTATTCCGAACTTTAATACCTTGAATAATTTACTCAACACTGCTAAGAAAAGTTCACAATCTGCCTGAATTATGAATACGTAAAACTAAATACAATTCCATCAACTCTTTTTTCATTGTACCTTCTAATATTTTACTCCTTCAGGTGTTAAGCTATTTCTATTCAAACCAAACTTAAAATTTACAGTTACCAGAAAAACTTTAAAAATGTTACTTATTCATTATTTAGATAACTGTAATTAATTAATTTTACTTCCATAGCTGCAATTACCAATCTATAATAAATGTTTAATACAGAAAACAAATTAACCTAAAAAACTTTTTATTTTTATATCACAATTGCTACAGAAAATATACAATTTGGAATAATCCTGTCGATTCAGATTTACGATTTTGTACTTAAGGCTCTGGATCTGGAAATACTCATTGCTTTTATCTGTCTCTCAGAACTTGTATCTTAAGTTGAGGATTCATTTCTCAGATATTACTAATCAGTAGAACCGTATTTTTACATATTCGACAGTTTTTGACATCATAAGGTATCTTAAAAAGGCTAATAAAAATTTAAAAATTAATTTAACTGTTCTGAGTTTTAGCATTAAGAAATGAACTAGTTTGTTTCAGTACCTTATTATTCACTTATAGGTATGATATTTAAGGTATTAAACCAAACAAATTTCTATTCTTAACTAAGCAATTTAGTAGTGTAAACGAAAGTAAAAAAAATTGACCTCGTAAAATACGGCGAGCAATAGCTTTTCAATACTGATAAATGTCCAATTTTTCAATAATAAATTGTTTAGGTTAAGGTTTCTCACCTATCGAGATCAATACTAGTGAGAGACATTTTAATTTTTACTGTGGAGAAACCTTGGGGAAATTATTTGGGAACCCATCTTTTTATCCCTCACTATTGAAGTTTCATCCCTTAACTAAACAACAGCATAAAAATATTAGGGGACCCAATGTGTTTTGGCCTTTGCGATTTGAAACCCTCAATGATCACCAAAATGAACTCGAGCATCTGCTTTGGGCAGCTCAATCACCTGATTTGAAGAATATTGCATTATTGCTGATA
This sequence comes from Metellina segmentata, assembly GCA_947359465.1. NCBI lineage: Eukaryota > Metazoa > Arthropoda > Arachnida > Araneae > Tetragnathidae > Metellina > Metellina segmentata. The sequence continues at coordinate 84,042,855 of OX375878.1, read as the reverse complement.
GCAGTATAGGAAGACAGTGAAAACTCTTCTCACATTATACCTCTGATGGAATCAGCAAGTATTTTAACGGAAGTATTGTAAAATATTCCAAAGGTGCGTCATGTGAAATAAAGCATCCAAGATCTGCATTATGTGCTACTACAGTATCTTATTTTGCTCTTTTTTAACGATGGATGACTCTTTATTGTTAGAAGCTGCGGCGGTTCTACACAACAGATAAGGAATTTGAGCTGATCTTACATTACACTTAACCCTCTTGAGATTGTCCTGACGAGGCATCTCGTCATTTAGCAAAACTGAGCAAATATAGAAAAAATATTCCTGTTTCTTCTTGTTCCGCTTCTCTCTGAAATTCTGGAAACAATTTTTTCTAATACCCGCTGATAGATCATATTGTCCTGTTGTTGTTGTCGTGCGGGCCATATATTGCCCAATTGGGGGTGCCATTGCCCCGGAGGGTTGGACTTCTTCATACATGACACATCCGTTTTACAGAAAGGTCCCTTTCACACATCCATTCACTCACACATATCGTAATTTAGATCCCAATCAGAGGCCGATAACCCCCTGATCAGGTACCCCCAGAGGTCCACATGGAGGACTTTGTGACCACGACCTATTTAACGTGCCCCAGCCACCATTAGCGAACCATTAACAGCCACCATTAACCATGTCAAGCGCCGATCTCGCAACCATCAGAATTGCAGGCTCCGACGAGGACAGAACCCACAACCCTTTCGATGCGAGCCCGACATTCAACTGACTGAGCTACCGCGGCTCATCATATTGTCCTTTGAACACTAATTGTCGAGAGCGTGACAGTCTCTCAGTTAGAAGAGATAGTTATGCTCTATCACACGGTGAACCGTGGGTGACATACCTTCCTGGGGAGACTATAGGGAAGCTGATCCGCAATTGCGTCTCCACGTCTTGAAGAAACCATGAAGTTTCAACCAGTCAACTTCGACACACATACGAAATTTAAACTCGTAATCAAACGCCTTGAATTTAATAATGTTAAGGCAGGTAGGTATTTTAATTAACGTCATACTGGAGCAATGCAATGGACTATTGACGACGGTTCACGATCAATCACAACGGGAAGGCTCCGATGACAACACCACAAAATTTTAAGCCACGGTCGCATGTCGAATCGGCTGTTGTCATTGGAAATTGCTAAGATAATTTTAAAATCGGTATGAAGACAGTTCCTTAACCTTTACGCTGCGACGCTTAGATTTTTTCAATCGTCTCCAGGAACGGCTTTTCTCCTGTTTCTCCGAGCCCCCATTCCTAATTACTAGAGACCGGATTTTTATGCAGTAAAAACTGCCAAAATATGCCATAAAATATGCAGTTAAAAATGTTAAAATATGCAAGTAATATACAGTAAAAAATGACGAAATATGCAAAATATGCAAGTAATATACAGTAAAAAATGACGAAATATGCAAAATATGCAAGTAATATACAGTAAAAAATGACGAAATATGCAAAATATGCAGTAAAACATGTCTAAATATGCATTTTTATGCACTACAAATTAAAATTGAAAATGGAAAGGACTATATTTGAAGGAGTACTATAGGAAAGGAACAAAATGATAAAGTCAACTATAGACATCACGTTTCAAATACAGATGTACATTTATTGCTTTTATATTGCACAGAATTCTCATTACAGTTTTATTAATAAACTACTAATAGATTAAAAAAGTCTTTAAAATCAAAGAAATAGCCTATACACACAAATTATTTCGACATATTAAAAAAAATTATGTAAAAAAGTATTTAAAAATAGTATGATTATTATGGGAGTAGTTATAACTTTATTGTACTTTCGAATAATTTAAGTTAATAAACAAGTATTTTTCTAAATTATTTTCCGTAAAATTATGTCTACGGTCACTTAAAATTCTTTTATACGAAAAAAAAGAGTGTTCCACATCCTCAGACGTTATGGGGACGAATTTCATGGAACTTAAAATGTTAGGGTCCCACATGTCATTTTTATTAAGTTCGATCCCTTCCACGCCTTGAAGGATTTTATTAATAATTATCAATTTTGTCAACCCGCGCGAGATTTTTTTTAACACATCATCATTCATTAAGTTTGTTATCAGTTTTGCCTGGAATCTCGAATTGATTTTCATTACCGCATCTTCAAAGATTGAAAGGCTTTCATTTAATGTTAATCCTCTTTTTTTTTTTTTTTTTTTTTTCAAGTTTTTGGATCGAATCTACTAAAAATGAGCAATGCGTTTTTACAAATGTCAATGATTTCACAAGGTTTACGCTTTCTATTAATATAGCTACTTTATCTAAACTTTGTGCGGAATCAGAATTATATTTTTTAATTTTCGAATCACTTCCGAATATTGGTTTCAATGCTCGGCGTAAAACAAAACAGCAGACAGCCATTTCCCCATCTTGTGAGCACGGGTGTCGGAGGTAAGGAAACATTCATCAATTCCTTGTAAACTACCACACGAAAGGGCGCTTTTAGAAAGTTTTTTTTTGCCTTGTCCAATAAAGGAATTTAATTTCGGAAAGGAATCTTTAACTTTTTCAGCAATAAGGTTAACTGCATGGGCAATACATGTGATGTCGACCAAGTTTTTATAAAACGTTTGTAACAATTTTCCAGCCTTAATCATATACGAGGACGCATCTGTGAAAAGTAACAAAACTCGATTTTCTATTCCGCTATTATTGTGAAAGATTTTAAGGCTAGAATTAATAAAACGGCATATTGTGTCGTGATTAGTTTTATCGAGGATTTTAGAAGCCAAAAAAAAATAGATGGCCAGCTTCGTGGGAACTCAACTTTCCTATTAAAAGATTAGTCGCATAATTACACCTAACATCAATGGTTTCATCGACGACAAGGTACACGTAATTCTCGCCTATGTGTTCCCTGAGTTTTTGTAATGTTTTTTGATAACAAAGATCTAATATATTCTTTCGGAGAGTGCTCTCATCGAGGATATTTCGGTTCGTGTATTTCGAAAGAAATTCATTGAGGGCGAAATTCTTCAGTTTAAACAAAGGAATGTCGGCCAAAATTAATGCCAGGCAAAAATCTTCGCAAAAACTGTCTTCCTGCTTTGAGGTTGATTGTGATCGACTAAGCAAAACTTGACTCTTAGAAAATCTTTGTTCGACGGAAGAATGTGCTCCTTACAAAGAAAAATTATAATCAATACACGAACTTAATCAAGCCTAAATTTGAATGTAAATTTTAAAGGTATGTAAACTTGGGCCTCCCGTAACACTGGAGTTACATCTCTGAGAAACACCATGTAAAGAAAAACAGTGTTATATAATTTATATGATTATGTGAGGGAGCTTTTGTCTTGTTTTCATTTAATTTTTGGATGAACTCATAATAGGTGAAGCCGTATTACTCGAGGGTCAAGTTTATTAGCACCTGTATATTTGTATATACATGTGATTAAAATTCTCAATTCACTTCTATAAAGACAATGAAAAGAAATAACTTACAAGTTTTAATATGTTGTTCTAGTCGAGATCTCCTCTCACAAGTTAAAGTTTTGCCACGAGGTTGGCAATATACGATCTGACCGTCCAACGTAAACATTTCTTTGTTATATTTTTTATTTAAATCCTTCAGCCAACCTTTGACTTTGAACGGAAAAGATAGTGAAATTTTAGGCATGTTTCTGAACAGCAGGCAAAGCACAACTGAATTAAATTAAAAATGAATGGATTGCTGTTTTGTGATTTTACATCCTTTTCTTTTTATATTCATAGAATAAGTTCCTGTTTTTGCAGCCTTTTCAGCTTTCGAGCTTGAATGTTTATCCCCATGTGTTAATTTTCTTCATTTTTTTAAATTGTTTCTCCGAAATAACTTTGTTGTTTTCGCACGCTGACTGTAAGTGTTTGAAAATTGGATCTCCTAATGTTAAATTGGTGCTTCATGTTTTTGTTACATTTGCTAAATATACTAAATTTCCTTGGAAATTGTGTTTTCATTCTTTGAAAACCCAAACACAATCTATAAACATTTTAAAAACAAACTCAAATTTACTAATTTTTATGAGTTATGAAATTAATATTCATAAAAATTATGAATAGAAACATGGGCAAATTTTGACACCATGTGATTCAACTGTTACTAAAACATCGGAATTCGAAATTTTTCAGCTCATTACGTGCATAATTAGTAGCGTAGTGAGAGTGTTTGCAAAATTCGACGATTATTATCGTTATTGGGGATTGTTCACAAAGTTAAAACAGAAATTTCTCAGAAATGTAAATCCACTGCAAATTTGCATGTTGTTGACTGTGTGGAAATGTTGTCACCAAACTATCGGCCTCCTGTAAGAAACAATAAAATCATTGACTGCAGCGGCCACTACACATCATATTAATACTTATAATGTGATTGCAAAATATCATTAATAAAAGATTTATTATAAAGCTTTTGTATAAAGGGTATTTTATCACACTTTGATAGGCATTAATTTAACTTCATAATTCAGATATTTCTGAAACATAATTAACAACCTACTTATACTACTGTAGCTTAGGATTGTAACAATACCTTTTATTTGATACAACGACACTACCTATGTGTCACACTCTAACAAACCTTCCTCAAGCAGTCTTCGAAAGCGACAGTTACCACTACCGCCTAGAAGGCTAGACTAGGCGGCAGTGCACATACTCGCGTAATTGGACTATCTGATCGGAATCCGCCCTTTCTACTACTGAGTTCAATTTTTACACGCTCCCTCAATGGTTTTTATGGATTTTCTCTCAATTTTATGACGTTTTTCATTATTTGTTCATGAAATCCGCCTGTAATTGTGTGTACAATTCAAATTTGCGATAAAAGATGGGGTTCGTATTGAAATTATCGGAGCAAGCACCTAACTTATATGAAGATGACCGCTTTGACAAATTTTAAATATTGATTAGTTGTAGAAAACATTCATCCCTATCGATTACTACCTTCCGTTTTGTTCTGCGATGTAATTTGTGTAATTGCGATCGGGGTAAGTCAGGTTTTTTGTTTGTTTTTTTGACGGCAGAACATATTATGCATATTATGTACATATTATGTAAATGTAATGTTCAATTTACTGTATTAAATTATTTCGAAATGGAAAGTACCATTGACTTTTTTGCAAACCAATCACCATGGCTTAACTATTTTTTAGTACAACGGATGTGTGTTTAATGTCAAAATATCTATTAGCTTCTGAAGGCCTAACAGGAAAATAAAACCCTTTGTAAATATTAAGTTCGCATTTTCGCAATGAAATAAATTAATTTAACAGTAGGCTATTCACTGGTGGGATGGAAACAAAATGGCGAATCTTTAATATGGGACGAGACACCAAATCATCATCTAGCATCTGCAATAAATTTCTCTCGGACCGGCCCCGAGTCCACTCACCCGCACAGCGTTATAAATCAAAAAAGGACTAGAAAACAGGTCGTCTAAGGACAACCCCAGGCACTCGAGAATGTGTGCTAGGGAGGTCTGGTCAGGCTGTCATTTAAGGCAAACAGGATTATTCTTGTGTCCTCAGCAAAATGTGAGCCACTGAAGATTGCCACTGAAAACAGTGGGAGAACTTTGTATGAATATGTCTGTCCCAGTTGAAAGCAAGAGATCTTAGATCCCCACGATATCAAGAGTGAACCAGGAAGTACCAATTATGCCGTCTTATCAATATTTTTTTAGCAGAGTAAAGCTCAAGAAAAATCAATGAGTGGGTAGCTTCTCGACACCCTCCTTTTCCAAAATATACGCTACTTCGTTTCCCTTGAGATCCACGTGTGAAGAAAATTTAGTGCGTACATAAAAAAATACCTTTTTAAAAAAAAATGTAAATCTTAATGTCTTTCACCTTTAAAAAATGTGGATTCAGATCCGCATACACAGCAGGGTAGAATCATTTTGAGCTTTCACTTTCGATGTATTTGCTATAGAAAAAGGGATGCGGAAACTATCAACGCCTCCTATAACTAAAGGCCTGATCACGGGTTACCAGCGAGCTTCATGACGTACGGAATGTAGGCTGAAACTCATTTCGCAATGGTATCCCGTAATGACAATTTATCGCTTTTGGCAATTTACTTTCCCACCTCTTAAAGGTAATTCAAAGGAAAAGGGCTTACGAAAGACTGGCGAATTGGCAAATAAATACAAACATATACCTGTACAAAATACACATAAAACAATTTAATAGTTTGAGGAATGAATTTTTATGCAATTTCATTGGTGAAATTGTTTCAAATAGTATGATATTATGTTATTTAATTAAAAGTAAATTTTTAATACCATACATAAAAACTCTAGATTATATAATTTGAATAAATTTGTAATAAAAATAAATGTAATTATTTAAATACAATAATTTTAAACAAATAATAAAAACACTATTTTGAATTACGCTTCAAAGTTTAAGTAACAATGTATAAGAAATTATTTTACTGAGTTGTATATCAATAATAATATTTTTTTTTTGCAAACAACATGATATTGTTGTTATTTTAAAATGCAAGTAAATTTGGTTAAAAATATTGATTTGTGCAATATTTTATTTCCATTTTTAGGAAAGAACAAGAAACATCTGTAGCTATAGTAGAGATTAGAATTTGCTAAGGTCTATAAATTAAAGTTCAACTTCAATTCTTTAACAGAACTATCATTTTGTGTACCTCAAAACAGCTTGGATAAATATTGGACTCTTTGGGATATGAAAGTGACATTATTAACACTTAGAAGTGCCAAATCCAAAAATAATTTGTTCTGTTTGTATTAAAAATGATTTGGAAATAACAGCATTTTATAAGAATACGAAATTAAAGGATTCAGGTAAGCACAAGTTTACCTCTATTGTTTACGATTTAAATTCTGTGTTTACGAAACATTAGATGAACTAAAAATCGATTCAGTCTCAGACGATAACTGTTCTAATTAACTAAATTTAATGTCATTCATTAGAGATTTGAATATTACAACTGAATGTAATTTTGAAGAAAGCTGTTTAACTTATTTGGTAACTGCTTTTAATGATAATGACCTTAAAAAATCAACAGGATATTTTGCCAGTTACATATATTTTTGGGTATTGTATGTATTCAATGTTAAAAAATACACTGACGAGCCAAAGCATTATGACTATCCCCACATTTATCAATGAACTCGTCTGAATAACGTGGAGGGCACGTGATTAAGTGAGAATGGTATTTAACTACTGCTGGAGAAGGTAAGTAATCGTTCTTGCACTTTTGCGAGTGATGGGAAAGGCTGCTGATTTGAGCGAATTTGATAGAGAGCATATCGTAACGGCCCGAAGACTCGGACATAGTATCACCAAAACTGCACGACTGGTAGGTTGTTCAGTTTGGATCTGCCGTTGTAAGTATTCGTGCAAAGTGGATAAATGACAGTGACACCAACAGTAGACGCCAAGGTGTTGGTCGTCCACGCGTCATCAAAGAAAAAGGACGTCCGAGACTGTCCCGCTTGGTAAAGCAAAATCGGCGCGAAACAGTGGCTCAGCTGACAGCCCAATACAATGCAGATCTAAGCGCAAGTGTTTCGGATCACACTGTTCAGCGGACACTGTTAGTTATGGGACAGTGCAGAAGACGTCCCACTCGTGTTCCTCTGTTGATCAAGCACCATCGACAACTACGTCTACAGTGGGCTCGGGAACATCGAGACTGGACCATGGATGAGTGGAGGAGAGTTGCCTCTTCAGATGAATCCCGATTTCTCATTCATCACGTCGATGGTCGTGTCAGGGTACGCCGTCTGCCACGCGAACAGTTGCTCCCCTCGTGTACAGCAGGTCCGTACACAGGCTGGTGGTGGCGGTAATATGCTTTGAGGGACGTTCTCATGGGCGACTCTGGGACCTGGAGCTGTGGTAGAACAGACCATGAACGCTGCGAACTATCTGAACTTCATTGCGGATCAGTTGCACCCTTACATGGCGTCTGTCTTCCCAACTGGAACTGTCCAACGCCCAATGTCACAAGGCTCGGATTGTGTTGGAGTGGTTCGAGGAGCTTACTGATGAATTCCACTTAACCCGTTTTATCCCGATTTATTTATTTATTTATTTTGTTCAAATTTTAGAATCATATTTTCTAAGGGTAATTAAACCTAAATAATCTAAGTATACCAATATTTGAAAAAATTTTATATTTTATGTAAGAAATTTTACCCGTCCTCTAAATATGACACTGGGATAAAGGGGATGAAATTTGCACTTACATATTTTAGTGTTCTCTTCATTAGTGAAAAGCAATTTCCGAGTACAAAGTTTTACTTTATCCGAATAATATTTTCTTATTTACATGAGAGTTCAATTTTCAGTTGAATTTGACTAATCTTGGTGGAAAGGTCCAAAGCAAGCCTGACAAAGTGTTTTGTAGCATTTCCCACAGTATCTTTTGGGTTTTCCTTTGCAGCCCTCTGTCTTTGACAGCGACGCTGTTTTCCCTCTTTAGTAGAAAATGGTCAACACCATCTTTAGAGACGTCTTCTTTGCACTAGAAGGTACAGAAGAGATCCTGGGTGTACTTCTTGTTCTGATCACAGTCTTTTTGAGATAAACTGTTGTTATAGCTCTTCGGAACTCCTTGAGGTTTAGGACATCACTTTTCTTGACAAATTTGTGGATTATCCATGAATTTACCACTACCATGTCCAGTGTACGAATAAAAAGTGGCCAGTACCATTTTTTCCACGAATTTTAATTGCATATAGTCCAGCCAACCAGTCGTGGTGATCCACACAGCCCATATGTTTGTTGTACGTATTTATCAAACTAGGCATATTCACGTTAACTTTATCTTTGTGTCCTTTTACTCGCACTTCACATCAAAGAATGGTTCTAAAGTGCTGTTCTAAAGTGCAGTGACAGTACTATTGTCATTCCATCGCACCAGAAAATCTCGGAATACTTGTCAAATGAAAAATCAGACGTGCCTCTTTCTTCCGCATAGACTTAGATTCTTCTAAAGGACACTCATGTTTTTTTCGTATGGTTCTGTGGATAATCCTGTTCACCAAGACTTTTCAAAATATCAATGCTTGTAAAAAAGTTATCAAAATATAAAGTGTAACTTGAAGGTATCACAATATTCTCTGTCACTTTTCATCACAACCCGGGTACCAAGAGGAGTATCATTTCTTGCATCAGATTTCTGAACCGCAGTAGAAAGAAAACTTGTATCAAAATCCTTCGCTTCCACAGAAAGCCCAAAGTTTATATTCCAAATGTATTGGCTTGCCTTGGATAAACTGTTTCAGACTATTCCTAAACTATTTAATAATTCCAATATGCTTCTTCTAACTTCAGAAACCTTTGCATTGATGTGACTCGCAGGGGTAAAACGCTAGGGAGGGAAGAAGTTATTTTACTTTCAGTTGTAAGGTTAGAAAAATCGCGTTGATTGCATGCTTATCGACCCACTTTCTATTTAGAAGACAGTTAAAAAATAATGTGCTACAACTTACCTAATAACTATAAAGCTACAATTAACAATCAGGATGATAAAAAAGAGTACTCTCACGTAAAAAATGCCCATCCAAGTGTCCAAAGTAAACCGAAAAGGAATTCTGCAACCGCAAAAAGAAGATACAAACCCCGCCAATTAAATCTGGGAATAAATAAAGTTTCCAGCAGGAGGTGCCAAACTTTGCGACACATAACTCATGCTAGCAGAAGCTTATACATACCACAACATGTTCCAACTTCCAGCTGATAAAATATTCCCAAAAAACAAATACTGATTCCCACATGCTATTTTTTAGCTGTCCTTTAAATAGGACGATGGAATAAAACGAGTTTATGTCCTGGCCATCTAACTCGCCATAATAGAGCAAATTTGGGGTGTCATGGAGCGGCAGAGCTCAGAGCTCAAACACCACCAAGTACGAATATCTTAACTTTGCGTGACCGCTGCTTAGACATTGGGTACAACCTGTCTCCAGTCATGTACCAAGAACTTGTGCATCTATGCCCAGGAGATTTGTAGCTGTTTTACAGGCCAAAGGAGGCGCAACGCGTTATTGAGTAGGTGGTCATAATGTTTTGGCTCTTCAGTGTACTTCATTGTTTATTCTGTGTATCTATATCGGCATTCTACAAACATTTAGAATTTAATTGAGATTATATCTTAATTAAAAATTTAGATCGAGTTTCATTACTTCATATCCTCATCCTGATGTGTGTGTTTTGTGTAACTCATAATTATATTGTTTTATTAAAAGTGTTGACTGAATATGAAAATGAATTTTTAAAGTGGTTAATATCAAAGGTTATTTGAACTTCATATACATTAAATATAATCTCATCTGAAGAAATATGTTTAGACTTAATGATTGTCCACAAAATCATGAAGCTGACCACCCAGAAAAAAAAATCAGCAAAAAAACTTCAAAAAAAAACCCCTGCAGGTTTCCTGCATGAATTTCGGACAAAATTCCTGCAGGAAACCTGCAGTTTTTTGACTGGTTGTCATGATGATGAATGACTGGTGGCGCCATCTGGTGGTGGGATAAGCAAACACATTATTTTGGATTCATAAAACAAAAGAATTTCGTGGGTATAACGTCATTCTAGAGCAACACAACGGGCTATTGGCAATGGTCCACGATCTATTAACATGGGAACGAACCGAGGACAACACCTCGTAACTTTGAATCACGATCAGATGATTGGACTCGAACGCGGGACCAAGGATCTGGAGTTCAGAATGCTATCCAATAGGCCGTAACAGTCATATCCAAGCGTGGTGAATTAATGTAGTGTTTTTTTTTTCTCTGTTTTGGACTTTCACTAGGAATAAATTGAAAATGGTTTAAATTTTGTTTGGAGGGATTTAATACTTTTACAAAATAAGCAACCAGATGATATATTGCATAATATAAAAACCTTTCACATATTATTGGTATGTGATAGGGATTTCCTGTCTTCACAGTTGAATTTCAGCATTGAAAATGTTAACATCTCATACAACAAATTCATTATAGATTAGTTTTATAATTCCAAGATATATGCAAATTATTAATTATTATTATTATTATTATTCTAAGTCTTTTAACATGGGGTACAATGAATAACATAAAATGCAATCTCATGTTTTGGAATTCAGAAACACACAGTATTTCCACATATCCTAAGAAATTAATGTATTTAAAATTAAGTAAATTTGTTTATATAAAATAAAATAAAATATATGTGTGTAAGTACCAGCATTAGAAAAGAAATATAAAAGTGACTGGTTCATAGAACCAATGTATACGAAAATATACTGGTCCACTCCTCAAATAATAAATTAATTTAGGTAATAGCGCGTTAATTAAGGGCAAAAACTTTGATTCGCCATTGGTGAAACTTTTACGTAGCCCAATAAAAATTACGTCAAATTGTAGATAGATTTTTTATTAACTTCAAGTCTCTAAGGAATTATAATTGCCTCATTCCCAGAAATCGGTCGCTCAGGCCATCGGAAAAGAACAGTACTAAACCACGTGGTCAAGTAAGCGTGCCCCCTCCCGCCGATAGCAATAACGAGATCGGAAATGCTGCGCAGCGCACTTTCTTTCAGAACCTGCCGATCGTCAAAGGCCAAAGATTCAACAGGCGCCGATTATTGTGTTTGCAATTGGAAATGCAGAAACTAGAAACCACAGAGAAGTAAAAGACATAGGGTCCTCTGCCATAGGAAGAAATGGACTTATAAATAACATGAGAAATCACGTAGACGATAGCGCCCTTGGTGGGGGGCTCCGGGCACTACTATAGCGTCGGATCTCGGCCTCGTTTCCATAACATCCGAACTATATTTACGTAACAACTACCTCAAGCTGTTTTATTCTATTCGAAACGCACTTTGCATTTCTGATTAAAAGCTAAATATTCTTAAAATTTTTTTTAGCATGAATGCTTTAAAATAGCAATTTTTTAATGTCTTCTGAACTAAAAAAAAGAACCTTAATTTATGAAATTTTACTAATGTATGAACTTGTTTCTTTATATTTTTAGCTTATTCTTTTCTAAATCGCACAATTGTTCAATTTTGGCATAGCAAATGAACAAAAAAATACACAACAGGATATAAAGGAATGAAATACTTTGGTAAAATAAACAACTGAACAAGAATCTTAATTTTCCCCCCAAAGAGTAAATTCCATTGGGTAGCATTCACAAACAAACTAACTCAAAGTAATTCACCATTTAGAGTAGCAAATGAACGGATAAAATTACTAATTTTATTAACTATTGGAGCTAAATCACAAGTTTTTTAAATTCATTTTCTTTACCTACCCGGTTTTGTCCAACTTTCCCCTACATCAAGACAGTAACAAAAGACAAGGAACTACAGACAATGAAGTAAGCAACGTTCTTACTCTCGAAAGTGAAAACTGAAACCAGCTACGGGGTTGAGCAAAGAAGTGAGAACAGAAACTAAGCAGATTGCCTCATCCCATCTGAAAGGCTTCTCAACAGATAGACAGGTTAAAAATACACTGCAGTTTGTAAATATTGAAACACTATGAAGTAATCATCCGAATGAAATTAAATTTGCAGCAAATGTCCATTATACGATTTTATGCAAATTAGTAAAGTTTCAGAGCCACCACAAATGTGTGGTGTGAGCAGCGTCCTCTGAACTGATGGTAAAAGCGTAAAAATAGAGGGCTGTAGCGGGCGTTGAAAATAGTGCAGGGTTATTTTTTTAGTGGCGAACGTTAAGTGAGACATAAGTATGCCTCACGACGAAATAGGGTGAAATTTCAACAACTTACGGAGTTTGAACGGTGGAGAATCATCGGGCTTCGTGAAGGAGGATTTTCCTATCGCGAATAGCAGCTCGTGTGCAGCGGAATAGTTCCACAGTGATGCGAGATTGGAAGCAGTGGACCGACGAGCACCGGAGAACTAGAAAAACTGGGAGTGGACGACGAAGGTGACGACAGTGCGCGATGATAGACACCTGGTCCACATGGCGATGAATGACCTTACAGCTTCCTCCAGGCAGTTGGCAGCACTTTGGTCTACTGCTAGAGGTGTACTAATGTCGGCTTCGTCAATTCGCCCCATGTCTGCTGCACCGTGAACTCGTGCAATTATTCCTTTATACAGGATCCCCCTCACTCCAAACCATCGACGGCTGCGTCTGCAATGGGCTCATGAGTACAGAGCATGGCGGACTGATTGGCAACGCGTTGTCTTTTCTGACGAATCCCGCTTAAATTTGTGGAACCATGATGGCTGTGTTAGACGCTATGCCGGTGAACGCTGCCATTCAGAGTGCGTTATCGAACGTCATAGTGGCCGAACACCCGGAGTTATGGTCTGGGGTGCTATTTCGTATCATGGACGATCTCAGCTGCTACGAATTGAGGGTAATCTGAACAGCAACAGGTACGTCCGTAAAGTGCTAGAACCCGAAGTCGTTCCCTTCCTTCAAGGCATCCCTGGAGCTATCTTTCAACAGGATAATGCACGCCCATATGTTGCAAGGAATGTTCGAGACTTCTTTTCAGCCCAACACATGCAACTTCTTCCTTGGCCTGCATATTCGCCGGATATGTCGCATATTCAGCAAGTGTGGGATTTGGTTTGGTCGGCTGCTCGCTCATGATCCACGTCCTACAGCTTCAAAAGACGAACTTTGGGCATACAAGCAATATTGAATTATCTTCCACAAGCAGACATTCAACATCTGTTTCACTCCATGCCACGTCGTACAGCAACACTTATTGCAGCGCGTGGTGGCTACACCAAATACTGTTTTACACTTAATATTGTTTTTTGGCTTTGAAAATTTATTCATTTATTTGTACTAATACGAGCCGTTTGTGTATTAAATTTCATTTAATTCTGATGACTCCTTCATGGTATTGCATTTTTTAAACCGCAGTAAATGATTTAAATGCCACAAGAACTATTCAGCTGGGTGAAACAGCTCTCAAAGATCTTCAAAAAGTTAGCTGATTAGAAAATGGCTACCGCTATGAATGAAATATGTCACACTCCGCCCAGAATTGGGGACATGATCCCCCACAGGTGCGCTATAAGTCATAGCTTCAGTGAACCCTCTGTCTTTAATTACTCTGTGCTAGAAACGACTCCAGTACTATAAGCTGATAGGAACTTTAAAAAATTCTCGATCACGTAACCGAAATAAATTTTGACAGCTTGCCAAAAGTAAGGTTTGGAAGTTTGAAACTTATTTTAAAAGAAAACATGTTCACTCGCGCTTTCTCATAGCTACTGGTAACGCGGACAACCCAGATTTTTAATCTCCTGGTCCGATCGGTACTTTCAGTGACCTCGGACAAGCGGACCACCAATGTGATTTCGAACGCTGTGTAAGTACTCTAAATTAATCGATTTAAAAATTAAGAAAATTTTAGTAATGTGTGATAAGATTTATTATTATTTTTTTACCTAGAATTGTCTTACTTATTGTTATGTATAATTTGATTATACGGTAGAATGCAGTTTCATATACTTAAAAGCAGTGCTGTAGTCGTAAAAAAAACAGAGGGTATACGCGCGCGCCCACGATACGCTCGCGGTACCCAGAGGGTACCACGAGCGTATTTTAATCGCGAGGGTAATTTAAAGGTAGGTAATTAGCGAGGGTAATTTAAAAATCAATTTAATGACAGATAATTATTAATGTTTTCCATAGAATGGCAACATCATAAAAGATCAAAGATTCAAAAAAACATTTAAAGTTGTTTTATTTCATATTTATTGTTTGAGGATATTAGGATGTGTCACACAAACATATATTATTTAATGTATTTAATATATATTTGTAGCTGAAGCAAAACATTTAGTTTTTTCCAAATAATTTATTTTAGCATATCAGTACAAAGTCCCAAATTCGTATTCCGAAATCCCGAATTGTCCAAAATCTGGACTATTTGCTAACCAACGTTTGGCGAGCGTAAGCGAGCAGGGGGGAGGGAGCCCCTAGTTTTCTAGGAAAAGCAAAGCGTGTGCGCAGTTTTTAAGAAAACGCAGAGGGTATACGGAATTTGCTGGAAAGAACCAGAGGGTATACGGCGTATACCGCCGTATACCCTCCACTACAGCCCTGCTTGAAAGTCAAACATAAATTGTCATATGATGATCAGTGGATATGTAGTATTTAGTGGGAGTTGTATATCTATTCAGCTCTTGTTCAAAAAACAACAATTTAAAAATAAAATTGCTTGTAATAAAACCTGTCCTGATATCCTGTACTGTCCTTGTCCTGATTCAATTAATTCGTTTCTTAGAAAATTATTTTTACTGATAAAGAACTAAAAATGAAATGTCAAATTATAAGAAGTTGTTTTAATTGGTTTGTTAAAATTATTGTACTTAAAATTATGCTAATTTATTAAGATCAAAGGCAAAAAATATATTAAGAAAATTAAACTTATTTTCTGTTCAAAGCATTTGTCTTATTCATTGTCATGTATTATATATTATGTATCACACTTTTGTCATGTGTTTAAACTTATACTGATGAATTATACCAATTAAGTATAAATAATAATGAAATGCTATGTGATTTGTACTATTTAATGTGAATCCTCATGTATTCATTTCTTGTTTACTGGATAGAAAAAAATATTAAAGCAAAAAGTGAAGAAATGTCTATTTCATAATTTTTTTAGAAATTTTTATTAAAAAAAATTTGAGTGTTTGTCATTTATTTTTATATTGATCAACCATAACAAATCAGTATTCTTAGAATTTTGTATAGGAAAGTGGGATAAATGCACTAATTTTTAAATTATCAAATAAAAAATTTCAATACAGTGATCTCTCACTTATGCGCGGGCGTTGGGGACAGCGAAAAAAACGCGTATAAGTGAAAAACGCGCATAAGTGAAAAACCACAAAAGGGAGCTTAAAAGTGAAAAATCAATACAGTGTATTGTTAATACTATGTATATACTTCCGGAATTGAACTGAAAATAGTCACGCAGAGTTTCCAAAGCTTCAAACGCTACTGAGTGAGTTGGGAGAACTTTTGCAATATCTTCATCATCGTCGTCCTCTTCATCTTCGTCACCACCATTTATTTCGGCTGCAATGTCTCCTATTTCCCGCAATTGAGCTATGATTAAATTTTCATCTGCATCAACGAAATCGTTGAAAGTAGTGCACGTAGCGAGTCCACCAAGATACAATATGCCAATCTTCTTCGTTTATGTCATTTTCACAGTTTTCATTTTCTAGCTCCTCACATTCATTTTCGGCTGGAAACGAAAATCCTGCTTTCTTAAAGCAGCTTTTAATGCACTTGTCAGTAACGTTTCTCCATGATGAACACAACGTATGAATTGCATCAAGGACGGTAATTTGCTTCAATTCGTCTTTTAATGCACGTTTTGTTTCTGATGTAGCCAGAAGTCGAAGGATTAAAGTTTTTCTGTAGTGCACTTTCACACAACGGATTACACTCAGATCCAAAGGTTGAATCTTACACGTGCAATTTGCAGGAAAAACACAACTTTCGTGTTATTGAAAGATCTTGTGGGTGAGCAAGGACACTGATCCATGAATAACAGAAATTTCCGTTTATCTTTTTTCATTTTCCTGTCGAATTTTTGAAGGAAATCCAAGAAAATATGCGATGTCGTCCACGCTGTTTTGTCGCTAGTGCAGTCGCAAGGACGCTTCTTCACGTTCTTAAAACAGCGAGTTTTTTTTAAATCTGCCAATGACCAATGGCGGGAATTTTTCTGAACCATCAGCGTTGCAACACAGCAAGGCAGTTAGTCTTTCTTTACTTTTTTTTCCACTATGGCATGGTTCTCCCTTGAATGTTAAGGTTCTGTCGGGCATCAGTTTATAAAAAGGTCCAGTTTCGTCAGAATTGTAGATGTTTTTCGGTTCTTATCTGTTTAATAAAGTAGCCAAGTCTTCTTTCCATTGTTCTACAGTGTTTTCATTGACACTCGCACTTTCCCCAGAAAGGACACAAGTTGCCAAGCCATGCCTAATTTTGAATTTTTTAAACCATCCATGTGATTGTAGTATTCACCCAGTAGATGGCGCTCCACTCTGCCGTAGCGCAGAGTTGTATATAAAGTCGGTCTTTGAATACTAACACCAGCAGACGCACTCGTACTGAAGGCGAGACGAACCATGTAACTAACCTATTATTGTTTATTAAAGTTCTTGTTGTTCCTGTTCCCGAAGTGCATTCTTTCTGCAACCATATACCGATCCCAACATGGTGACCCGGACGTGATCGAGTAGGCAAAAAGTATGTCGCTTCTACTCTTGCCTGCTTTAGTTTCCCGTAAACGAGCAGGGCTGCACACATTTGTTGGCCTTGGATTTGTACTTCCCATGGTACCAACAAACAGAGCTTTCAGACGAAGTGCTGTGGCTTCTGCGGGATGAGTTACGATTGCGGGAGAAACTATGTGATCGACGAAGAGTGTTTACTTCTTTACGTAGTTCATGTATTTCTTCCATGAGTTGTTGCAAAGTGTTCGGACCTGCTTCGGCAGTGGAAGATGAAATTGAAATTCCACTTACCTCGGCTGGTGTTACTTCTAATATGCGATCAGCAACTTCAGCGGCCTTCTGCGATGTAGTTGGCATCATGGAGGCTAGAATTGTTTGGACATTGACGGGAAGTTGTGAGAGGAATAATTCCAGCATAAGCGAATCTGCAATCTGGTGCGATTCAGCACGTCTTTGCATAACACGGAGGAGTTCGGAAGGTTTACGATCACCGAGCTGTTCTCCAGTTAGAAGTCGCCTATTTGTTAGAGACAAAAAAACGAATTTAAACCTTTTGGTCGATACTGGATCAGATGTTTCGATTATCCCTGCTACCAAATCGCAGCGGAAACAACATCCAACTCAAACCTTTAGTGCTGCAAATGGCACAACAATTCATGTTTATGGTCAAAAACTATTATCTTTAGATTTTGGTTTAAGACGCAATTTTGTTTTCCCATTTTATATTTGTAATGTCACCACAGCGATTCTTGGTGCAGATTTTTTGCATTATTTCAATTTAAAACCTGATTTACGGCGTAAGCGTTTAAATGATTGTACTACTAATCTGAATTCTCACGGTCTTGTTAATAATGCTAATATTTTTTCTGTCAAAGTTGTTTCATTGGATAACGATTTTTCTAAATTATTGGTCGATTTTCCTAATATTACTAAAGTGCCATGTGCAAATCAACCTGTAAAACACAATGTCATGCATCATATTGAAACTCATGGCCCGCCAGTGTTTGCTAAACCTAGACGTCTTGCTCCCGATCGATTAAAAATAGCGAAAACCGAATTTCAATACATGCTTGATTTGGGTCATATGCGACCATCCAAAAGTAATTATGCGTCACCTCTACACATAGTATCTAAAAAAGGATGTGACGATTGGCGTCCTGTGGGTGATTTTCGAGCTTTAAATTCTCAAACAGTCAAAGATAAATATCCAGTTCCTAGTATATTAGATTTTACTAATGAGCTGCATGGAAAGAAAATATTTTCGCAAATAGATTTAGTCAAAGCTTTCCATCAAATTCCTGTTGCACCCCAGGACATCCATAAAACAGCCATTTGCACCCCTTTTGGACTATTTGAAAGTACAAGGATGCAGTTTGGGTTATGTAATGCTTCAAGCACTTTTCAAAGATTTATCGACGAGGTTACACGTGGTCTGGATGGTGTTTTTGCATTTATAGATGATATTTTAATTGCCAGTAATACTAGCGAAGAACATATGATTCATCTTCGCGCACTCTTTGAACGTCTTGATCATTATGGTCTTACGTTAAAATCATCAAAATGTACTTTCGGTGTATCGTCTCTAAATTTTCTTGGCTTCAAAATTTCAGAGCAAGGATTAGAACCACTCCCAGATCGCGTAGAAGCAATTCAAAACTTTCCCAAACCAACTACACTCACTCAACTTCGTAGATTTCTAGGTCTGTATAATTTTTATAGACGTTTCATACCCAGAGCCTCTCACATTTTAGCACCCATGATACAACTTTTAGAAGGTAATCGGAACAAAAGGAAACCTACTCGAACTAGTAAATCCCTTGAAATTCCACTTGATTGGACAACTGCTGCAGATACTGCGTTTTCTGATGCAAAAAAGGCACTTGCCAAAGCAACTTTACTTAGATATCCGATTCCCAGTGCTCAACTTAGTCTTTGGACTGACGCATCGGACGTTGCAATTGGTAGTTCTCTGATGCAATCAACCAAAGGAAAGTGGGAACCTATAGCATTCATGTCCATAAAACTTAACAAATGTCAGAAAAAGTGGTCTACATATGATCGTGAACTTCTAGCAATTTATTCATCAATAAAAAAATTTCGACATATGCTAGAAGGCAGAGACTTTTTCATCTATACCGATCAAAAACCGCTAATATTTGCTTTTCAACAGAAAGCAGATAAATGTTCACCACGCCAGCTAAGACATTTAGATTTCATTTCGCAGTTTTCCACTGACATTCGGCATGTTAGTGGTAAAGACAATATTGCTGCAGATGCTTTATCTCGGATCGAGATTGATGCCATTTCAAAAACTCCTTCACTTGACTATAAAATGTTTGCAGAGGAACAACTGCACGATGAGGAACTTTCAAACTTACTCAACTCAGAAACATCACTAAAATTGGAAAAACACTACTTTCCACTTGAAGATATACACTTATATTGTGATAAATCCACTGAAAACCCTCGCCCATTTGTTCCGAAATCTCTGCGACTTACTGTTTTTGAAAACCTTCATTATCTCTCCCATCCAGGTATTTTAGCTACAACTAATTTAATCTCTGGCCGATTTGTGTGGCCTGGTATGAAAAAGTTCATCAAAGACAAAGTACGTGGTTGTAATAAATGTCAGAGAGCAAAAGTATTTCAGCATACCAAAGCTCCACTTGGCACATTTGCTTTACCCGACGCGCGTTTTGCGCATATTCACGTTGATTTTATCGGACCTTATCCACCTTCCGATGGCTACCGATATTGCTTAACCATCATTGATAGATTCACCCGATGGACTGAGGCCATTCCCACCACGGATATGACAGCAGAAACCACTGCTAGAGCTCTCCTCCACGGTTGGATTTGCAGATTCGGTACACCAGTCACTATTACTTCGGATCAGGGACAAAATTTTAAATCTAATCTTCTTCGTGAACTCACAAATACTTTAGGCACTGATAGAATTCTTTCTTCTGCTTATCATCCTCAATCAAATGGGATGATTGAACGCTTTCACAGGCACCTCAAAGCAGCCATAACAGCTCATGAACACACTAAGTGGACGGAAGTTTTACCCATAGTTTTATTAGGTCTACGCTCTTCTCTTAAGAAGGATATCAATGCGACCAGTTCTCAACTTGTTTATGGTACTACTTTACGTTTACCATCTGATCTTTTTACAACTGATTCCGTACCCCAATCCCTTACTCCTACTTATGTGTCCAATTTCGTTTCAATGATGCGAAAACTAAATCCTATCGCATCTACAAATCATGGTAATACTAAAGTTTATGTAAACCCATCATTAAAAACATGCACCCATATATTTTTAAGAATCGACAAAGTTCGACCTCCTCTCACACCTCCTTATTCTGGACCACATCTGGTTGTTAACCGTACAGACAAAAATTTTGTCATTGAGTTAAATGGTAAGAAAAACACTGTTTCCATCGACAGAGTAAAGCCAGCTTTTTATTTTTCGGATACCATGGAATCCCCAAAGCTATCTTCCCACATTGACAAACTTAAATCGGTCACACCTAAGCCACAATCTAAAACACCTGTAATTACACGATCGGGACGGTGTGTACATTTCCCCGATAGACTTGTCATGGAGAAATAACTAACATTTTTTTCCCTCATTGTGTGTACTTCATTGAATTGTGAATAGCTACATTACTATTTAAAATTGTAAATATCTTCAATTGTATGTGTACTCATTTTCTTATTTTGTCTTGCTTATCTGTGCTGTATTATTACCTATGTTTATCGTTCCTTCGTCACTGGAGGGATACTCTGTAGTATTCACCCAGTAGATGGCGCTCCACTCTGCCGTAGCGCAGAGTTGTATATAAAGTCGGTCTTTGAATACTAACACCAGCAGACGCACTCGTACTGAAGGCGAGACGAACCATGTAACTAACCTATTATTGTTTATTAAAGTTCTTGTTGTTCCTGTTCCCGAAGTGCATTCTTTCTGCAACCATATACCGATCCCAACATGATGCAGAAAAGTTTTCCATTTCAAAACTCTTTGACAATTGTACGGCATTCTCCCTTAGAAGCTCAACGTTAACAGGAATGTTCGATTGACGAGCTTCTTTAAACCATAGCTACAAAACCTTCTCAAATTCTTCGAACTTTCCACCTTGAATTCTGCTTCTTTTCTTCGACTGAATTCCACATTCTCGATGAGCGACTATAATCGCCTCTTGATTTTTTAAAATCCCTCTCAATGTCGACTCTGGAACATTAAAATGCTTCGCTAAAGCTTTTATCGAGTTGCAAGGATTTTCTTCGAATTTTTTTATAACAGCCATTTTTTAAACGAAAGCTACAATTTTGTTCGTTTTGCCGTTTTAAAACGATACCATCTAACCCGAACTCCAAAGAAGGTTCTTTCGTTAGCGATCAATGCCACGTGGTACGTACCGTACTAACCACTCTAATTGGCTGCTGTATAAATGCGACTTTTACTGCCGTCAGTCACAAAACCCCTCCGGTACACCCGTGTATATGGTAGAGGAATATGTTCCGGGAATCCAAACTATAGGGGAAGGGCGAGGGAATACATTCCTAAAAGCAGAACAAAAAAAGGAAAAGTTTTTGCGATAAGCAACACCTGACTTGAGGAAACTACTTTTGAACTGAAAATTTTTTTGTGACGCGCATAAGTGAGAACTGCTTTTTTATTGTGGCGTATAAATGAATAAGAGTTATCATTGTTTTCCTATATTCATGGCCGGGACCGCGAAAAAAACGCGTATAACTGAAAAACGCGCATAAAAGAGAGCGTGTATAAGTGAGAGATCACTGTAATTTCATTTTAGCAGTTACATTTTATAAGCTGTGAGGCTATAGTTGGCAAATTATAATTGAAATTTTATTAATATTTTATATTACGCAAATTCTGAATATTTTGTTGATTTAAACACGCTAATATATCCGTCGACAGTAAGAAAATAACCACATGTGTAATGTCAGAATCGCTGAGATCGTCAGCCTACATCCATGACATAACAGAATCGTGGTGTGGATGGTGTTATGCAAAGAAGAGAGTGCTTCCACTTAACAAGACTTCTGACGTGCGCATGCTGTGTCATGTGTTCCCGCCTTAAGACTGTGCATCAAACTGTTCTTGCGATTTCAGTTTCGTAACCACCTCTTTTAGCGCGCTGATAGATTTTTCTTTAGTTCATGTATTGAATCTGTTAATTGTAATAAATGTTACAGTCAACTTAACTATTTAAATTCCCTACACATTAAATAACGCAACCTTGCCGCCTTGGCTAAAGTGGATTGGCCTTTTGTTTTAGGAGGCGTTAAAGCTATATGCACGGGAAATAAAAAAAAAACATGAATCACGTGACTAGTAGTTTTGGTCACATGTTCATGGGATCATAAAAAGATTTACATTGCCCAATCTCTTATTATCTAATCTGTGATCCAAACACAAGACTACGGATAGCAAATAAATTAAAAAAAAAGGTTCTATGATCTGGCAATTGAATTATGGTTAAAAAAATCGTTGTACAACACAATTTTCAATCGGAAATTCGATACAAACAATATGTTAATTTCTTTACCACATACGAAGTCAGAGGTTTTCACATTGTTGCGTTCCACGAGCTTGTTATTTTGACACAACTGTCTTAGAACAGGTTACTGTACAACTTCAAGTGAGGAACTACAAAATTACAACGAGCTGTGGTGTTGGCTACGACCGTGAATAAATTTGGCTTCGTTAATGGATTTGAGTTTGGCAACAACTCTACGCTGTACGCTCCTCCCTTTCCCAAAGCAAAACTTACTAATATTAACAGGTTTATATATTAATTTCCTGTGCAATTTCTCTGATTCATTGATAAAATTCCTTTTCCTGAAGTTTTAAACATTTCTTTTTATTTATTAGTTTTGAAAAGGATTAAAATTTATCTATGTTATTTATTTGTATGTTTACGTATTAGAAGTGCGATATAATTTATTTTCGTTCTTTTTTCTATAAAGAGTATTGTGGAACATGCGTTTCAAATCAAATAAACTATCTTGAACCCCATTTTTACTCTTAATTTTACTTTGCCTTATTTCTTTCAGCTTGTGAATTTCAGCTGTGTTTTTATACCATGGCAGAAAACATGATACGATTGCAAGAAGAACTGAATAATATACCACTGGCAGATGAAGATGCACAAGGTATCTAAAACATATTTTCTTGTGTCATCTATTCTCTCCTCTCAGAAAAATGAAAAATTACATAACATTCTTTCAGATGAGAGTGATGTGGAAACTGAAGGCACTGATGATCACCATGATCTAGGTCACCAGAGTTATGAATCTATACCTTCTGCATTCACAAATGGTTCCAGTAGCCCTGCACCACCATGTAAGTGAAATTCAATTCTTTAAGCTTGTTTCAAATTCCTTCCAAATTTTGTATCCATTTGCATACTACTATGGTATATAACATTTGAATGTTTTTTATCTTATATTGTCCAATGGTTTTCTGAATTGATTTGATACAGCTTGGATATGAAGATTTTTCAGTGCTATTGTTTTGATGCTCTTTTTATGTCACCAAGGGAGAAGAACACAGAAAAAACAGTTTTTCTTGAGGGAAAGTAATTAGCTGATACATCTATTTGTTTTATCTTCACATAATTTTTAAAGAAATAAACAGCTGAGTAAATGAAATTTAGGCTTCCTGAGGTTTGTATAAAAACTGGCATAATCCAAGGGAGGTTGACTGTATCTCCCTTAATTCGTTACAAAAAGTGTAGTTCTAAAAACATGACAACAGCATTGCCACAAAAAAATCTTTATATTCAAGTTGTAGCATAGAATTACATTTTTTTACATGAAAGTATTAATATTTACTATCCTAATTTGCAATGATTCGATTCTGTCCTTGGGGTGCATATCTTTCTTACGACACTAAAACTTTTCTGCCTGTGTATGGCTGTTCTGCTTTAAAAACCCAACCCAAACTACCTAATAAGTGATAGTTGCTAAAAATACCAGTTGGTACCAAATTACCAATTTAAATTCCATTTTTTTTTTTATTACTTGATTGCTTTTTCCCAGACATCAGCATAGTTCCTTCATACTTGGTTTTTTTTTTAGGCAAAAGATGACACTAGGTCATTGCTTGCCTTAGTCTTGTATCATAATTTCTATCTTCTTATATTTGTTTTTTGTATTTTTTACTAAAGAATTCAATGCTAGATTAATGTTCAAATGCATTATATTATCTTACTAGCAAAATTATTCTACCATACTTGGGTTGAATTAGTTAACTCTAAATTGATGAAATGATCAGAATATACAATCAATTTTGTCTTTCGTAGAATAAAATAATATTTTAACACCTTTTCGACATCTTTATAATTTCTTCAACTTATTTTGCTTGCAAACTTGCACCTGCGTAATGTACATTTCCCATATATTGCACCCTTGCTGTATGACAAAACGATAAAAGGTGACACTAAGATTACTACTGCAAAAGACAATTTTGAGGGGTATTTGGAATTTTCTTAATTCTTTTCATCCTCAACTCAATAAAGATGAAGAATTTCGGCATCTTTGAGAGAATAGCAAATTAATTTAAAGCGAATACATTTTTTCATAAAAATTATATTCTGTGGCACATCTCTACTCTTATAAAAGGAAGTGTTTGTTTGTCTGTTTGTTTCGCGCCTGTAAAATCCTGATTATTTATGGCACTTACAGCAATGAGATTTGGCACACAGGTAGTCCAAATTTTTGGGTTCCAGCGAAATTTTAAAATTTAATCTAGAAGATTTTTAAATGAATTGAATAGTTTTATTCTCCATCGGTTTTTCAACGTGTTACTGCCAGAGAGAGAAGAAACGTTGGAAATGACCTTGCCAGGTCAGCAGTTGGCTGTTCCTACGACAGAACGTGGAGAAAATTGTTTTTTTTCGTTTCCGCTTTGATTTTGCCCGAGGAATGATTTATAGTCACAGTTATTTTTTTCTATCTCCTAGACCGTTAAAGATAAAGTAAAAATTTCAACGGATTTTAAATCTGCAAAAAATTTTAATTTCGATTGATACCTAAAAATATGATTTTTTTAAAGAAAATAATTTTTTAATTGAAATCTGCGGAAAATTTTACACTAGATTTATACTTTACACCACGGGCAATGCTGGGATAGCCACGCAATGGCTAGTTTAATAATAAAATAACCTATTTCAAAACTGATTGTCTTCAGTACACACAGACCTATTAAAGTAAACTATACCATTTAAAGAAATGGTAAATTTATTTGACATAGACATAGTTCTTTTTAAAAGAAAATCATTTTTATAGAACAAGAAGTTAAACCTGGACTTAATTGATGGAAGAACGCAAAATCTTCAGATTAAATACCGCACAGAAAAATTAGAAGATTTGCAAGTAAAAGTTGTTGCATTGTATTAAAGGTTTTTGTTCTTTTTTAAAAATGATTCCTATTTATATATCTGCTATTTTACTATGACAAACGCAAAATGTGCGCGAGGGGGGGGGGGTCAATTAAAATTTTTTTGACAAAAAATGCAAATAATCCAGAAGGGTCTAGGTCAGGAGGATTAAGGATTTGGGAATTTGTTTTTTTCCACTTTTATATAATAATTAGCTTGATTTGACCTGTCATAACAAATAATCTTTTAATGTTTTCAAAAGCTCTAGTTAGGAATTTTTTTACATTATCTCAACAAGGAAGTGTTTGTTTGTTTCTTGGCCGCAAAGATCTGATGAATTTATGGCACTTGCAGTAATGGGATTTGGCACACAGATAGTCTGAATTTATTGCAATTTTAGGGTCAACGAATTTTGAATGAATTTAATAGTATTTTTCTTTGGATCTTCTTTTCGTCCCGCTCCGGCAATTGGAAAAAATTACTAAATTCTGATATTTTCCCTTATGACGTCACATCACTATTGAAGTCAGCCTTTGAAACCATGCCAAGTGTTTTCACCTTCCGCTCTCAATTAAATGGGAATGCGTAGTTTTCGCTCAAATGATTCCACAGCTAACATTTTGACTGGAATTGTTTCGTTCTTTTTTGTAAAATCGGGATCTTCTAAGATAGATTGAAACTTTCTACGGATTTCAAATCTGCTAAAAATTTTCTTCTATATTGATACCTAGATTTTCTTATAATAAATAACTTTTCATTATTTTTTCCATTTACTTCTTTCATAGCCTTTATCATTTGCCTTTTAATGCAATGAGGCACTTGATTGTCAAAACGAGTTAAGGAAACAAGATCCTCTGATAAATACCAAAGGTGATTGGCTAGTTTTTCTGGTGCAACTTTGCTTATTTTTTAATCATTCTTTTTATACTGTAATGAAGATTTCATTAAATTAAAAGCATTGTATGGTGCATTTTGAGGTAAAGAAGCTGTCTTCCAAGCTTTTAAATACACATGTATAGCATATATACGCATCTTTAGCAATCCTTTTTCTTCTGTTGGAGTGATGGTATAAACTGGTAGCTAAACATCCATATTTTAAGACAGTACAATATTTTTTACATCCATCGAGCGTGGTGCATAGCCCCAGGTGCCATACATCTGATTCCACAGGAAGGAGTTTTACCGAGAAATATTAAAATCAGTTCAAGAAATTCTCAATAATCATTTCTTAAGAGGGAATCATGCAGTAATTTTTCAGCAAGTTTAATTCTATTGTTTTTTATATCAGCCACTTGGGCCAAATGGCCTTATTGTTTATTCCTGTCCTATACTTATTCATATTGATGAACTCCCAGTAGGACGGGCATCTTAAAGAGAAGTGCATCTGTTGCAGATGAGAATCCCATGCATTTATTAAAAACTGCACGAATAATCAATTCCATGATGTGGTGTCGACATGACAAATATAGCAGGGTCTTGTTCATTTTTGTTCCAGTTAGACACTGGTGCCAATGCTTTAGCCAGTATTCACACTCGTTGTGTCAAAGCACATAGCAGACACTTTGTCAGCTAAGCCCCAGTGCTGCATAAACTGCAACAGCTTGATTTTCTCCGGTTCTTCATGCAAGTTTGGCCACTGTAAGTAATTAATGGACACTTTTTTCAGATACTATGACAGGAAGTCGATCGACTTTTTCTTTCCCAGTTTAGTTTTGTAACAGTTTACCATCTCAGTGAGCTGTTAATTTAGCATTCTATTCCTGGAATTAAGTTTTCAGCTGCTGAAACATATTAGAGCGTTGTTTCATTCTTTCTCGGCGAATAGAACTTCTGTTTAGGGTAATGTCATCCTTTTCACAACCCAAACTCCTTGCCGTTTCAGTAACAACAAACACAGCCTTGCGATCTGAGGTTTAAAAAAATGACGTTTATATAAAATTGACGTTTTTATAATACAGTTATTTTTTGTTGATTACAATAGCAATATTATTTGTGGTGAGTTTGGTTTTTTGACAACACACTATTGAACAATGATGCAAACTTGATCTTCATTGAGCTTCCTCATAATATTACTAAAATGTTTTCAAATTTTGTCTGATTCATTTTTTAATACATTGGAACAAAATAGGAGGGTAGGACCTAAAATATTACCTTTGAAATTTTGGACCACCTTACTCTACAGGCTATGGCCCATTCCTACAGTACCTATTAAGGATGAATATCCATTGTAGTGTTCGCTGCATCTGTGGTATGGAAGCAGACCTGAACCACTACGTTACAACCTACCCTATCACATCTCATCTGCACATCAAGGAACCAACACCTCCAGTACTACGATGCCTGGCTGTTCATCCCTTGCTTCAAAGGAAGATAATACAAATCGTGCAATTTGTGGCCTCCAGGGCGTTTGAACTTAAGCGATCTGTTTAGGTTTCCTTTTTGACTACAAGACTTTAATTGCCTCTATAACTTCATAGCAAATTTCGATTAGAGCAGCACCTACATGTGCATATCTTAACTTGTAATTTCTGCTTTGCAACCCTCCAAATTATTACTTTTTCCCTTTTCTTATTTGGTTGCCTTTACGTGATGGGAAATTTTGTTTACCGTAAATGCAATCTAAGGGTCGGTATCCCATGACGGAGCTCAGTCAAGTGCAGCCAAATTCCAATTGCAAAGAGATCCAATTGGCATGACGTCCTAATTTTTTACAAGAATATAAATATTTATTTAAAAATTATTTATTAAAAGAAAATCAAATGCAAGGTATTGATCAGGTATAAAATTTTCTGCAGATTTCAAATCCATTGAAATCTTTAATGTCTCTTATAATCTCGATTTTACAATAAAGAACTATACAATCCCAGTCAAATTGTTTTTTATTTGTTTTGCTGAGTGCAGGTTATAAAATCTGATATTTCGAATCAAACGAGGTCATTCTGTGCAGCGGCATTCGTGTTGAAAAAAAATATCAAAATTTCAATTTAAAAATTATTTATTCAAAGAAAATTATATTTTTAGGTATCTATCTAATGTGAAATTTTCCGCAGATTTCAAATCCGTTAAAATTTTTACTCTATCCTTAACGATCTATGAGATGGAAAAAAGAACTCGGTTAAAACTTTGTTATTTTAGTCTGCTGATAAATCGTTCCTCAGAGAATCAAACAGAAGCATAAAAAAAATATTTTGAATCTGCGATATATTATGCTATTGCCATTCTAAAGAAAACTATAATAATTATATTCATTTTAAAATGTTCTAGATCAAATTTTAAAATTTGGGCTTTTTGCAAAAAAAATTGCAACAAATTTGAACTACCTGTGTGCCAAATCTTAATACTGTAAGTGCTAGGGTCAGGTGGGGGTATATTGAAAAACACCTATTTTCTTCTTTTAAATTAAAATATTTAGTTTATTTTTTTTTAGAGACATTGAGATTGTAGCAAATATTTTTATTTTAGTTTTAGAAACTGGCAAGAAGTTTAATATTTACTAACTATCTTGTTTGTGCTTATTGCACATTGTATGTTAGTTTAAGCTGCTGATGAACTTTTTTCTAAAATCTTTATTAACTGGCAAGAACTATTAATTTTAGTTCAGACTTGTAGAGGAACAGATCTACATAGAAAGATAAGAATAAATTTTATAATTCTATTTATTACGAGTTGTTTTCTGAGGTGGGTAATTTGGGGGTATACCCAGGCTTGGAAAGTGTTGTATGATAGAGATATTTTTTTACCTGTTTTAACTTTAGTAAATGTCTAATGTTCTTCAGCCATTAGATGTTGGAGTGTTTTCTCTTATAAAAAAGCTTGTAAGGAGATTTTGAAACATTGGTTTAGAGAAAGCAGATTACAAAATGTTTTGAAAACATCATTTCCATTTATCTTGAAAAAGTTGTTAAAGAATGAAGCCGGAAAATGCAGTAAAAGGATTTGAAGGAGCTGGACTTTATCCTCTGAACAAAAAAGCCATCCAACACCATATTCTCATTACAGAAAAGAGAAACAACCAAGAGCATTGCATTTTCTGAAGCAGTTTCTCTCGACTTGCCTTTAAAAGATTTAAAGAAAGCAATACTGCAAACTCTCTCCTACTCCATCTGTAAATATTGTTTTAGCCACTGAGAATTCAAATAAAAAGCGAAAAAGAGTACAGATTAAGAGTGGCGAGGTTTTAACCAATGAAAATGTTTTGGAAAGGTTGTATCTCTTCTCAATTCAAATTTGGCCGAATTGAGTGAGCATTGCCCATGGTATTGCAAAGCAAACTAACACCATGGGCAACTCTATTATGGCTGTTTTGCAATAGTATACACTAATTTTAGAACTACCCCCACCATGGGGTAAAGTGAGGCTATCGAAACATACTCTTTTAAATGTATCACTGTGAGAAAACAATCTTAACAAAATTTAATGGTTATGCTTCATGTTTAATCTAAATGAATCCAATGTATATAAAATGCATCAAAAGTTTCATTAAAATAAATTTAATAGTTTGGTTTAAAGGGCTTCTCTAAAAAAAGCTTGATTTACCCCCACTTGTAGATTTGTCACAACAGTCCCCCCACACATAAATACTTCCTTTTATAATAGTATAGACAATTTATGTGATACCTGTACAAAAACAGACAGAAAATCAGACATAGAACGAGAAAACAAACAGACTGCCACAAATCACAGTATGCAAAGTGCCATGAAAATACATTCAACCATTTGGATGTAGCTGAGGCACACACATACAAACAGACACCAAACACTCATAAGTCGGATTTTGCATAAGAAGGACCCAATGGGTTGAAATATTCCAGTCTTTATTTATATGGACTAGCAAAATTACTCGATCTCACTCGATTTGAATTGGTTAGCTCTAGATTGACGAAATGGTCAGAATAAATAATTACACTTCTTTCATAAAATAAAATAATATTTTAACACTAAATTAAAACTTACTTTAGTGTAAATTAATTTTACACTAAAGTTACTTTTTCAGTCACTAAATGAAGCTACTGAGTATTCATGAAATGAAGTTTCATGAAAATATATTGAATCGTTTGGACATGCATTGATCACACACAGGTGGACAACAAATGCGTAAGAGACGGATTTTGCATCAGAAGGACCCAAAACAGATAGAAAACTTGAAATGGGTCGAAAATATGGAATGTACATGCAAACTCTCCATTCTTAGTTATATTGTTAACATGATTTGTTTCGTTTAAATGTTTCTTCTGAGAGTTTAAATGTTAAATATGAATTGCTAAAAGTTTTCTCAACTCTGCTATTGTTTTGTGAAACATTTTTCATGATTCAATGTAGTTCAAAAAATTGTGAAGTATTGAAAAAGTATAGATGTCAATTTGGATTCCAATTCAGAGTTTGTATCTGCCATAATACTTTGTTGAAATTGATCCAACAACAGTTTATAATAAATACATTTGCAAAGTGTAGACGATACATATATGATCTTTAGCTTCCTTATTTTGCTTGCTTGCTAACATGTTATTTACTTTTAGTATTAGATCCTGATTTAAGTCCTGATGAAATGGAAGAAAAATCAAGACTCATTTCACAGGTTTTGGAGCTACAGAATACATTAGAAGGTAATTAAGTTTCAGAGATAAATATGTTTATTCTAATTTGCTTGAATATGAATCTGTATCCATTTTCTCTAATTATGTACCCATACAACAAATTTTGAAAAGAGGATTACTGGATTGAAGCTTGAGATATTCATATTTTCAATTTGTTTTTCTTCCCTTTTGTTATTGTTACATTTCTAAAGGTTTTACTGTTTTACTTTCTTTGAATGTGTCTAAAGTTTTACATGGATTAACCCTCAGCATTCAGTGTCAAAACAGCATTTTGCCACCTGGTTAATGAAGTGGCTTGTCATTCAAAACACTGATTGCTGCCTGAGAGGGCCATCTCAGTGCTTTCCCCCAAGGTGACCCGGGAAAGGTGTGTTATCATTATAACCTTATATTGTGGGGTCGTGGTATTGACCTGGATGGATATGATATACTTTCAAAGGTACTGAAAGGATCTCGATATTTCCTATACAGGGCCTCCAAGTGGGTTTAGTGCCATTTGTATTGAGACATAGATTTAGTAGCCCAACAATTAGTGTGGATGGATAAATGGCTTGTTCCCTATCATTGCAGCTTGGCCAAATGAGGCTCTTGCACCATAGAACACCCCCCCCCCCAAAAAAAAAAAAAAAAATTAATAATAAATTTATAAGAATAATATATATATACTAGCCGGGCTGCGCCGGCTAGCGCTCGGCGGTGTGTAATAGTGCTTTTCTTTTTAATTTTTACACACCGTAATTAAACATGTTTTGATTTGTATATTTTATTTATTTTTATGAAACAATTCTTCAAATCATTGCGCATTCAATCACATTTAAGTAAAGTTGGTCAAAATATACATATACCGCTACAAAATTACCCATATCTAGTGATATTTTGCAGGAAATAGACATATCATTAAAATCTAACTCCTAAATAAGATTTCTGCAATAGGTAATGTATCGGAACACATAATGCAAACAAAAATAAAATTCCAAACCTTAAAAAAGGCAAAATTCTGAAAAAAAAAATAAGTACGTATTTTTACTAACGTGTTGAAATTCGACTTCCTGAATATATTGTGAAATAGAATAATGCGACAAAAGACTTTCAATGATATATTGACAAAACAATAATGATTTATTAACAAAAATAACTCATATTTATACTACTTGGGAATCCTCAAATATGTCCGCAACATCTCGCAGTCAACTCAAATACCCAAACGAATTCTAAATCAAAAACTCTAAATCAAATTAAAAAAGTAAACATTAATTCTGATGTGGCTAGATACCGGGTAGCAAAATTACGTTTAAATTACTTTTACATCAAAGGAAGAAATAAAAAGTAAGTTCAAACATAAATATTACTATTTAATTCCTTATTTTGCATAGAAATTGACCTCGGCTATTTGAAAACAGCAAGAATTAAAATATCTGTGTTATTTTATTTACGTTGATTGTTGCCATTCGACGATACACAAATAACGTCGATTTCGGGTCCACGTACGTTAGTGTTTTATATATATAGATATATAGAGAGAGAGAGAGAACAATCATCTAAGATAAGGCTTTTCACACACAAATCTCTTTATCGCATGGTAAAGGTTTGTTTATTATTATTTTTTTTGGTGTTGCATGGAAAAGAGGGGAAAAGCAATCCAAATGGATTCTTGGGCCATTTTTATCAGGTTTCTGAGGTTCACAACAATTTGACCCAACTAGTGATGGGACAGGAAAATCTCTGCAGTTTGGGCTTATTCAGTAACCAGTGGGTAAAGCACAAATGCTTGCAAGTATATCGTACCCTGGCATAGAAAGTGACTCAAGTCAAAAAAAAATTTTTTTTTGATGTTTTGTCATTGAAAAATATGTAAGAGGTGTCCCAGCGTGTTAGATTACTATTCTATTGAATATAATAGAAGTAACCACCATAAAAATACCTACCTTACATAAAATTTAAAAGAAGCTTATACTATTTCAAAAATTGAAAATACTGCAAATGATAAAATTGAACAATTAAGACCAAGAAATTAAGCAAACTAAAATGAGAAAATGGTGTAACTCTCCCAATCCAACCACATTTGAAGACAGTTTTTTTTTAATACACAAAATGATTTTTTTACCAATTTTATTTGATGCATAAAACATAAAAATTAAAAAATTTACAAGATGAAAGGTTTTTAAAATAATTGTTGATTTCTTCAATTTTTATTAAAATTTTCAGTTATTAAAAGTTTCAGTTCAATTAAGTTCAGAAAACAGAAATAATGAATATAATATAGAGTATTTGGTTTATGTTCATCTACTTTGACAATATTTATGGTTTGCCTTTATTTTTAAAGTTTTATTTAGAAAACAGCTTATTAAAGCTGAAATTTGATACTAGTGAGAGTGCTCTTTCTCGAGATTCGTTATTTTAGAAAATCCCTAAAAGGACTCCAAAATGTCCCGAAAAAGTCCCTAAATGGATCAACATAAATTTAGTAGACACTGTTGATGTTTCTCAAATTCTGCAATCTTGAGTTCTGTCACAGCTATATGACGTGTTGTGAATGAAGTAAAAGATTTTTTTTTTCAAGCTGAGAGACAAATTCCAGCAAAAACTAAATTGAGCATGTAAATATATTTGATATTTTACTCAGTGCACTCATTTCTTTAGAGGTCACATTGCTAGTTAATGAGAATTTTGCTTCCTCAGTATGCATAGAGGTCATCTGTTATCGCAGTACTACCTTATGATAAATTCATTCACAAAATCTAAACATAATTGTTTGCAACATCTGAACTTGATGGAATTGATATGGAAACCTGTAGCACAGTTTGTTAAAACGGTATTTTTTTAAACATCTAGAATATGAAAACCACTTTATGGAGTTACTTTGTAATCTTAACTAATAATGTTATGCACTCCTGCAACACTTCCGACAGGAACTGATAGTTTTCTAGTTGAGTTGTAAGGTAAATACAACTCATTTCTTTGAAGCTTGCACCAAATCATGCACAATTCAAACAGAACATGGGCCTTGTCATTCAATATCATGGGAAACAATTTTTATGACTTATTCTATGACGTCTTGTTTTGATATCCATGGATATTTTTTGTGTTAAAATATAAAATTGTTGGAAGGGTTTCAAGATTTTCATATGTTGTGGAATGTTGTTTTACACTTGAATCTGATAGGAACAACAGAATATGATTCATCATTGTAATGATTGCATTTCATTTCATTATTTTTTTTAAGTGAAAGAAATCCAATAAATGATTTGTCTCTTTTAGATCTTTCTCAAAGAGTAGATAGTGTGAAGGAAGAAAATTTGAAGCTCAAATCTGAAAATCAGGTTCTTGGGCAATATATAGAAAATCTCATGTCTGCCTCTAGTGTGTTTCAGTGCACTTCACCGAAATCCAAAAAGAAGTTAGTACATTTAATTTACATTGTTTCATTTTTATTAAAGTCACTGCCAATCAATTAATTGCGAGATTGAATTGAATTTGCTTTTCTTCCATTCCTGGATGAATCCTTACTGTGCAGGCTTTTATAGATAAAAACGCCTCTATATTAAAAAAAATTACCACCGCAGGATTGAAAGCTTTTTTTTTTTTTTTTTTGCTCGATTCTTGAAGGGTTTCAAGAGAAATTACGGATCAGAAAATTAAGAAATTAACATGGTATGTTCAAAATTGTACAGGGAACAAGACAAAGATTTTTTTTATGATGCAGTTATTAATTTAGGGTGCATTTTAAGTGTCAAAGTTGGAAAAGGCAAAATTTCTGAAGCAAGTGAGCTAAACACGTAAAAATTTTCAGTTTTCAGCTGTGTTTTTTCTCTAAAGTACCTCTAAACGTCGATTTTTGCATCTCGCCTAGGTTTTTAGAATTTTCAATTTGGTTCTTGATAATATTTTTTTTTAATTGGGACATTTTTTTTATTTTTTTGTTAAAACTGTCATCTATAACTTAATACTATTATTTTTTTAATTTGAATTCAAGTTTTGAATTTTCTGGAATCTTACAACTTTTTGTATGATCCTCTAGTATCATAAACGTGAAGGTCCATATTATAACATATGTGTTAGCTTTTCCTCTAAAGTATTTGATAGACCTGGTAAGAAATCAAATCCCAAGTGTGGGCTGTAAAACTATAAATAATAATATTTTTACATGTATAAAATGTATATAATATTGTGGGCTACAGAAAAATTAAGCTATACTGCTCAGTTTGTATAAATAATAAAAGTTTGATAGAAATAAGCACAGACAATATTGCAGAAATCTATTCTCATGAAAGCTTATGATTTCCGAAACACTTGGAAGTAATTAGTAAAAGCACTATTTTGCTGCTCAGCCCTGATCTAAGTGAAAAATGCCTCTTATCAGTGTTCTTAAAATTGGAATTTTTTTTAAAAGTGTGTCTATATTAAAAAAAAAAGTTGCAGCAGGATTGAAAACTGTCTTGTTAAGCTCGATTCATAGACGGCTTCCCGAGAAAGAAAGGATCAGAAAATTACGAAATTAACATGGTTTGTTCTTCATTGTGTTTCCTGGACAATTTTGGAGATTTTTTTTTTCCGATGCGGCTATTAGTTTAGAGTTTATCAAGTGTTAAAGTTGAAAAAACGAAAGGGTTGGCGAGCAGGGGGCGGAGCCCCCTAGTAATTAATAGTTTTTTAAATTATTAATTCTTATTTC
Organism: Metellina segmentata; assembly: GCA_947359465.1. Lineage (NCBI taxonomy): Eukaryota > Metazoa > Arthropoda > Arachnida > Araneae > Tetragnathidae > Metellina > Metellina segmentata. The sequence goes on along the minus strand of OX375878.1, from coordinate 84,006,903 downwards.
ATATATTTCTTTTAAATAAATACATTAGCCTTTTGTGTACAACATTCCACTACCTTTACCAGTTTTGAATTTTCTGAAATATTTCTCTCCTGTGTCAGTAAAGCTTCCCTTGTATGGTTATATGCCCACTTGATGTTTGGAGCAACTTGACCAAAGATGGCTCTTGCTCCCTGAGACTGAAACCAAACAAGTCAAAAGATTAAAACAAATTACCTCAAAAGTATGAAAAGAAAAATATCCCAATTTAAATTGTTGTAGCTGATACAAATGAGCTTTCTACAAAGCTTTATGGGTTTAACCAAACTAGACAACCATTAAACGTTTTATAGTTCATATAAGTAATTATTTTTTCATGTTGTATCTTAAAAAATTCATGCATGCTGCATAATTCTTATTCATATTAGATGTATTAATTTGTAACAATTTATGAGTTAATCGGTTAACTTTTGGAAAATTCCAGTGTGAAAACTTTTAAACCCTAGTCTTAGAAACAAACTGATGGTCTTTGGGTTTCTTTTCTGTTAATAGCCAGATAATCAACATTTTGCCAAACTTGATCCAAATAAACTTATGACCAAGTTTGGCCAGTTGCTAGCTGTTATTGGATGCTTGGCATATAATGACTTCTCAGTCAGTGTTATGAGTCAATTTCTAATTTGTTTGTGCACATAGGTCAAAATAAATATTCGTAAAATTGTAATAAGTCATTTGAGTTGCTTCTTTTTTTCCCCCAGGGGTTCTTTCAAGGGAAAGAAATAAAGAAATCTATTGCTCATCAGTTAAGCTTCAGCTCTGCAAAGAACAACTCTAGTCTACCCTAAGCACAATTCAGAAAACCTAACATGCTATTTGTTTCTCAACTGCTGTATTTATAATATTGTACAAAATATTGATATTTATTCCTGAATATCGGTTTGCTGTTAATTAGTACAGGGCTTGAAAAATAACATGTCCAAGTCACATTTTAACTATTTCTTAATTATAGGTTATCTTTGATCTAATGTTATATATTAATACTTTCACAATATATTTATATTTGTTTTATGTATTAAAATCTAATATGTATTGCATGTTTTATACTGTTAACATGTAAAAGCTGTAAATGAATGCGTCTGATAAAATAGTTTTTGCAGATATTTGTAAAATGGTTCCAAGAAAAGAGTAATTTCCAGTGTTCATTATTATTTAACCATCCACATGTTCATAAAAACATTCCTCACTGTTTCACACCTGGACATGTATGAAATGTTTTCAAGTCCTTGTAATAAATGCATACATTTGGGTATTATGTGTAAATAGTTGCTTTTAATTTTATTTATCTTTTATATTGCTTTTGTTTTTAAGTCCAATAAAGAATTCTTCAATTTCGTATGCCTTCTTTATGAATGAATTTCATGAATATCTTAATAAAAAAAAATCAACTTTGGTATATAAAATATTTTTGTCACTTCATATTGCATTTACTGAAAAACCTTTTACAAGCATGTTTAAGTTTATGTATAAATCATGAAGCTACGTTCGCACCAGACACTCGGTGTAAGGCCACTGAATCTCTAGACACTAGAAGAACAAAGAACTAAATGAGAGCTTACACAGAGCCAGCTACTTTTAAACATTATTTAAAAAATCAAAACCTTGTGAAATAGTGCTCCTTAAGTGAAATTGTACAACTATCATTGCAAGGTTTAAATATATTCAATATTGCATCTTACCAGGGATTCAGAATTTTTTTTAAATTAAGTTTGAAGTCTTGAATAAGGACAGAAATTTAAAACAGTTATTTGATCCTCAATGAACCATCCACCCCATTTAGAGTTAGATGAACCAAGCTGTTCATCAACACACAACTAATGTATTGCTTGAACTTTACTGATAGAATAAGCAAATGAAGAAATGCAAACATAAAATAGACTTAAATTCTTACAAAATTAGTGGTCATACAGTCGTTATGCCAGTTTAACTAGAAGATGGCCTGCAAATGTGTTAGCATGAAAAATATTCCAAATGAAAGCAAATCGGAATTTTCAAAACCAATGTTTTCCCTGATATTTCATATTACACAGTCCAGTCACATTAATGTGACCACCTGTCAAAAGCCAGAATAACCACCTTTGGCAGAGCGGACTGCTGCGAGACGTGCAGGAAGAGAGTCGATTAGGTTTTTGAAGGTGTTCACTGGGATGTTGAGCCATGCCATGGCCAGATTACGCGGTTGAGGATCCATGGCGCGAACAACCCGATCGAAGTGGTCCCACAGATTCTCGATTGGGTTTAAATTTGGTGAGTTTGCTGGCCAGAGGAGTATGGGAAACTCATCCTGGTGCTCTTCGAACCAAGCACATAGACTGCAAGCTGTATGACAGACACTGTAAAGACATTGGTAATGTGCACAGACAACCAGGTCGAAAACGTGCCACAACAGACTCTCGGTACTCTAAAAACAGGCAACTGACATCAGTTCAAAATGCAAGGGAGTTCGCTACAGCAACAGGAACTTGACTATCAGGATTTTCTGTGAGTGACAGGCTGCATGAAAGAGGGTTGTATGCAAGGAAACCCATGATTTGTATTCCACTAACTCTGACAGCGAAATCATCGCGATTGGAGTACCATGGACTGGAGCAGAGTTCTCTTTACCGATGAATCCCGATTTTGTTTGGAGAGTTATTCCAGACGTGTTGCAATATAGAGGGAGAAAAACATGCAATAAGCCTTCAAACATCAGTGAAAGGCATCGATACAAAGGTGGTGGAATCATGGTATGGGCAGGCATTATTTTGAATGGCTGCACTGACGTACACGTTTTTACCAGTGCAACTGTGAATGCTCAAATATACAGAGATGAGGTTCTTGATCCTCATGTCAAGTTGTTTAAGGGTGCAATCGGAAATAACTTCCTCCTGATGGATGATGATGCGCGTCCTCATTGTACTCCACTAGGGACTGATTATCTTGTGGGCGAAGGAATCCAGTGAATGGTGTGGTCCGCACATACACCAGATTTAAATTCGATAGAACATGTGTGGGATGTACTAGGACGTCGACTTGTATCTCGGCACCCCTCACCTAGAACTCTCCAGGAGCTTCAAGGCGCTATTCATCTTTGTTACCGCAAGCACTTCTGGATAATCTAATCCACAGTATGGAAAATCGTAAAGCTGCATTTCGGTCAGGGGTGACCACAAACCTTATTAATTTTTAATGTGCGTCTCTAAAAAGTTTCAACAGTAAAATTTTCTTATCCCACCTTATATCACTTATTCCTGTTTAAATTGAATTTATTTTTTTACAGAAATAGGCAGTCCTGCATTTTGAATATATGTCAGACATGACAAAAGATCTTGTGCAAGTTTCATGTTCTTACCTGCAAAATTATTCAAGTTAGATGAGTTTTTATAGTTGTTCCTTTAGTTTTTCTCGCCAGTGTACATCTGATGATTGAAGCAGTAGCTTATTATTTTCGAAAATGGAAAAACAACTGTGTACAGCAAATGAATTTCCAGATGAAATTCATACATTCAAACTCACATTGACCAAATAATTATAGTCAAATGTAACATTAAACAAATAATATCCGTTAAGAATAAAACTATTGTACCATTGTCGATGCTAGTTGCAAGAAAATTACTAAATGAAGTGCCGAAAATCAAAATGAATAAAACAGCATAGATAATAACCATGATGATTGTGTGAAGATTATTAGAGGAACTTGAAATTATATATTAATTTGAGATTTTTATTCCATGTACACTATGCAATTTGAACTTGTTTACGTACTATGTTAAAAATTCAGCCAAAATATTGCACACATATTTAATTGAAAAGTCAAAAACATAATTACTCATTTAAAATACAAAATAGCTGGCAAAAAATGAAAATTATACAAATTCTTATATTTCTTCACAATTACCTTCATTAGAAATTATGTTTAGCGAATTTTCTTAATAAATATTTAAAGAAATCAGGGATTTTCATTATGTGAAAACTCAATATCAAAACATCTTCATTTTTTTCCTTGTGAAGAGTATTTTCCAAGTCACAAATTTATTCTAAAAATAATTTTAAATAAATTAAGAAAATTTATTTTAAATTAAATTAGAGGTTGTAGGTATTTTGAAAAATTTATACTGAAAATTAGCTGATGCTGGTTGTTGATGTCCATATTATATAACTGTGATGTAAATAATATCCGTAAATAAAATTTCCTTTTAATAAATATGAATAGTATTGCATAACATAATAAAATAGCTTTATTTATAAATAAGTATATTGTTATGAATATATTTTTACAGTATATGTTGAACATGATCACACATCAGTATTTTGCAATGTTTCTAAATATTTCGCAGGCATTTAAAGAGCTTTGACACTTATGATCTAGATGGAAGGCAACCCATCAAAGTCTCAAGCAATTCTTTTCAATGGATTTGGAGTCATCACATTAATCATAAATGCAGATTTTTGAAACGTAATCAATGCAAAATTTAAACTATACATTTCATAAAATAATAATGTAAAGTGAAGTTTAAAAATGTTTCACCACACGAAACATGTTTTCCATCTGTTAAATGTTCATTTCCAGTACTATAGTATTGTTAACACTCAAATTTCTTCTAAACATACTTCAAAGTTTGTACAAAAAATATAAATTCTTCATTTTAATATTCACTACAGATTACTAAGCTAAATTTACTCTTATGATCAAACAGAGCAATAAAAGAATCACAATTATTCCTTATTATTTGCTTCTTTATGTTTTTGACCTTTTTCTTTAATATTAGGAACTGCTTTTGGTGGTAATACTATAAATTTAATAGCACCATCCTTTTCTCTCATATCAATTAGTCGACTGTCATCTTTAAGATCTTCTTCCATTTTCTTAAACACTGCTTTCTGAAAAAGACAGTATAATATATTAAATTTAAACACACACTTAACTATTTATTGTAACTTAAAAGTAGAATGCTGAATAGTTTCAATGTGAGATAGATGCACTGCATGTAATATAAGAAACAAAAAAAAGTTCAGTCACAAGGATTGAAATGAGCACTTTTTCATGATCGGTTTTAACTGTTAACAATCTAAGAGCAATGATTTAAATCGAAATTAAAGTAATGCATACTACAATCATTGCAAGTAAAGCATATTACTAGTGCATATCTAACAGACAGGAAGAGTATCCAGTTAAATTCAGCAGACCACAGCAAGTTTTCCAATTCTAGTGTGTTTTGATTTATATTGCTGATTAGTATCACTTTCTTGCCAGCGATTTCAACTTTGTCATGGTGCAAGACTATATGAGGTTTTCTATCTTCACAATCGATAAAAATAGAGTAAAAATTTCAACGGATTTAAAATCTTCGGAACTCATTTTAAAAATTATTGTTTTATCTTTTTAATGTTTTCAGTATCAATAAGATTTAATGTGTCCAGCCCGATTTGTAACTTTTTACCTAAAATATATTTTAATTAATTTATTTGCACCACTGAGTTGCCTGTGGTGTTAGTTGCAATCACCGGGCATAGCGAGCAGTGGTCACACCTGACCCCACGAAAAAAACTGTTATGGGCAACTCCGTGCTGGCCATGCAGTGGCTAATTCAATATAAATGGGAAGTAATTTTGTAAACTTAATGAATATTTCTTCAACAAATTTGAATGGAATCAAAGCACATCAGAGAGCTCACTCTTATTTTCTCACTATATAATTATCACAAATAAGATACAACCATATGCCTGCATTGATGTACATATTTGTGGCAAAACATGCAAAGAAATAATTGGTATAAAAATATAAATTCTTAACTATGCCTCTCTCTCTCTCTCAAGTCACCACTACGATGAAATTATTCATTCACTGCCTGACTTCCATATGCAATCTAAACTTAAGTTTAGCAAGTCTGCTACCCCAATGACAATTTTTATTCTTGAGATAATGTTGCTGTTTGTAAATGGAAACAAGTCCATGTAACCACTTGTCTTTAAGAAGACCCAAACCATCAAAGGATTCTCTAAAAAGTCGAGAGAATCCAACCCGACACACGAAAGCATGTGACCTAGGGAAGCCTTTGAGTTCATGTATTTAGGATAAACAAGAACCATTTCCTCTCATTTTGCAATTGGAGAGAGTTAGTATGGCACAACAAAGTTTTCAACAAAGCCAGGGTAGTAACAAAATCTCCGAAAAAAGTTCCTAAATTTTACAATTCCCTGAAGTAATTGGTAATTTTAGTTAACGTCGTACTAGAGCAACACAACGGGCTATTGACGACGGTCCGGGATCAGTCCCTTAAGGGAAAGATCCGAGGACAACACTTCGTAATTTTGAACCACGGTCAGATGACGAAGCAACACATGAGCTGGCACACCACTCTCCAAACTTCCACGCCAACCCAACGTGAGGACTTTCGGCCACGACAGATTTAAGGTGCACCAGCCGCCTCTACACCATACGTTTACAAACATCCATGCCCTAACCCGGATTTGAACCAAGAACCTTCCGATCTAGAGGCTAACACCTTAACCACTATACCGGTTGGTCGGCACAATTCCCTGAAGAAATGCTGTGATTGGCATTGATATACAGTATCCCCATAATGATATTTTTAAATATTTAGGGTAAGATGGAGTAAAAGGATCACACATTCTTCACAAATATTTTGTATTTTTCTCTTCAGATATTTTAACTGTAAGTAAATTTAATTGGAACCCTTAATGGAACTCTTATAATAGCAATTGAAAAAATCTGGAGAAAATATTCAAAATATTTTGATTATGAACATTTTACACCTACATTATCATACTTTTTCAAAATCAAATGCAAATATACATAAAATTTTTTACAAAAGTGCAATTGCAAGCAAAAAGTATTAATTTAATGCACAAAAGAAAACATTATTAGTTACACAAATTTAAAATTGTATACTACAAGCACAAATATCTTTAGGAAATCTATTAAGAATGTATATGACATAATTTTTTAGAGTACATGAAATTGATAGGATCAATCACTTTTACACAGCTACACTTTATTCAGGGTGGCAACAAATCCTTGAAAAAAAATTCCCTGATATTTCCATGATAGTGTCAATAACAGTTCCATGATAGTGTCAAAAAAATTTCCCTGATATTACAATTCCCCTAATAAATGTTGTGATCCATGATTTGTATCGATATACAGTATCCACACATTAGTTTTAAATATTTAGGGTCAGATGGAGTGACAAGATAATTTCCCACATATATTTTTCTCTTTATATATTTAATTGTTAGTTTAAGGGTTGGAACCCTTGACGGAAATCTTACAATAGCAATTGAAATATCTGGAGAAAAAATACAAAATATATTTTGATTATGAAATTATTACATCTTACCCTACATTATTATACTATACATAGAAATTAAATGCAAATATACAACCATCGCTGCTGGCCTCACAGTAATGAGATGCTGCGGCTGCAAAAACCATGCGGCTGGGTTTTCGAAAATCATGACGGCAGAGCTCTTTTTTCAAATTACAAATTCTGCGAATACGATTTATTTTATTCACAAAAGTACTTGTGTAATCGCGCATCTCTAAATAGGACAAATGATAATAGTTGCCATTTAAAGTATCAAAATTTTAATAATTCCCTGATTTTTTGTAAAATTTGAAGATTTTACTAATTTTTCCAAAATTAGAAAGTACTTTGAAAATTCCCTAATTGTAGGCAATTTATAATAGTTTTTAAGTAACGTCAAACTAGAGCAACACAACAGGCTATTGATGATGGTCTGGGATCAATCCCCTAAGGGAAAGATTCGCAATCATGAGTAGGAGTTCTCCATATATTACTGCATATCTTGGACTTATTTCCAGGGACATTGATTCAATGACATTAGTCTCCAAGGAACCTTCTTTAGTATGCCCATCAACTATATCATTTCCCTCAAAAGTTAATGAGAGAGGATCCATTGTGAAAGTAAATATGAGACCATATTTTAATTTCCTTTTGTATTTAGCCAGAATTTCAAAGTTTCTGTCCCTGATAGTTCTAAAACTCCAAACGTGCTCAATTGAGCTCCAATTGTCTGTCAAGATCCACATATTCCTCTTCATGACTAAAGAACTGAGGAAGCCCAGAGCAAAGTTTACAACAGTCAATTTAGACTGAAATACAGAGAAATCTGGGTTTCTTCTATTTAACCCGACATGTTCACTGATAAATAGCACACCACTGTTAGTGTTACCCAATTCATTACAGCTCTTTCACTGTCATCAGTGTATATCTTTATATTATTTATACGAAAAAATGTCTGGAGGTTATACAGTTATTTATACTCTAGAGATAAATAGTAGCTTTTTACTGTCGAGAGATCAATAGTAACTTTATATTCTTGAAATATATATCTACTTGTGATGGTCCCCTGGTCAGTGCTAATGGTCATAAAAAAACAGAGGGTATACCATGGGCACCAGCAGAATTTTTTTCATGGGGAGGCGAAACGTACTTACACTTTCCACGGGGGCATTCCATAAGCCAGGGGATGACCCCCCCCCCCTCCTCCAGGCGCCCGTGGGGTATTCAAAGACCAGGGAATATGTTCGAATTAATTGAAGTTTAAATTATCAAGAGGAAACAAGCCTATATTAATTCTATAATACACAGTAAAGGAATTGTGGAACTTTGAAGAAACTTCGACTTAAGCAGAAATTCGTGTTCACATTTTCGAGTTCTTTCTGTATTTATGCAAAGCAAAATATGCAGACTAGCATCGAGTGATATTCAAATTTGAAAATATCACTATATTAATATTTAACTATGATATAAAATAATAACAGGAAATGTCAAGAGAAAAATATTTAAACACATATAAAGTAAGAAGTAATTTAAAAAAAAAATTAAGGCCTTTATCATTTTTATTGAAATATTTTCCAAACTGCTTGACCAAAGAAATATGTTGCTGTGTCTCTTTTTGTAGTGCATACTCATGATGCATTGTCTACTGAAAAGCAATAGTTGGCTAACCAAGAATTTACAAATTTTTTCCAGTTGAAAGTGTTAATAGGTGTCCATTAGCATTAATAAACATTAGATTGGAGACGTTTGAAATCAATAAAGATTACCTCAAATCTGTTATACTATGTTATTCGTTAAACTAAACCTGCACTCCCACTCGGCCGTGGAACACTGTAATATTCCAATTGTTCTTAAAAGAGACTTTAATTTTTCTGGAACAACTTGGGTGTTTTCATCGGTCCCTCACTCAAAACCTGAAAAAAGCACATTTCATCTGTACCAAAACGTTGACAGATCTTTTAACCTCCTTTTGTCCTTGGAGAATATCCCTTGTAACTACACTCATTTCCATAAATTAAGGATAATGCCAGCTCCGGCATATAAAGGATCAGAAACAAAACAAACATGACTTATTCATAAAGCCCATTTGTAAAACAAACGATAAAGAACAAAAAAGTTGGTGTATGTATGATACCATTCATAAAAACTACAATTTTTGCTCACTGGAGCAATTACAAAAACTATCGACCTTACAAAAACTTAATATAACACCTATGGTATGATGGTTAATACATTGTTTCCCAGATAATGAAATACAGTCCATACAAAGCCTAGACATGCTGATCTTGGGGAAGATCACTCCACTCAGCAAGCAATGCGAAGTTCCGGTACACATATAGGAGGTGGTTGACGGGCTGCAACTCGTCGGTCAAGCATGTTCCACACATTCTCTATCGGATTCAAGTCAGGTGAGAATGCTGGCCATTCCAAATGGGTGATATCCTCAGATTCAAGGCATTTGTTTACAATGTTTGCACTCCCTAGCTTCGGCTAATCCGCTGTGGGTTTTCAATAACTCGGTACGGAGGGGTCTGCTTCCATTCGAAGGTGAGGATGAGCGTTGTCATCCATAAACACAAATTCAGCGCCCATGGCACCCCTAAACAAACGTACATTTTGTTCCAGAATGATGTCCCGATAAATTTGGCCTCTCATTATACCGATTTGAACATTTATATCTGTTCTGGAGCCTAGTATAATTCTGCCATAAACGAGCAATCCTGCACCACCATAACTGTGTTGTTCAATGATGTTGTCTTGGTGGTAGTGTGTACCTTGCGTTCACCATATGAACGTCTGTCGTGAATCAGACTGCAAGCTAAACCTGGACTCGTCGGAAAACATTACACAAGCCCACTGTGACGATGTCCATATTCCATGTTCTCTACTCCAGGCTAACCACTGGCGACAGTGAGTTGCTGTGAGCGGAACACATCTGACAGGCCTGCGAGCACGTAGACCAACATGTCCCAAACGTCTGTAAATGATTTGCCTTGAAACTGTCATACATGTGGCAGAAGATAGCTGACGAGAAAGGTTGAATGCTGTGCTCCGTCTGCTTCTTTTAGCAGTTACTGCCAAATACCAGTCGTCATTCGGCGTTGTAACTCGGGGGCGACATGTACTCTAACGTCTACTGACATTTCCATCATTTTGGAATTTTTGCCAAAGACTAGAGATGACACTTTGGGCGATTCCAAGTTCCACTGAAACTTCCGTCTGAGTACACTTACATTCCAGGCAACCAATAACTCTACCATGTAAAAAATCCTCGACATGCGTCCTCTGTGCCATAATTATTCAGTTGTAGGAATGAGTGGCTTACAGAATGCTTGTGAACAATTTTACTTCTTTGTTACCATTCCCCATATACACCTCTCTTACATTCTCGTCATTGTGATGTACTATCGGCATCATCTGATGGTTTCCTGTAATTTGGATATTATTCTTGAAGATGTGTGTGATAATTCTACAGGTGAAATTTTTACTTTAGAGTTTGATTTCCGTGTGATTCTGAATTATCCTTAATTTATGGACATGAGTGTATATTTTCTGGATCACAAATATGGATATATTCTTCAAAAGTTGACAATTTTCTTCATTAAAATCAGAACAAAGTCTCGATATTATTTAATCAACAATACTTTGAATTAATTACTTTTGATTAATAGGTAGGATTTTGGAATTATGTACCAAAGTGGTATCTTGAAATAGAAACTTTTCTTATGCTTCCACAGCTTTCTCTGCGTTTCATGTGATGTTATCAAGGTAAGGCAAACTGTGTTCGTAATTTTTAAGAAAAAACAGAGGGTATACGGAATCTACTGGAAAAATCAGAGGGTATACGGCGTATACCCTGCACTACAGCCCTGGTATGTCATGGCACACTGCACATATGCAGCTCTTAATGGTAGACACTAATGTTCAAGATCTCTCTCTCCATGCCAGAAGCAATTGAATCTGATGGTGTTGTGGCTGTGAGTATCTTTCATGGGTGCCTTTCATATGGTCTTGGATATTTTTTATCAGCCAAGGAGTCTATCGGGTTTTCACATAGCCTCTTGCTTCTAAGGGTTTTCCTGATATCTGTCTTCGTGAGGAGGCTGTCCTCAGTGGAGAAACTGGGTGAGCCATTCTTTTCTTCGATAGAACTGATTGATAATTTTTCGATGTTAATGCTGAGATTACTTGTTGATATTTATTTCTTAATAACAAAAATATTATGTTGATCACTGTAAGCTTGTACATTTATTATATTGGTTAAATAAATTGTTAATGTGACCCTTTTTGTTAATATTCTCAGGCTGCACACTAATCTAAAAAATTATTAATGTGCTATTAGTGAAACGCTTCCAATCATTTTTACTGTATTAGTTTGGCAGATCTTCAGAACAAAGAAATGGTCTTAGATTTTTGAAGGTGCATGGTCTAGAGATTATTAGTCAAAGAGGGGAATCTAAATAATACAAAAATACATTATTTATAGATAGGCATATTCTCATAATAGGTTTTTAATATGGAAAATATTTTTCCTAAGATGATGAATAGGTTACAAAATTGCAGGTTTCAAAACATTCAGAAATGATGAGTTCTGATGATTTCATTGTTTAGTAAAGAAAGTATAGCTTTAACAGCATTCAATATTTCGTAACAATTGCCCTTTGGCTATAGAACATATTAAAACAATGAGACATTAATTTGTAATATAATCTTCAACCAATATTTATATTAAAAATATTTATCATCTGATATAACTAAGAAATATTTAAGTCAACGTGATATTGACTTTAAGAAATTTTTATCAAATCTAATGCAATGCAAAAAAAATTTGAGAAATATATTTACCGTTAATGATGCTGTTTCATTATTTCCAGCAATAGCTATGTGTACTTCATGGCTTTTTGCTAACCATTTTCGAACTATTTGTAACTTTATCTGTAAATCATTATCTGAAATTCGATAGTTAATGGGAAGTTTTTTAAGGGACTTGGCTGTTGTTGCCTTAGATTCTGCTTTCAACAGATCTGTAATTGATACCATTTTGAAAACAGGATATGTTTTTCCATATTGTGAATTTTCCTGTTTCTCTAATCTGTATAAAAAATAAAACATGTATGTTAAAATTCATGCATTTTAAATAGCAAATTTATATTTTCCATTAGTTTATGAACTTCATGAAATTTTCAAACGTACAAACAGAAAAGTTAAGCAATGCTAATCAAAAAATACAACAATTTTTTTTACAAATTCCTTGCTAGTGGCTCTACGTGATTCATTTCTTGGAAATTTGTAAGATTATTCACCACAGAAAAAGTAATTTAATCTCTCCTTTTGTTTTAAAATTGAAACCAGAAAAACTATTTTTGAACAAAATTATAACTTATATTTAAAATTGTGATTTTTTTTCTTCCATAAAATATTAAAAACATCTTTTAGTCTTTTATTAAAACTTATATCGACATGATTTCTAACATATCTTTATTCTTTTCAACTGTTGATAAAGGTACTAAAAGATAGTGTACATACTTAAACATATGTAGCTCAGTAATTTTAAGCAGCATCCACCTATATCCAGAGATGCAAGAGAAGCATCATGTAATAAATAATACTTTTTTCATTGCTGCGCTTTAAATTATTTCTCTAAATCTATTCAAAGGCCGTGATAAGATGAACTTCCAGGGCATAATGTCGGTCTCACAACTGCTCTGGTCCTCAGTTTAAGAGGCTTTGAACCCAATCTGAGCATGGCTATTTTTAGTTTAAAAATCCTCTGGAAGCTGTAGGTCCTTGTTTAGTGAAACCTCACATAGCAAAAACGAGTGAAGAAACATCAATTCACGGCATAAAGCAGTTGTAGAAATAAAAACATGAGCAAATTTGAAACATTTCTGAAAAAGAATACATTATTTGAAGAGGATGAATTTTTTATACACATTTTATATCCACACAGCAGAAATAAAATTTTGTGGAAAACAAATAGTTGTGGAAATGTTTCGCATTTCAATTTTTAAAAATTTATTTTCGGAAAGCGGAATTTCTTGTCATTATGTGTAAAATAAAACATTTTTATATGAATAGCATACTTACGTTAAATTTAACTTTCTAGCTAACTTTTCAGATTCCGACTTGGGTTTTATTCCCAAAAGTTTATCGTTCTGATCGACTAAGTTAATTAATTCAACAGTTTCTGAAACTTTTTTTTTTGGTTTCTTTACCTCTTCCCGCACAACGCTGGTTATACTAAATCTGCGAGTGAGGTAACGGACTTGTTTAAAACAATCAGCAAGTTTGAACATTATGAAAAACTAATTACTGTTATTTCGGAGAAAAACATTACAAATATAAAATTCCTAAAACGATAGAAATTGTGATATTTGTTGCGTACTAAAAGGCACTTCTCTCTCACATTGCTGTCCTGGTTATCGAGAAACGCATTAGCCATGCAGTGTTTATTTTGATATGTTTCAGTTGAGACGTGCAGATTTAGTGCTCTGTCAATTACTGACTTTTTTAACCGAATGTCATATGTATAAAAAAACGTGAGCTCTTGAATACTCTTCAGTTGTACTCATAAAAGATGAACGCGATATATTTATTAACCAATACTTATTAATAATATAACTCTGTTAATAATTCCATTTTCTCCAGAACATTAAGTTCTAAAATTGATTTTATTTAAAAACTTTGTACCGACTGGCAACAAAATCACAACAGTTGTGGTGTGATCAGTGACAATAGACGTGTTGTTTTTGTTTACAAATTTTAAAAAATTTGTCTTAAAAATTAAGGATTGCATATTTTTTCTTTAAAATATTCTACTATTGCTTCTTTGACCGCAGAATCTGTGGTTAGATTTCTATTGAAAGCATCCTTCAATGATCAAATTATGGCTTAATAAATTGTAACTTGTCTTGGTAATTAAAGTTGCCATTATTTATCGCTTAGTATTTAAAATAGGGAATATTAATCATTGAAGAACAATCCAATTCGAAACGATTTCAATCTTTTGTTTCGTTGTCTTTCTATCAATCTATTTATATATTTGTTTATATTTGTGTATGTTTTGGCCATACTAGTCATTCGTTCAACGTTTCTAACTTTTCTTGTTTCCTTAGGTTTTAGTTGATGTAAGTTTAGTCATTCAGTTAGAACAACAATGCCGTCGCTAAGTAAATTAGATGCTATGTATCGTAGCATTATGCTAGCAAAATTTTTTACAAAAGGATGGGGGAAACCTGATAACCTTAAGAAGTAAGTTGTTTTAATTGGATGTTTTACAACTTCATTACGCATGCACAGAAATTTGAATAAGTTTTAAATTAACCTTTACTGAATTAATGTATATTAACCTTTATCGAATTATTATTTTTGCTGTGCAAGGTTTTATTACACTGGGCAACAAAATTTCTATAATATTCTGCTTCTGAGATGAAAATAGTCATTTCTAATTAATTCAATATGCTGAATACGAATCTGACAAAGAAAAAGTGGAATGGGCTACTGATTTTCTGTAATGTGTATGCATGATTAAGAGAAAATGTATATGTAAATATTATAATGCTTGTTAAGAATACCTTAATTTTTCTACTTTCGTTTTCTTTTGGCCTATCGTTTGTGATGGACGAGGGGAGTATCTCTGATAAGAGTCCAACAGTAGTCAGCTAGCATTGATGTGAACTATTTGCCCTGGTACTGTTGCTCCATCTTGGCAATGTTCGAATGAAAATGTTTGCCATGCTCATCACTCACCTCCCTGGTGTTATTATTGAAAATTCAAGTGGGAGTCAAGAAAGTGTATCTTCAAGGAAATGTTACAGCCGAAATCATGAAACAAAACCAACATATCTTCGACCAGTTCCTTGTAGTTCTCGGCCTTCACATTCCCCAGGAAGTTGTTAGTCACTTGACAGGACGCAACACAATCTTGTTTTTCTACTTTGAAGAACTTTCTCAAACTTGGAATCTCTGTAGAGCTGTTTAATCTGAGACCGTACAACCCTAATTTTGGCTTCACTGAGACAAGAGAATATTTTATACGGGTACTTGAATGACAATCCATTCTTATCTGTGGCTTTTACCAAGTTTTTGATAAGGACGAGCTTTATACGTGAAGGAGGAATGATGATTTTGTGCGGTTCTAACAATGGTGGGTGCTGTACATTCATTTCTCCAGCAGGGTGGCGACAGAACCAAGAAGTCGGGAAAGAATCATTTTCTGGAAAAACTCGGAAGTTTCGTTTAAACGTTTTACTCAGGGAAAAAATTGGAATTTTGTTTTACAAATGGTTGCTTTTTCAAATCCCTGTGGAAACATCCAAACCTTTTTAAATCAAAATATCGCCATTTTTTTTTTAATATTAAAATGAAAAGTGTATTTTTTATGTAAGCATACTAAAAAAAGAGTTGTATGTCATGTATACTGTTTTATTTTACCTGTAATGGCCAGAAATCCTGTAACTGAAGTCTACCGCAGTGCAGCATGGGTTTTTCTAATGTGAGTTTTTAAAGGTCTCCTTTTTTATGCTTTAAATTATGTTTTCTATTCCACTAATTCAAGTTTCTCTCTTTGAGATTGTTGAAGATAGAGTAAAAATTTCAACGGTCAATTTGCGGAAAATTTTACACTAGATCGATACCTTAAATGTGATTTTCTTGAAATAAAAATGTAACTATGTAATAAATAAAATTTTACAAACCAATGGTAAATAAGTAATAAATCTGTTTCTGTATTGATCTGGCATATAATTTTACGATGTTTTGAAATCCATTGAAATTTTTACTCTGTCTTTAACGATAGCAAAGATAGAAACTTGAATTGTAGGAATAAAAAAAACATAATTTAATGCTTATGGAAAGCTGACCTCGAAAACGAAACATATACATGAGCAAGATTTGCCAAATCAACGAAACAACAGAAAAACAACTAAAAAAAATAAGCATGTTTTAAAAAGAAAAATTGAAGCAGAATTTGTTGTTGAGGCAGAAATAGTTGGCTGCCAAAAAAGCAACCATTTTGCAGCAATCACAAAGCAAAATTGTTTTAGAGGCAAACATGGCAGCTGGGAACACATCAAAATAGTTAAAAATGTAATACATTAAATACTAACCACAGCATGACATTGCCCGTGACAGTTCTTTTCGTGGGGTCAGGCATGACTACTGATCACTAACCCCCAGTGATTGCTGCAAATTTCCATTCGGTTGGCTTCATAAACCAACACCATGGGCAATGTCGTAATGACCTCGTCACTGTCAAATGCAGCTAAATTCGAACTACGAAAACATCCAATTGGCGTGACGTCACAATCCGTTGCCAAAATATAACTATTCAATTGAAAAATTATTTATTAAAAGAAAATCACAAATGTGTAAAGTATCGATCTAATGTTAAATTATCCCTGCCAGTGGTAGTTCTTTTCATGGGCTCGCAATCTCGAAGACAATTCCAAAGGACGTAAAAGTCTTGACGTCATTGTCTAATGCGCCCATATTCGTATTGCAAAAATAAAAAAGCTGCAATTGAAAATTATTTATTTAAAGAAAATCAAATGTAAAGTATCTATCTGGTGTAAAATTTTCCGCAGATTTCAAATTCGTTGAAATTTTTAATCGATCAATAACACTCCCAATTTCTTTTAAAAGAACTAAATAATTATATTTTTATTTGCTTCCCTTTGGTCTAATTGTTTGAGCACAAAAAATGGAATCTGTGATTTCTCAATAGCGAAGGTCAAACTCGTATGGGAAAAATATAATAGTTACAATTGAAAAATTATTTGTTTAAAAAAAATCATTATTAGGTATCAATCTGATGTAAAATTTTCCGCTGATTTTAAATCTGTTGAAATGTTTACTCTATCTTTACCCATGTAGGACAGAAAAAAGAACTACATAACTCCAGTTAAAAGTTGAATATTTTACTCTTATCTTTAACGATCTAGATGAGGAAAAAAAACTACATAACTCCAGTTAACACTTTAATTATTTTGTTCGTCTGCTGAAATCGTTCGGAAAATGAAATAGAAAAAATATATTTAGAATCTGTCCTCTCTTTATACTGTTGCCATTCTAAAGAAAACAATATTTAAAATCCAATAAATTAATTAAAAAAGTTCTAGATTAAATTTTAAAATTCAGGCGGGACCCAAAAATTGCAAACAGTTTGGACTACATGTGTGCCAAATCTCATTATTGTAAGTGCCATAGAATCGTCAGGGCACTACATAGAGACACACAGTCAAACACTTCCTTTTATAATAATAGAGATTCTATCTATAACTTAATAATTATCTGATCTATTGTGGTATACAATAAAAATATTTTTTACTAATCTTATTTTTATTCATTAATTAGTCTAGATTTTTAGTTCATCTAATGTCGAGTTTGTCATTATGGCAGGGGAATTGTTCCGTGAACAGATGGAGAAATTCAGGGAATTTCATAAAAAATACTCTAGAAATCAGGGAACTTTTTACTTCAATTTTTCTAGCCACCCTGCTCCAGGCTTAAAAGATACTCTCAAAGGCCAGTCTTTTTTAATGTAGTGCAAATTGATTGCTCTGCTATTCCATAAACAAAGAAAACAACAGTATTTTGTATATCCCTGCTGCAAACCCATTAACAAAGCCACTAACGTTCAGGTCAGCACAGATCACCCAGCCATACGTGCTGTAGTTTATCCTCTCCAATAGCAGTTTTAGATTGTTGTACGTCTCCTTCATGAAGACAGCATGTCCGATGAGTATGGATGGAAGCTGGTTCCCGTTGTGCAGTAAAACCACTTTGAGACTCAGTTTTGACGCGTCTATAAACAGCCACCATTCATGGGGCTCATGTGCAATGCTGAGTTTTTAAAGTAGGCTAATAAAAATTTGCAGCATAACACAAGGCTTTCTTATTTTCCAAAGAAATATTCGAAGGACTGATGACAGTGGCAAAATGAAATCACTCAAAGCATTTGTTTGAGAAGATTCCACTGTCAAAGTCTTGAGGCCAGTAATTCTGCTTTGCTTTTGGACAGATCCAAATCTCAAACAAGATCGTTCTTTTAATCCAAGCTAAGTTTATGTGGTGCAGATGTTTCATCAAAATGCAAATAGTCGTACATACGGACGTTGACAGTTTAGGAGATTTTACGGACATATGTGCAATCCTCCTTGTCTGAACTAATAGAAAAATCTGTAGGAGGCTATGGAATAGGGAGTCTTTCACCAAGTGAGACAGTATGCAGAGCAGATGGTATGTTAGGGTATTCACCTGTCCACCTCTTTTTCTTGGTCACTGATACCATGCAGAAATAACAGTCATCAAATTGATTGGACAGTTCCCTTCACATCACGAACACAACAAATAGCATTGCCTTTCTTTTACCATTAAGCCACTGTGAAATATTTATTGCACAAGTGCGGCAACAGTGTGGGACCCAGTCTTTGTCACTTCTCCGCAAACATAACAAGTTATTAACACAGTCACGAGGTATTACTACTATCGATTTTACACTGTAACAATCACTCGTGTAAGCTAGAGCTTGAAAGGTATGGAAAAAATGAAGGCTTTGCATTTATAAATAAACTATTGCTTGCTCTTGCACAATCACCTTCTTGAAGCCACCAATAGAGACCTGGTGTATATGATGCAATAACTTATTTGTGTAAAGGGATGATAAAATAGGCCGCAACAGTTTTGTCTCCCTTACTAAATTGTATTACTTTATGTGATAGCACCTATACTATAATGGACAAAACATCCATATCTCTGCAATGAGAGCCAATGAACTTTTTTTGTGGTAATGTTCGTGTTCAGCACATTGAAATCATTCAGGATTGGGTTCTTTGAACTGAGAAACAATTTCAGTGTTCACCAGTGTTATACACCATTTGTTTCATATTAGATATAAAAAAAATTCGAGCCTTCATAAAGGTTTTTGATATTTATTAGTAGTCATACACTCATCGCCATTAAAATTTTCGCACTAAGAAATAATTGTGGGATCGTAACAAAACTTGGCATGAAGGTACATGTCGGCAAGATATGCAAATGATTAGAAATGCTGCGTTATGCCACTAGAGGGCGTTGAACTTTGTTCTCCTTGGAGTTTAAAACAGGTAAGCAGAGCTTGTTTAAGTGTACTTGATCTTTTGCTGAGGTAGACATGCCGTTACGCCACCATCGAAGACAATATGAGCAGCTGTCAGAGTTTGAGAGGGGTAGAATCATCAGGAAGATGGAAGCTGGGTGGTCAGCTCATCAAGTAGCCCATTCTGAGTTTACTGTGAGGAGGTGTTGAGACTAGTGGACAGAAGAGACGGCATTTACACGGCAACCAGGCTCAGGACGCCCTCGACAGACCAGTCGTCAAGAAGACCGTCACATCATATGAAACGCACGCGTAGAGCCAACTGCCTCATTGGCCTCTATCCAGACACAGCCAGCACCTTTACTACGGGCCCCTGTGTCTTCCCAAACTATCGCAAGGCATCTGACTAAAGGACATCTGGTATCGTGGCGCCCATTACGTGTGCTGCCAATGACACCCACCCACTGACGCCTCCGTTTGGAGTGGTGTCGCACACAACGGGATTGGACTGCAACGGAATGGAACCAGGTCGTCTTCAGTGACGAATATAGATTCAATTTGAGAAGTGATGACAAATGTGTTCGTGTGTGGAGGCCAAGTAGTGAGTGCCTCAATCCTGCCTTTGTTTAACAGCGACACACCGCTCCCACAGCTGGTGTGATGGTATGGGGTACCATTGCTTACGATTCACGGTCACCCCTAATATTGATCCATGGCACAATTCCAGCCCAGTGGTATGCCCATGACATCCTTCAACCACATGTGATGCCACTCATGGCAGGGGCTCCCAGAAGCCATTTTTCAACAAGACAATGCTCGGCCACACACAGCAAGGATGTCACAAGACTGCCTCCGCCACATTACCACCCTTCCCTGGCATACTCGATCCCCAGATTTGTCACCAATCGAGCATATTTGGGGCGGCAAGTTGGACACCCTAGGAGTTTGGTCGAACTAGAGGCGTGCTTACAGCAACTGTGGAACAAGATGTCTCGGGACATCATACGGAACTTGTATGCCTCAATGCCCGCTCGTATCGCATCGTGCATTCACGCTAGAGGGGGGGTCCAACAGAGTACTAAAACTTCCTTTCATTTGTACTTTTGATCATTTGTAAATGATCATTTTTCTTTGATTTTCTAATCACTTACTTATATCAAAGTAGTACTTACATGTGTAAAATTTAGTTTCATTTTGACGACTTTTTCTTGGTGCTCAAATTTTTATGGCAATGAGTGTATTTTGTTAACTTTTCTAGTTACTAATCTTTTAAATTACTGTTTATGCAACTTATGTGTTATGTTTGTATTTTATTTATAGAAGAAAATATGAGTGAACATTTACAAAAGAAACACTGTAAATTCTTAGTTAACATAAAAACAAAGTTCAATCATATTTTGTTTATATTTTTTCTTAAATGATAAAAAGTATTGCTTAATGAAATTTATTGTATCATAACACAATTTTATTTTCATTTTTTGACTAACCAACTATTGATGTTAATGATTTTTCTTTCAGACTGTTTGCATTTCGAAAAGTTATATCAAACCGTGAAACCTGTAGACATTTAGTTGATTCTGATTATCCTATAGTCATAGATAAAGTAAGTTTTATATTCTTTTCCTGATGAATAGGTTTTTCATATTGTTTGTTTTATGTTTAGTTCACAATTTATGCTACTATTTCATAAAATATATGAAGAATTATGTAAAAGTTTGAAAATTATTGTATTTAAGAAAGCCATATTAGATCTATTCATAAGAAAAAATATTTCTTATATAGATTTTAAATTGATGAATTGAAACAAAAATGTATGCATTACATCCCTATGTTATTAATAGGGTTCAAAGTAAGTGATTATTAGCTGTATATTTAGCTCCTGTAAATTTCGTTTTGATGCTGAGTTTCAGGATTCAATCATCTGTTTTGATACCAAACTTTTTTAAATAGTTTTTATCCTGCTTGTTTGGTATTCTAACTGATTAACCATTTATTCCAATTAATCTACTGTATCTTTTAAATAAGTATATCCCAAATTTCGTAGGTGAAATCTGCTGGTTTCTTTGACTCCTGAGATTACATTCTTAAAATTATTTCTCAAGCTTAATCAGATTTTATTATTAAAGAAAGTATAAGATGGGTATCAATGATGAACAAGTACCTATTATCATAGCTTCAATATGCTAAGCAAAATGCTTTGGTGGGTGTCAAGTCTTAATATCACTTTAACTAGGATTTTTTGGTATAAATTCAAAGTTACTACAAGAGAAATTATTGCAGGGTAAGTGAACACTTGCTGTACATTTGTGTTTCAAAGCTTGGATGACAGCTCTTTTATCAAAGAAATTCTGCTTTATTACCATCCTTTTGTAAGATTTGCTGAAATATTTTCCGCTGCTCTTAAAGTAAAAAACGTAACTAATAAATTAATGTATAAATAGACTACTTGTTTCTTAAGATTCAAACCTAATTCAAATGCGAAAAGAATTTGCATGTCTTTGATTGGATTTCAATTCTTGACAGAAGCAAAACTGTTTACTCCCAACGTAAAACAGATGTGCATATGAATTAAAAGATATTTGGTGTTCTGTTCTTCCTTTTCTCAAAGTGTTATAATAGTAATTATCCTTGAGCTGTTTTCCCTGAGTGTCATGCAGAAATAAAGTTTTAGTAATTGGTGTAGGGTACATGCAGGTAGAGTCGTAATTATTTGATGCAGGTTTCATGTTATTTATTTACAATTTAAATCATTTCAATGTTATATGAGCTCTAGCTGTTAATGTTTGGCATTTTATTCAAAATAGATATGGGCAGTAGCATGCATTCTAGATGCTATGTTCTGGTTCATACAAAATTTTGCTTCACCACAAGATTGAGGTTTGTTGCATAGTATAGTGATTAACAAAAAAAATTTACATTACAGGTCAAATGAAACTTAATTAATACACCTGCTTCTGATAGTTTGTAAGCTCTGAACTAAATTACCTTGAAACTCTTATCCCCAAACACATACAGGGGTGTGGGAAAAGTCTTTGTTCAGGGTTTTAAAAGTACTAGTTTGTAACACACCACCATGCCTTCATCTCAACATTTTGAAAAGTTTAGATCCTTTCTATCTTGTTTTCTTTACTCAATAATAGTTAAGTTATTCAGTAAGACATAAAATGTTAATTGAGAACTCGGTTATGAGCAAATAATTTATATCTGAGCACTGAGAGGAAATGTAGAAGTTTTAAGTTCATCTTTAAGTTATCTTTAATAACTAAGTGTTAGACATCGTCAATGATTCTGCTATGTATTATAAAACTTTAACATAATATTTAATGTATCCAGTTGTCTAATAGACATTTTCCTGATACTTTTCTAATTTCAAATTGCTGGTTTGGGCACAAATACTTAAAACATTTAGAATTCGCCTTTGCATGTTTTTTTTAGATGGAACATAATTTAGACATAGGAAACTGCAAATCTAATTAATAGCATTGCTTAAGCACTAGTATGTTTGGTTTTGTAATTTAATCTGTAAAGTTTGAATTGGTTGAAGTTGGTTTTAGGCCAAGTTTGACATTATTTAAATTTCAACATACATTACGAAGGAAACGTTTATTATGAAAACTTTTTTGAGACTAAATACCAAATTTAATTTCTGAAAATCACATTTTTAACTATTTCAGGTAGAAAAGCATCCTAGTTATCAAATCCTTGATGGACATATGCTGAGTCCATTTGTGAATCACTTACCAGATGTTGTACCAGAAGAATCAAGAATAGCCAGGTATATTGAAAGTATTGTGCTGCTTTTGAGAGTTGTTAGTGTATTTTGGGGAAATCTTATTTTCAGAACCATTTTACTTTAATGCCGATATAGGTACTATATCTAAATAAGTAATAATAAATTTTTCATGACAAGTTTAACTGCCAAATGTTTTATCACTGTAGTGTGAGTAACAAAAATTTAAATCTGATTTTTAAAAAAAAATATATTGATTTTTTTTATTTGTTTAAAATATTGTTTGCCTACATGCATAGTTTAATCTTTTGTTTTGTATTTTAACATATATTCTGTTACTTTGTGTTTAATGAAAATATATATAACATCACAAATCAAATTGTACACTACCTTGATAACTCGGACATCTATTTCATTATTACTATTTGTGGTATTTCAAACAAATATTATAAAGTAATCATTCTATGCTAGAAAAATGTCTTTACTAAGACTAAGAATGCATGTAATGATCTGTATTGAAGACTACATTCAATTATTGCTACACAGGTTTCAAATTCTTCTTCCAAATACTTGGCCTATGGAACCACTACGTCCAATATGCCTACACCTTGCTGGCACTGGAGATCATGTATGATTTATACTATACTTTCGTCTTGTACATATTTATTGTAATACTGAAATACAGTGAAATGGATAAGTTGAAGAGGTCACCTAAATATTCGAACTAGAAAAGGTTTTGTGGATTTCGTGTCTTCTGAAAATTAATATTAAGCATTTATGTATTTTTAAAAATTGGTAATAATGTTAAGAAAAAATTAACTATGCTTTAGAAGAAATACATATTTATATTTTATTTAACTCAAACATAAAATACTTGATATCAAAGAAACATAGTAGTTTAAGGTTTTTTTATTTTTCTTAATTTTTTAATTTGCTTGTAAACACTCCATTTTGAGTAATGCTTAATGATAGTTAATTCAAGAGAGAATTTCTTCAATATTCAGTTTACAAAACAATGCACGAGACTAAACAAACCCAAAATGCAGTGATCTACTGACAAGAAGAGTGAGGGGAAGGGGTTAGAGATCACAGAGACTAGATGTTAATGTACTACATGATCATAAATAACTTCCTTTGTATACAAGCCCCTAACAATTGCCTTTGTCCTCAAATTGAAATTAAACTTGAGATTTCAAGGTATGCTTGAGAAGTATGTAAATAAGAATTAAGCTCTCATGGTAACAATGCAGTTAACAAATTTAAAATGACCACCTATTATTTTTATCAAAATGTGATCAACACAGTGAAAAACAAAAATTTGCATTGAAATTGTACCTTTAGTGTTAAAAACGACTGCAAGATCGCTGCCAAAAAAGTTGAGTGCGAACCACAAACTAAAAAAGAAAGGCAACAAACAGTAGTGATAATGTACAAAATTCAAATAAATCTCACCTATCTTTCATGAAACGCAAATTTGTAACATCCATTTTTGTTATATCATTGCAACCAGTTCCTATTAATAGCATTTGCAATTGTAAGTTTGGTCAGTGGGATGTCTTCATATGGAGAGGAACAAAATTAAAGTTTCCACTTAGTATCTTGGCAAACTGGTCAAACACTTTCATGTGTGCTCAAAATACCCAAGTCATTGCTTGTTTTCCATTGAAAACATAATCTACAATGATACCCATGTTTTGTTTGAGCTGAGCATGAGATGTAAAAAATTGAAGAAACAGGTTGCACTTTCGATGTATCTAGAGCTGGATAATCTTTCATTCTTGTCAAATGTGTTGTGGAGGTGCGTAACTTAATTGGTCAAGTTCATCAGGTAACTGCTCAAGGTGCTTCTCACGTTCTCGATGTTCCAAAAACTAGTGTCTTAAATTCTATTATCTGTGCTCCATACGTTTCTGTATCTATTCCATCAAGAGGATTGTTCTAAGAAACCTAAGAAAAATTTGTTTTTATTCAAATGCCTACAAAATTTATAAAATGATCAGAAAGCAATTTTTAGACATCGCTATTTTACGCTGTCAACATTTTTAAATTTCAAGAGATCAAAAGGTTTTTTGGCATTGTAAAACTTTAAATATAAGGGGGACCTGAAAGTAATGTCGTTTTTCTACATTAAATTCAAACAAATAAATTTTTACCAAGTTTTTATTTTTAATCAATAATCTATTGTAATCACCCTCATTATCAACAACCTTTTGTCATCTAGTGTGCAAGTTTTCAATGCCAGATCGATAAAAATCAATTGGTTTTTGAGCAAAGTATCTGGAAATGGCATTTTGGATATCATCCAAATTTTCCAATTTTTTGTCTGATAGATAGTTTTGTAGCGATCGGAATAAATGGAAATCCGATTATGCAATGTTGAGCGTGTATAGTGTGTAATGTAGTACCTCCCATTCGAATTCATTAATTTTTTCCAGGGTTTGTCTTGCACAGTGTGGTTTTGCATTATCGTACTGCAGAATAACGCTTTTTCTGTTGACAGTCGCTGGAAACTTTTCAATTAAAGATTGATTCACTTAATCCAATTGACAGTAAAGGTTTGCATTCATAGTTTGTCCAGGTTTCAGTACTTCAAAATTAATGATTCCGCAAATACTCCACCAAACACACAAAAACGCCTTTTTGGGATGTAAACCTGGCTTAGCAGGGAGAGAGCCGCTGCCTTTTGCATTTTGGATTATCATGTAAGACCCATTTTTCATCTCCAGGGATCAAAAACGTTTCTGTATTGTGTTGTTGAAACAAAAAGTTACAAGTGTTGGATCGGTTAGCTTTGTTTGCTTCGGACAGATTATGCGGGACCCAAACACAGGCTCTGCTTTCTTTACCAATCTGCTGCAAATGTTCTTGGATGGTCGACCAAGGTTGGTTAAGAACGTTTGACAGTTCCTCGATTGGCTGACTCGGATTAGCTTCCTCTTCCACCCTTAACACGTCGTTGTCTAAAGTTGTTCGTCTTCCTGATCAATACAAGTAGGAAAGATAAAAATTATTAGATCGGAACTTAGAAAACCACCTTTGGCATTTACGAACGTCTAATGCACATGGATAAACATCACAAATGTTTTTGGTAGCAACTATCGTATTACTACGCTTGTGAAACTAAAAACGCATACAATGTCGGATATGTACCTCTTCTGGTATTGGCTGGCCATTTAACTTAAAATTGCAAAAAAAAATTAAGATTTAATTATTTCTAAGTAAACAAGTAACTTTAACCTTAAAAGTATTTTGCACGACTTTGAAGATTACAGTGATCTTATAAATGGTAAATAAATATTGACATGCTCAGAAACGACATTACTTTCCAAGTCCCCTTAATATGTGATGCTATATAATTTTGTTCTTTATTCAGTCAGTTAAAAAATTTACACTATGTAATTAGTTTTTTTTGCAACATCAAATTTATTTAAATTTCTCTGGAAGTATTGATACATTTCATTTTAAATTTAGAGTATTTAACTACAGCAAGAGAAAGAGAGAAACAAGATGGTCATTTTTGGTGGTTTGCAAATGTTGGTTACCTCAAATGCTTTCTTTGACAATTTGTAAAAATAGTTTTACTCGACTAATCAAAAAAGTTTTTTGAAAACTAGATACAAACTACTTATTTTGATTTCAGTAGTACAATACTTTGTATTTGATTACTTAACTCTGAGTATATGAAATTGTATGTAAAAATTATACTTTTCTGTTTTACATAATTTTCTGTAGTTCATAAGAATTAGTTGTCTAAACATTCATGATGGTCGTATAATCTAGAAAATGTAAAATGCTTAGATACACTTTTTTTGTTAGGAATGTTAGCTGATTGCTAATACAAAACAAGTATACTGAGGTTAGTTATTGTATTTTTACTGCATTACATTTTTGATATTAAATCTTAAATATGAAACTGCAACAAATTACTTAGATTTAAGACTAATATTTGATATTTAAAATAAGGGGTGGGTGTCTCATAAAGATGGGTATTTTTGATGTGCAGATGTATACATGTTGTCATAAGAATTTAATCATGTATTGGTAATTTTGTAAAAGAGTTTAAATAAACTATATTAAGAGAGAAAAAGTGTACTATTATAAAACAAATCAGGAAAACTTCCAAATCGATTGTTCTTTTGTAGGTGTTGCAGTATATTTTTCTAGGGTTTGTAATTTTAATTAATGATTCATGCACATTAAGAAAACTATAACTAGATCTTTTTGTCAATCGTTAAATATTCTGGAGACTTAAGTTAAGGTAGCAAAAGTAAGAGGGAAAGATGATGAATATAGAATCTCTTTAAATCACCTTAAGTGAATATACTTATCGAATGACAGAAAATGGGTTCAATGTAGAATTTCAGGAACTATTGCTATTCTACAATATCTGTTTTGATACATACAAAATATTATTTCATTATTTTCTACTATTGTAAAACAAATTTTAACCTTATTATTTTATTTTAGTTTTACTGGCGAAGGAGAATGTTAATGGCTCGTCCTCTCTTAAAAGAAGCAGGAATTGCCTCCATCTTATTAGAAAACCCTTTTTATATCCTTTACAGTTTCACTAGCTAATACTTCTGTATCAGTAAAAATCGTTTTTTGTCGGTCTAGTGTTCAGTGCATCTTGACCAAGTAATGGCCCTTGTGTTGTAAAACTCAATGGAACCAACCATAACTCGCTAATAAGTTTCACTAGTAAAGAAATAGTATAACTTAATATTGTATTTATGTGATGTGTACATATTGTGTGTGATTTTGAAATGAGTTCCTATTCATATTAGAATTACCTAATCATAATTATTTAACCATAAGAATTTAATAATAAAAAATTATTATCTATCTATCTATATATATGTATATAGTCGAACTCGCTTATAACGAGCACGAAGGGATTGTGATATTTGCTTATTATTACTGAGTGCTCGTAAAAAAGGGGTTCGTGATAAAATCATAAAAATTCATACTTACTTTATTTATTTTTTATTTCTGTACAGTACAAAAAAGGTTGGTTAGTTTGCTTTAAACTGTCTTATTGCCTCTTTCTTGTGTTATTGTTCATCGGAGAAGACTCTTGGCCCGAAAAACATTGTCATTTGCACCCCTGGCTTCGATAAAAGTTAGAAGTTTTTCTGCAAACTCCAATGCCATTGAGTATATTGGGGGCGGTTAAGCTTGAAATTCTTCACATTCGTGGTTTTCATTATTTTTTTCATCTGCTTTAGCTTGAATTTCAGCCACATACAATATCCTTGAGAGTAGGTATCTCGGAAATGATAACGTTGCCCCCCCCCCCCAGACAGATAACAACAGATACATAATTTTCAAATTCTTCTCTACTCATTTCCAAATTTTCCAAGTCGTATACTTCTTCCTCAGTGATTTGCCTCTTGAGAAAGTCCAATCCAGCCTTACAGAAGCAATTGGTAATACATGTTGATGTAACGTTTTCCCATACATCGCTCATTAAACGTATCGCTTCGAGTACTTTACGCATTTCATAAGCATCAAAATCAAGTGCTTACGAAAGTTTGATTTAAAACTTCTGATTACCCCTTGGTCCATAGGCTGGATAACACTTGTAGAATTTGGTTCCAAGAAAGAATTAGCTGAGCTGGAGAGGTGGAAGTCAAAGAAATTTTATGAATAAAACAAATATTGCTTGCTATAACCAGTGTTTGCTCGTCAAAAACGAGTTATGCTCCCATAGACTTAACATCGAACCTACCAAGTATTTCCTCGTTAAAACAGGGCTCGTTATAAGCAAGTTATTCTGCATATGTATCATGATGTTTTGGAAATCAATATATGGTTATCAATATGGTTTTATTTTTAAGCTGGCACATAATTTTTCCAAATTGTAATGAATTTTTAAAAAAATGGATCGAAAAGGGCACTATCCTCATAGAAATCTAGCAAAATGGTGATTGTTTATGAAGATAATTTGACATTTACTTTTAAATTCTGTTCTTCAAAAATAATCATTATGAGTAGTTATTCATAGGACTGATTGGGGAGCATTTTATTGTGTGTAAACTTATATTTATTAATGTGTAGACAATTTTTCTTAATGACAATAACATGGTTCAAGAAAACCGAAGACGCAAAAGTAAGATTTGTATTTTCCTGTATATTTTAAAATTATGCGACAAAATGTATATTTTTACTTTTAAAATACTGTATGCCATCATGTCATGTTAATTTAGTTTTAATTTACTGTAAATTTCAAAATAATGGACAGTAATTTATTTACAATTCATTTTAAAATTCAGTTTATTTTACTTCAGTTGGTAACGGGGTATGTATTTTTCTTCTTGTGATCAGCTAGAAGCTTATGTGTGAAATAAATTTTTCTTATTTGCATATTTCTACTTATTTTGATTGTTTTCTTCTGTTGCATTTAATAAAAACGCATCTCAATAAGTATTATAGTGCTTTTTTTAATTATGCTAAATGTGTTGATTGCACATTCAATAAAAAGCATTTACTTAAAAAGTATGTTATGAAGATGGATAATATCAATTTCAAAATTTTCATTTTGAAAATGATCTCTATTTTCACAGGATAAACAGGGAGTTTTCGAATATTGAACTGTCATTTTTCATGTTATTGTAAACAAATTTAGGAACATTTGACAAAGAAAGTTAAAAAACTTGAATGAATAATAATTCTCTTTAAGTTTTTATTATTTCTGTGTAGAAAGTTTAATCATCATGATCCTAAAATATAAATTATAGGTTAGTTACTTGTGTTATAATTAATATTGTAAAATGTGTGTTGAATAAATTGTAATATCAGGAGACCAAAATATTTTCAGGATTAAGTTGTTGACTTCCTCTAGAAAATATTTCATTATTTTGGGGTACAGGTTGAGGATTGCTAATTTTTATAACTTTTTAAAGCTTAATCAAATTTTTATGAAAGGCTCATGGTGTTTTTCGTTTACTATAGACGATCAAGTCTGCACAATGTGTCTGACATATTTGTTATGGGTGGATGCTTGATTTTAGAATCTCTTGCTTTGTTTCATTGGTGTGAAAAGGAAGGATTTGGACCTCTTGGTATTTCTGGAATATCCATGGGTGGCCATGTAAGGATATTGCTTTCTTATGTCTCTCTATTATTAAAAAAAGTTACAGCCGCCACATAATTGAAAACTCGCTTTTTTCGCTCGATTTTTAGATGGTTTCCTGAGAAAGTACATATCAGAAAATTCCAAAATTGACATGGTTTGTTCAAAATTGTACAGGAAACACGACAGAGAAGATTTTTTTTCTGATGTGGCTATTAGTTTTGGCTGCATTAAGTGTCAAAGTCGAAAAAAGCTAAATTTCTAACACGAGTGAGCAAAACACACATAAATTTTCAGTTTTCAGCCATGAGTTTTTTTAGAGACCTCTATCTGTGAATCGTTGTACCTCACTGAGTTTTTTTAGATATTTCAATTTGGTTCCTGATAATATTTGTTTTTAATTTGGGAAAAATCGGGACGTTTTTGTCACTTTTTTGTTAAAAGTGTCATCTATAGCTTAATACTATTAGTTTTTAAATTTGAAAACATCACGGGAAACCTTAGTATGCACTCTTTTTGATGGTTTATTTTTTAAATTGGTTCATAAATAAATTTGATGCGATGAAAAGTATAATTTTGCGATACGGTACAAATTTTTTATCGCGGAGAGGAAACATTACATCCTTCCAACTGGCCTTGGGATGAAATTCGCTAAGACATCATAGAAAATGAAGACAATTGCAAAACGAGTGTTGGTTTACGAAGCAAACCACACGGAATTGCGTAGCAATCACTGGGAATCCGCAAGCAGGGGGCGGAGCCACCTAATTTTACAAAAAAAATTTAATCTTACATAGTTTATTTAATAATTTACTCAACTTGTAAAACTTTTTCAAATCTTTGTTTGAATCAGTTAAAATTTATTAGTATATTTTGGGCAAATGATATTTAGTGTGATTAAAGCATATTCAGTGTTATAAAAGCATGCAAATAAATATCAATGTCAAAGATCTTTCTAAATTTTTCCAATGAACATGTAAGAGGAGTGATGTAATATACCTGGGTATTTATTTTTGTAGGTAAATACCCAGGGTATTGACCCCAAATGGGTATTTAAAGTTTTTCAGTAGGTTTAACTACTTATTTACTCACAAACAGTTCTTTCGTGACATATGATGACTAGATTGAATAGCATCAGATTAAAAGGGGAAAATATATTAAGTAAACAAAAATGTATCTCATTATCTTAAGAAGTCAGTATTTTAAGGTGATTCATTGAATAGTTTCTCAGTCTCAACCCTTTCAACATGCTTTTTAAAATGTATTCATACTGCAATACAAGTAAAAAAAAAATACAATTATTAACTTTTGCACAGAATGGAAATTTCCTATTTGCCTAAAAATATTTTTATGAGGAAGGAAAGCAGTAACAATTACACATTTATGAAAAATCATCTTTTTTTTTAAATCAAATAAGTTTTCTTTATTAGTTTACAATACTAGTAGCACATATATGTATATAGCATAGCTCCTCAGTTTTTTATTGTTGGTAATGTTCTATTCATCTGAACAGGTAAGTAATATTCAGACTCTTCGTATCAGAATCTAACACCCTAGTAAGGTGGAAATAAAGATCTGAATATCTTCTATAAAAAGTTTTTATAAATAAATGTATAAGATAATTTTATTATGATGTATTTTATTTTGAAACTCATTACAAAAACATAAATATTGCTTAAAAACCCTACCTTTCAAAATTTCCCTGTATTTTAAAGAGTTTTGTGGAAAACATCCTTTCTTTGTTCATGAAATGGGTTGCAATTTTTGCTCTTGTGCTGAAGAAAATTTACCAGGGCAGGGTAAATTTCCCTGAAACCAGCAATACAGTACTTCCCCTTGCATTCATAAACCAGGTTGCATATCATTATTGCATTTAAAAAGAAGTAATTTTAAAAACAATTTCAAATTTGATTTTAAAGTTATAATATATTTCTCACAAAAATTAGTGACACAGTGTTAGATATGTTTTGAAAATACCCATTTTTTTGGGTGGGTATTTAAGAAAAGGGTAAATTCCCATTTATTTTTACCCTACCCACAGGCATTTGCCTGATCCATATCATTGTAAGAGTTCATCTCGGATTTAAACTTTTCATATGCAAACTTAAGTATTTAATATCTTACTTCAGTTGGTACTTTTATTTGTTGGTTAGGCTCTTTAACTTCGTCACAGCTTATCTGTATGTGGACCTTGTACCGTAAAATTCGGACCAGCCAACTTCAGTTTGTGTAAAATTAATGTAATGTATATTTTATAGATGGCTTCTCTAGCTGGGTGCAGTTGGCATAAACCTATACCTATAATACCGTGCCTTTCTTGGACTACTGCATCAAGAGTTTTCACTCACGTAAGTTTGAATAAACATAATTCATGCGATAAGCTGTTTGAGGAAGATTTATCTCAAATCAGCTTTTGATTAAAAGTTATTCTCTCCTGTGTGGTCCAACTTTTAAAGTTATTTGATGAACATATAAAACAGCTAATTCTGTTACAGTTGTGTCTCTAAGTGGTCATTGATAAAAATTATATATTCTATTTATTTATTACCCATTTGTCCTTAAATGTTAGAACATCTGGCACTCCTGTTACGCCCTCAGGGGCATCATCTCCTTGAAATGTGTATGGACCGGAGGTACCCAAGGGATCTTTTCTTTTCCCATTGGGTTTTACTGTCTTAAGTAAACAGATGAGACACTGCTGGTGTACATACCCACGAAAATCTTTCTTTACTTTCTTCCCAGTACTCTGTAACCCAATTGCACTTTTCCCCCTTTTCACTTGATAGTGTTTTGTGTTTAACACCGCTTAACCAAATATGGCCCTTGTGCCATAAATTCCCCCATATACAACCAACCTATTTTAGTCCACCAGTAAATAACTGCTTTAGGTAGTTCTACTATTTATATGGTATTGCTACTATTTTAACTTAAACTTATTTTACAATATTTTCTTGAGATTATAATTGTTTATATTTCAATACAATTAAGAATAAAGAAAAAACTTTTGAGAGCACACAAATTTATACATTAACATTAATTGATCACATTTATACTATATGCATTCCTTATTTACAATTGATACAGTTATAACTATTCCTTTTCATGCCCCATTTACTTGACTTAACAACATATTTTGTGTACACGTTGGTTGTATGTAAATTATACTTTTTAATTTTTCATTTCTTGCCTTTGAGATAAATTTTTGATTTTAAAGCTTTTATTCCTTCACTTTTAAAGTGATGATAGACTCATTGATGTTTTTATTGGCAAAATTTGTGCATTGCTTTAATGCAACATATTTCTAGCTGCAAATTGATTAATCATCCTTTATACATTTTTCATTCTGTGAAATCCCAAATGGTATAAATCCAAATTATTTCAAGTATTGTAAAAAACATGTCCATTTCTACAGATTCTTCTGATTTGTTTTCATATAATCTGGTTTCTTTATCGGAATATAAACTGGAACAGGAGAGCTCACCACCATCAGATTTGTGTTCAGTTAGTCTTGTAACACATTTACAATTTCATAAATTGGACCTTTTCTGTGTGTCATCATTTTTGTGTCTGATAGAATCAAAAATCAGATGTGAATGGCATTGTAATTGAAATAAAAATTGAAAATAATGCACAAAATTGTGATTATGATTAAATTAATTGTGGTTTGAAATCTGCTTGGTTTAATACTTTTATGGCCATTTTTTACTGAATGAAAGAGTAACAAGTAAAATATTTCAACAGAAATCTGCTTGATGTTTGAATAAACCAGCAAATGTTTTGGGTAAAATTTGTATTTCTTGAGTTGCACAGAATTACTTTCTGCTGTGAGTTTATTATCCACGGCCCATGACTTCATAAAAATCCTAAAATTTTGCCCGCAACTTTCCAAAGGTTGCCCATACATGAAATATAAATATTGGTTTATATGTCATGTCACAAACTCAATTTTTTATTTAACAAATTTATATATCATTATAGTATAAAAGCAGTGTAAAGGACCTACAGAAATTAAAATAAAAAAATCTGATTTAATTTTTAAAAAAATCATGATTTATTTTACACCCTGGAAATAATAGGTTTTGATGACAAGTCATTGTTTTTTAACTATTTACTTTTTTGTATCTTCAGGGAGTTATGAGCGCTGGTATTCCATGGCCTTTGTTACAAAACCAATATTCTTCTGATCAAGTTTATCAGGATGAAATATGGAGGATGCTTCATTCCCCTGAAGAAGTGAATATTTCTTTCTTTCAAGCTTTCTAACAGCAATCTTTAACAATTTCTTAGTCCTCTAATGGCCATATTCACAAATCTCAAGTTAACCCGAGGATCAGTTGATCCGCAGGTCAGAGTTAAATCATGGATCATTAAGAACCATATTCACAAACAGCGGGTTAAGTGATCCACAGATTAAAATTATACACTCGCTGTGATTTTCTACTACTGTCTCCTCACGATCACATGATATTATTTATATTTGTTACAATGCCTGAATCTGCATTCATACTGATCATTCGCCACAGAATTGATTCCAAATTGTGATATTAATATAGAATGCATATGGCATTTTAATTTGGTTTTGGAAAAGAAATGCAAAAGTATTCCATTTCAAATTGTATTTTTATGGAAATTTAAATTTTGTAAGAAAGAACTGTACTCAATACCTTGACAAATCAATGTAATCCTATTTATTGTCTTTGTACTTGTCAGTATGGGTATGTGTTGGCCTAAAGTGAAGTAACACTTGCATTGTCAATTTTCTTTCATTTGTAATAAATCAACTAATTAATTTTTATTGTACAACGAATTTGTATCTGCCAGGGTCATATTCTACCCTTCGCTCTATCATTGGGTTCTACTCTGGCGAGCCAGTGTATATTTTGAACCAGAACACATCTGGACATATCTATTTTATAGAAGATGTAATTACATTCTTATTTCGATTCATATAAGATCAGTTGAATGCACGTCATTACAAGAATACTGTAATTTAGCACAGAATGAAGTGTGTCATCCATTTTGATTTGTTTACAGTATATCTCGCTTCTTTCGTTATAGTACTGTGCGTGCATAGCACAACCATGAGTTGATTCGCTGATTTCAGAGGATCAAAATGTAACACCAAACTGCGGTTTAAACCATGGATCAGGCATTGTGAATATGTTTTTTTATATATAACCCGGGGATTATATTGTTGATCTATGGGTTCTCGGACTTGTGAATACGGCCGTAACTGTTCATTTTTTTTTACACATAGTAACATTTTTTGTCTGACCTTCTCTTATTTGCCTTACATTCATCTTTTATAAATTGTAATGTTCCATTCAAATTGTCACAACTTTTTCATTCTTCATGTAGATAATTTCTTAAATATGGAAAGGACAACTTGTGGTTAGGTTTTGACTTTAATTTGTTTATTGATATTCCAATATGTATCTATTAATCTTTTGAACTAGTGTACTACGAGCTTTCAGATCATCAGGGGTGAAAATCTTCCGCGTTTACGCGGATTTCCGCTTTTTTTTTTTCCTTCAGAGAATTTCCGCTTTTTTTTTTCTTCCGAGAATTTCCGCTTTTTTTCCCCGAAAATTTTCGCTTTTTCTACAATTTTTTCTTCACAATTAAATTATTTCATGAAATGACCGCCAAAGAATAAATGTAAAAAAAATAATAAGGAAAGTGTGAATATTTCCTTACTTCAGGGATGAGATTCTTCCGACTTTCATAAGATTTTGAAAAATGACTGATTTTTATCATTTTTTACGAAAAAATTCCGACTTTTATCCTTTTTTGTCTTCTATGAACGTAAAATGCGCCAAATGAGACATATTGCCAACGTTGCACTCCTAAATTTTGCAAGCTGATAAGTCTTGCAAATTCCTTTTTGAAAAGAATCCTTTATGAGAAGCTTATTAGTTTAATGGCAAACCTGGAGAACTTGGATTTTGAACTATTTAGCATACGTAGTTTTATATTTCGTAGTTAAGGCTACGGTTTCCTAAAACAGCGGAGCTGTTAACTAGCGACCGTGAAACATTAAGATGCGGTGGAAAAGGTATAAATGAAATATTTTAAGTTGGTCAGCTTTTAATGTGATTTTTCTTTCAACTAGAAAATAAGATGCTCGGTTATTTCGTCTTTTATCACAACTTCGGCAAGCGGAAAAGTTTAAATTTCCATCTCTACTATTATAAAAGAAAGTGTTTGTTTTGAGCAGCAAAATCCTGACGATTCTATGGCACTTACAGCAATGAGATTTGGCATACAGGTAGTCCGAATTATTTGCAATTTTTGGCTCGCGGCGAATTTTGAAATTCAATCTAGAAGATTTTAAAATGAATTTCATAGTTTCATTCTCCATCGGTTTTTCAAACACTGAGAACTTTTTCTACTCATGCGACCTTGCAGTCAGGGTTTGGAATCATGCAAAGTTTTTTTCATCCGCTGAACGCGGAGAAAATTATTTTTTTTCGTTTCCACTTTGATTTTGCGCGATTGATTTCCCAGTCAGACGATAAATTTTTTAACTGAAGTCAAAGTTCTTTTTTCTATCTCCTATACCGTTAAAGAGAGTAAAAATTTCAACGAATTTGAAATCTGCGGAAAATTTCAGATTAGATTGGTACCTAAAAAATGATTTTCTTTAACAAATAATTTTTTATTTGAATATATCTTCAACGGATTTAAAATCTGCGGAAAATTTTACACCACGGGCAACGCCGGGCTAGCCACGCAGTGGCTAGTTTTGAATATTTTAGAAAGTACTTTCAAAATCCGTACTTCTTTCTTTGGCGACTTTAGAAGTTCGCCAAGGCGGTGGCACCGTTTTAAACATAGACTGCAGCTATTTTTTGCAACGTAAGTTTTCAAGATGATGCTTTTTTGTAAGGGTAATATTTACGATTGTTTTAATAAGTTAAATTGTTTCTTGAATAATACGAGCTATTAATTGTAAGTTTTATTTTATTTGAAGTTGATTTAATTAGAAAATAAGAATATTTACAAAAAAATATAGATGTTAGAGATTTTGAAAAAAAAAAGTATTTTATTTTCGAATATAGGTTGTAAATTTAAAATGAATTAAGCTATATTTTTTTACCTCAGGGGTACAGCTTCAGTCTACGTTTACAGCGGTGGAAACGGCCTGCTCTTGGCGCACTTAAGTCGCCAAGGAAAGATTTATTTCAAATGAACCAATGAAATCAAACGACAATTTAACGGAATTTGAAAGAACTTTCTGGAATATTCAAAATGAAACTTTTAAACTGTCCACTTGCCCAGGTTGTATTAAAATCCGCAATAACCGGTATGCAGATGGGTTACCTTAACCTGTCATTACTCGCTTCTAGAAGTGCGCCAAAAAAGCGCCAAGTCCGTTGCCACTGCTATAAACGTAGACTGAAGCTGTACCGTTTTTATTTTTGGTGTCTACATATAAAATTTATGCTATTTGATAAAAATAGTATTTATTTTATTTATTCTTATGTTACATAGCATTTTTATTTCCTGTTAATTTCATTTTTGTATCAAGGTTTTGGAAAAATTGCAACTCTTAAAAAAAATCTCATCATTGGTGAAATGTTCAAAAATATTCATAAAAATAACATTTTCAACTTCATGCAACTTATTTTTCTGTTTACAAAGTTGCCAACATATGTTTTCTCTTTTACAAAATTTGAGTTTACACATGAGGTGCCAACCTTTTCCAAAGACAAATTTCATTGTTTATAGTGGACTTTGTAGAGCTTTTAAGCTAAATAATAGGCAAGAATACATGCTGCTTATCATAAACACATTTTGTACTAGTGGCACAGCCGTGAGAGGTTATGGGTCAACCTCCCTACTTCCAAAGACAAATTTTATTGTTTTTAGTAAACTTTATAAGGTTTTATCAAACTAAAAATTAGCCTACCCCTCTCAGAAAAAATTTCTGACTGCACCACTATTCTGTACACACATTAGTACACCAATAAAGTACTCTTATTCCGCTATTTTTGTAGTTCAAAATAACGCTGCGTGTATTTTCCTCTTTTTTGCATTTAGACTGTTTTCACCCCTGGATCATCTGCCAGTTGTACTGTACAAAATTAAAACTGCTCGTAACTATTAAATGTTTCTATAATTTGGATATTTTATTTATGAATTATTGAAATCATTCAGCTATTGCAGTGGTGTTAATTGCCAATTTTGCTCTAGGTTTTTCGAAAAAATCATACTTGGGACTTCTACAAAATCATAAAAATAATCATGTGAAAAAATAGTGATTTTCCAAAAGTTGATTATTGCTTCAATTTTGATCATTAATTTTACTTAAAAATTACCTTATATGAATTGACTATGAAAAAGCAAGAAACCCTTGTTGTTTTCTGATTGTACAAGATTGGCGTTTGTTATTTAATTGTTTATGACTGATGTAGATTAGACTAGAATTCCAGGGTTACATTCTTTTTCCCATTCCTGATGTTAAACAAGTTATAGTGTATTACACAAGCCAGGTATAACACAGAAACTGCCATTAATATAGGATAGACTATTGTAAAGAAATATCCTTTTAGGGCAGAAACTTGTCAACTTACATTTCTTTCTAAACACTAAATGCTTATTTTCATCATGATGAAAAGTAAATTGTCATATTATAATTTGCTGAAAAAAATATAACAATCAGAACACTTACAATTTCTTTTACCTAAAACCAAGTGGTCATTTAACTGCTATACTGCAAACTTTATTTTTTCTTCTCTGTTATGAGTTTCTGCTGTAAGTGACAGTATGTTTAACAAACTGTTTAAAGCAAAATTTAATTTTACCACTTATATCCATATTATTTTCACATATATGCATCAATTCAATTTTATTCCCTCTTCCCTCCTCATATTTATAAAAGTTTTATTATCTGCTTGTGACGGTTCTTCCTTAGGCTGATTCCCTAATCCTCTGCCTTGTCGTCCTCCAAACAGTAACACTAGTCCATGAGCATATTTCACTTATTTATTTACAAATTTCTTGATTATAGTATTTACAGGTTCCGTCTATAATACATAGTCGGGAATAATCCCCTTCGATCTCCAGCGCAAAACAACGCGTCCTGCTTCCTCGCTGGTCTTCGTGCAAGTCCCTTCTCCTTTCAACCCTCCCCAAACGGGTTCCTTTTCCAAAAACCCGAGGGGGACCCCCGTGGAGTTCGATTCTATGTCCATCGACCCGTCCCCAAACCTGGTGAGGTTACAGGGAACTTCACACTGCTTTTCTTCAAATTTATTCAAGTAAAGATAAATTAACTTAAAATTAAACTTCTAAAGTGGGTGAGCATGAGACATTTTGAGCACTACAATCTTGTGGGTGAAAACATTTCTACTGCTTCCGTCATGGGATAGTGCTTCTCAAATTGTGCAAGATCTTCCATCATCAAGTTCTCAGCCATGATTTATAACTTGTGTCACCTCATAAACCTATTGTTTTCTTAAATGGGTGACACACAAGGTGACTTGAACAGTGCAGCACTGGTTCACTTTTTTTCCTGACAATGAAGAAATCCACTAAACCTTTCGTCAAGAGCACCAGAGTCGAGAGCACCAAATCTTTGCAAAAAGAAGCACATCTCATGTTGTGCTTCACAAATACTTATTAGTTAAATTATAAATATGATGATCCAATTGAGTTACAACAATTTTTATGTTTACACATATCCAACTTCAGTCTGTCAATTTCTTCAAATGCTTTCATTTTGGTGTTTACTTTTAACCCTTCTTTGCATGATTTTTTCTTTATTGGTGAAATAAATCAAGGTGATATAATTCATGTTTAAAATTAAAGGAAAAATAGTTTAAAAAATCTTAGTATATATTTATAATATAAATTTAGCAAAAAACAATAGGATGGTATCATGTGGTATTTTTTAAATTAAACGCAAACTTTTTCAGAAATTGCTTTAAAAATAACAGAAATACGTGTTACAAACCTTTCTTCCACTCATTTTCACTTTTTTATCAATAGAAACTCAAATATAATAAAACAAAATTAAAAACGAAATCATACGTTTATTGCAACTACAACAAACAGCGGAATGACAACTTCAAGCTCGTTTTACTGATAGTGACACTTGCTTATTTTTGACAGCTATGTTTTTTTTATGCAATGGACATTAAAAAGGTATCCAGACACGATCAACTTAAAGTGAACTTGTTCTTTTATATAATTTTTGGGCATTCAATGTTATGATGGAAATTTCCACCATTATGCAAAGAAGGGTTAAAGCCATTTTTGAAAGTCAGATACAACTACACTTTATTAAACTCTTGGCTCAATAAAGTATAAATATCCATGCCATTTTGCACTTTGTGTTCAGTTCCATTACATTTGTTCTTTGTGAAGGTGACAGTGCAATTTTTAGTGGCGTTTTTTTATCGATAGACAGCCAGTTGCTTTTCAGATCGGGAGACAGTATTTTCATGACCCTGTTGCTATAAAACCCCAAAACTACCAACCTTTTTCTTTTGGCATTGAGATGTGGACTCAATTATTTCAGCACTCTAGTTGACAGCTTGTTTTTCAAAAAAGTTTTTTTTCTGTTTATTTTGAGGAAAGGCTTGTGTCATTGCACATATGAAGAGTAGCTCATCTCTGCTATTGAACCACCAGAAAGTTATCATCTTTTACTTGGGGATGAGGGAACTGGCATAATGAATGTATTCATCAGGTACATTGGCAATCATGAAAACTTCTGATTTTGAAGTGACAGCCTTCTTGTCAGCTATTTTCTTGTGACATTTTGAAAATTTATGTTGCTTCGGTTGAATTTTGGCCTTTCAGTTCTCCATGTGTTTGTTATTCTTTTGGTATTCTCTATTGTTGGATGAGTAAAAAGCATATAAGCTTTCCATTCTTCCATCAGCTTTACTTTTAAGGCTTGGGGATTCGGTAGTTCATCCATCATGCACCGTCTTATTCTTAGTTGGGGGGAGGACACAGTCCCTGGCACTTGGGACCAGTACAGTTGCTACACTTAATGTGTGGACTTCAATCATACACCAGAAATTTACGAAACTATCATCAATGCTCCACAGTTTGAGTATTGAAAGTATATTGTCAGCAATTACAATCTCCCTATCCTGGATCTTATCCACAGTTATGACGAAATTGTCATATAAATCAATCAGTTTTTATATGATATTTGAAGAAACTTCAAAGAACACATACTCTTCCTTCCACATTTTTTCTTTTCCAATCCTTTGAAGCTAACTGCTACTTTGTCCCTCTAGCAAAGTTTACATCTTACTTGATTACCAACATCATACTTAAATAATTTGCTCATTTTCTGAACAAATTCCAAAATTTACAGAAATAAGACAAAAATGCTTTGATTACTATTAGAACAATAACAAAACTTAAGCAAAAGTTCCAAGTAAACTGACTTGTTGCCAGCTCAGGGTAAACAAGGCAGCATGCCTTGTTTACCTTGTGTTACCAGCAGCCCCCCCCCCCCCCCCCCCCCATCAATCTGTGAGCCCCGTTGCCAGCTGAAATGACGAGCCCCTCACCCATGTCCCTTTTACATTTTTTATGTTTGAACAGAGATTCTTAGAATTTGTTTTTGATGTATTTTACGTAG
This sequence comes from Metellina segmentata, assembly GCA_947359465.1. Lineage (NCBI taxonomy): Eukaryota > Metazoa > Arthropoda > Arachnida > Araneae > Tetragnathidae > Metellina > Metellina segmentata. Next base: position 83,965,074 of record OX375878.1, on the reverse strand, counting down.
TGTAATCCTAAAGCATACTCCATATAGGTGTATAAGAGTAACATAGACCATATAACAAACAAGACATTTACATAAAAAGTATTGAATAAAAAAAACTAAACATTTGGTTAATAAACATAGTTACTAGTAACATACAGTTTTAATATCCGGAAAATCAAAATGTTATTTGTATATATACAGTTCTGCAATTGAAATTAGAAATCAAAGCAACTGATTAAAATAGAATAAAAACTTCAACAATACTTATTTAAAAAGTATGTGTCCTTGAAAAACCAACAGGAATAAATTATTTTACATGTATCTTGGTTTTATCATAGAGGACGTTACATTTTAGGGATTTTTACATCTTAATTTGACGTGGCCAAAAGTTATTTTCAGCGTCGTAGCAAGTTTTATGAATTTTTTAATCCTAGGGCCTCCTATACTGTTTCCATGGAAACAGTATGAAAAAAAATTTTACATGAATTTTCGTCAATTATTTTGGAAGTGTCAATTTGGTTTACGATTCCTTACACTTTATACAGAATGGGCCTTATTAATTAAACTTTCTTCTCCCATAGAACTCATAAAATAATTTTTTACACGCTGTAAAACAGGATAACCTTTCTCCTGTTGCATTAGATAAGGGAATTGTTAAAAATAATTTTCAATAATGTTTCAGCTTTCGGAAATGTTCAAGACATTTCTTTGGCGGCTCGATAGATAACTGGTGTGATTTTTATAGTGTCCTCATTTTCTTTAAGAAATATTAAAAAATGGTCAAATTCGTCTTGAAAAGGACAAACAACAATGTCATTTTTGTAAATATCCTTCAACTTTTTTATCGTGTTCTTTTTTTTTTCTACTAATAAATCCCATTAAAAAATCTTCAAAAAGTCTCCACAACAACTTCATACGTCTGAGTTCTTTGAGATAATTCTGTCCTGGTGTTATCACATGACACGAAAAGAATTAATTGACTACGAAATTTTCTCTTATTGTAAATTCATGTCCAACTTCTTTGTTTTCATTAAAAAAATGTTTTTTCTTCGCATTTGTTGTCTGCGAGTTTGTCTATCTTTCACATTAAATGACAGCCCTCATAAATCAGTGGCCTCTTTTCCAACTTCTCTGAAATTATTGATAAAATTTTCTAATGACTTCAGAATAGATCCTTTCAATAGTTCGCATTCCACTGCTAATTGTAGTGATTTATTAGTTGCATTTATTCTTTGTAACATAGTATTCCAAATAACTGTCATTTGGGTGGTTTCATATTTGTCCATTTTCCTCAGAAGTGGAGTCACCTCTAATATGGTAACTTTGTTTCTTCGGAATTACAAATTCCAGTTAAAGCCACATTTATATGGGTGAAACCAAGTTTTATAGTTAATACAGCATCTGCTTTTGCTCACCATCTTGTATTAGGAACTCTTTTCACTGCACATAAAAACACATTCTGTCACGACTTTTCTCGAACCTTAACGAAAAGACATTTTAAGACCTCAGGGCCCCTTTCATATTTCGGGGCCCTACATGTCCGCTTACTGCTTAATCCGCCACTGTATAGTACTATTCTATAGAATTTAAAGACATAAATATTTACCTGAAAATTAAAGGAAGCTTTTACTATTTCAATATAAGTTTTATAGTATCCTTTAAGTTGATGTTTTTCAAATGCTGCAATTTTGAGTTGTGTCACTTTTCTTGCCGGGGTGCGATATGATTGCATTGCATCTATGGCTGACGTCATTACCTGCACTGGTTTTGCCTGTGTCTGAAAACATCCTAGAGGTCCCTTCAAAAAATTTGATTCCAATATTATCTTTATTTAAGGAATATCTTTTAAGAATTACTGCATCACCTCATTTTCAATATGTTCCAATTTCATTAAAAATATTTACTGAAACTTAGTTTTTTATTTATTTGCAGTCTGTTGCATTCAAAGCTGGCATTCACTTCTCTCGGAACTACCCATCAAGCATGGATCGTTTAGAGCTATTACAAGAACAAAATAGTGATAAAGTATCAAATTTAGAATTTCCAGAAAAAAACGTAAAGGGTTCCATTTTAAGTTCTTTGGATGCACAAAGTACACCTAAGCAGCAGCAAAGCAATACTCAGGAAATCTCTAAGCTCAAAGCCGTAAATTTTATGAGAGGCATTATGGATGAGTGCACACATTTAGGTAATTTTACTCCTCCGGTCGATCCCAGCCTTTCGATAGTTGTATCTGCCAAACATGATGCATACGTTCCACGAGACGGCCTTAAACCCATTGGAGAGCTGTGGAAAGGATGTGACATACGATATATTGATTCGGGCCACATTGCAGCATTTCTTTTTAATCATGGAGTTTTCAGGTAAATGAAATTCACTTTCCTTGTAATAGTGCTTTTTTAATACTGTAACTCTTGGTATATTGTGCTTTTTGATTGAAAAGCAGGGTTTGCATTCGGACTATCAGAACATATGAGGCATATACTGAACATTGATATAGTTTTTATTTCATATTGTGCGCAATAAGGCAAAAGGGAATTATTTTGAGAGGTATACCTTTTGAAATTTAGGAACCACTTGGTGTTCACCCAGGTGCTTCAAGGGGTTTGGGTTTATGTCATATACCTCGCATACATACCATACTTTCTTGACACAATCTGTTAATTGAGAGGCTTTACATTCACATTAATATCCATGACTTACTCCAGATTCAAACCAGGAGCCTTTCTTCAATTCAGAAGCCAGCATCCTGACTACTAGATTGATTGGTCAACTTCAAATATTCTTAATGTTTCCCAATTTTCAGGATTGATTAATTAAATTTTATAATTCCAGAGGTTAAACAGTCTAAAGATTAAGACCTTCAATTATTTCAGTTCATGTGTGAGCTATTTATTTTTTAATTACAAAGATATTACCGTTTTTGACTAATGTTTATTTTTATTTTTACAATTTTGTTTCAAAAATTCTCTGATTATGTTTCCCTCTCAAATTAATACATGTATGATTGGAATTTTTTGCATTGCTAATCAAACAACATTTTACTTTACAGTAATATATTATGATTCTATTTCATATTGTTATTTGTTTCCATTGTTTAAAAAATGTACTCTTAATTTTAACTGCTTGTACTATATGAGTTCATTTATCTCTTATATTTCATTCTTCAGGAAAGCAGTTGTAGATGCTTTTGAGAAAACTGCACAAAAACACTATGGCCACAGCATACTTACAGAAAATTCAAAGCTGGAACAAGATGTCAAATCATGACATGCCCAGATTATTGAAGCCCAATTCTGTGAATTTTCTAGGAAGTTGCCTTGTTTTAAAAAAGTACAAGCATAGTCATGTAAATATATGTATCAAATATGATGCAACAGTTGTTGATTTATTAAACCTAGTATGTTTCAATTGTACTGCTTTATTAATAACAATTGAATGAATATTCTATAGATTTTTAATGCAGAATTTGATTTAAGCAAAAAAGTTTATCAGTTTTGAATAAAATCATGTTGTTGATTTTATTTTATGTTTTTCTTCTGTTCCCTATCCATACATTTTTATTCTTTAAAGCTTATACGGTTTAAATACCATATTATCATTTAAAAATTAAAATAATTATCAAAAATGTTTTTTTTTTTTCAGTTTTGAATAAAATTATCTGTAATTTGATTTGATAAGATTTTCTTCTGCACCCTGTCAGTACATTTTTATTCTTTAAAGCTTATACTTTTCAGCTACCACATTCTCACTTAAAATGATGAATTACAACTTGAAAAATAGGGATATTTTACATTTTGTGTTATTTCCAATTTAACACTCATCTTATTAAAAGCATCTGAAAAAATTTATGTAAAACTGTATAAAAATCATTAAAATTGATCGCCTGGTATTGACAGCTACATTAAACGGATATTGTCAAGTAAAAAATTTGTCACTGTTTTGAAAATTACTGCCAGTGCTAAAACTACTATTTCTTAACCTACTAGACTAGAAGTTACCAAATTAGGTGAAATTAGTTTTTCAAATTTCTTTAGCAAGATGTCTTAAAATGTTTTGAGAAGTAAGAAATTAAAATATGCTTTCATTTTTGTGATTATCCAGTATTTATCTTGGTAAGTATGTATATTTGATTAGAAAATCTAACTTCTCCCCAGAAACAAAAGACAATTAATTTTTACCATCTTTAAATGAAAACACATTGTTATTCAGGGTTCCCACAGTCCTTGAAAAGTCCTTGATTTTTTTTTTGACTAACTAGGGGCCCTTGAAAGTCCTTGAAAATTACGGAACTTGGTGAAAAGTCCTTGAAAGTACTTGATTTTTTTAACTAGTACATAATTGTGTAATTTTGTCTTACATTGGAACTTGTCCAGACTACTTTTCTCCACAGCAGGTGCGCCATTTGAGCGTCATTCTGAATGAAACCGGTGTTTCACGCTTTGACACTATGTGATGTACTTATAATGCTAGGTCTAGATCTCCACAGTATGCTGTCCGTCTAAATTGGCACCTCTGGACTCCGTTAAGACGGCCACCTTGTTATGCCCCACATTATGACGTATGACGACCGTTAGATAACAGCACCACTTTCTTAGGAAACCGTATATTTAGCTGTCAGGACGTCATTGGAAACCTGGCACGCATTCAAAGAAATGAAGCCAAATTTTTATTGCAAAAATATAATATTTACAATTGAAAAAAAAAAAAATTTATTTTAAATCACATTTAAGATATTTTTTGGTTGTAAAATTTAATGCAGATTTCAAATCCCTTGAAATTTTCACTATCTTTAACGATCGCAGAGATAGAAACTTAGACTGGAGAATAAAAAAGCCCTAACACCAGTCAAAACTTTTGATTTGTTTTGTTTCTCAAACAAAATAAACCATGACAATCATCTGTCGTGGCAGTGGATGACAGCAAAATGTAGATTGTGTCTTGTAGATCGAACTGTGTGCAAGCTCCCATACTCTTCTTCGTGCCACCAAAATAATTTGTCGCATGATATTTTTCGCATGACCGAAATCGATATGTGTGCATGTAGCCTGTTAGTTAGTATTGAGCCGAGAAGCCCAGTTTGCAGCAAAAAAAAATAAGTTCTGTGAGAAAAGAAAATCTAATTTATAACCAAAATTGATGACAACCTTTCTTTTTTTCTCTCAGTAGTTTAAAAAAATTTGTCTTTTTTTTATATATCTATATATATTTTACATTTTTCTTTTTAACTGACAACTTTTGTGTATGCCTTTTTTTTAGGTCGTTATAAAAAAAATTTAGGTCCTTGAAAAATATTTTTTTGGTTTTGAAAAGTTCTTAAAAGTCCTTGAATGTTTTTTGTATAAAGGTGTGGGAACCATGTTATTGTGTTTACTAATTACCTTAAAGCAACATTAGAAATTAATTACTCAGAGTTTAAGAAGGCCTGATTTTTTTAAATTTTAGTTTTTGATGGCCCTAAAAAAGTTTTAGTATTTGTTGAAAATTCTTTAAAAATCTTTTCACTAGATCACTATTTTTCAGCTCGGTTCAAAAACTACGATCAATGATGTTTATCCAAGGTTAAGTGTCATTAAATATTGATGACATAATATTTTAGGTTGAATGATGTTTTATAATTAATGTTTTTAAAACTGGGTTCATGGAGATCTTAAACCACCCAATTCTTATAAAAATCTTTTTCCCCTGAGCTACTTATGGGTCAATCTTTTGTAATCTCTGAAATGTAGCCTTAAACAATAAAAAATTGCCTTAAAAAGGCCTAGTTTTTCTTTTCCTTAAAAAGTGGGAATCCTATAGCACAACTTAATAAAGTACAGTCGAGCACGCATATAGTGAAATCGTACAAAACACTGAAAATTATTCGTTATATCTGATATTCGTTGTATGGGATATAATAAAAAAATGGACTTACCCGCATGTTCTAGAACAAAAGAATTTTCACACTAAAGCTAAAACTTTGTTTCATATTAGTGGGAAAATTCTGTAACTTTCTTTTGAAAAATTGAATTTACAATGCAGTTGTATATTTCTTTTCCCAGTGTACTAAAATTATCACGGCAGTCAATGTTATGTGTTTCAAAGAACACACACAAATTTTGAAGACTGTCCATCTCAGATTTTGATGTCACTAATTGTCTATTTACTTCAATGTCTTCCTCTTCGGAATCATCAGAAGTATTTTGTAACACTGCTGCAATGATGTCATCATCTGTTGTTTGTGCTTCAATTTTTACATTGCAATCGCTTGCAAAATAATCAGCAAAAGTAACATCACCACATCCAAAATTCTTTTTTCCTGTAAATTTTTCCACAGGGAACTTTCTTCAGGATCAGGCTCAGAAATAAAAAATCTGAATCCCCAAGTCTCCCTAAAAATTCTGCATGTTTCCAGCAGTTTTGGATGGTTTTCGATTGAGCCAAACAGCAGGCATCATCTAAAAATTGGCAAGCAATCTTAATGCAGATCAGTTTCTAGATTCTAAAGAACACGTCAAATTATCTGAGATCTGAAATACACTTTCACACATTTTATTATGCCCATATCTAAAGGCTACAGTTTTGATGTTACACATTTTGATTAAAGCACTACTAAACCTTCCCAAAGAACCAATCTGCTTGCTATATACTCTGCCTTGTAACATAACGATAACAAGGCAAAATCACAACTGTCCTCCTATATCCAGTTTACGATTCAAAGTTAAAACTAGTAACCAATAAACAACCAACAAGCAAAACCTCTTCTCCCATGTTTCTCACAAATTTTTCTCCATTGCCTCTCTTCTCTATCGTTTTTGTGGTCCGCAATTGGAAATAAAAAGGGGGGGGGTTCCTTGCCAGCACCCAAAACTTCACAGTGTCTGATATTCACGCTCCAATGCTTCGCTATATGTGATCTTTTTAGCACTACGTATTTAATACTGTAGTTCCACAAGGACAGAAAAAAAACCTTAATAACCAATATTTTGCTGTATCCGAGCTGGCAATAATTGGACTCGACTGTATTTAATAAGTATCATGTCCTACTTGTTGAACACATCAGTCACCCTCTCACTTATATACCTCTATAGACAACATGGCAGGAGCACTGGAACTTGGATAGGCCTGTCAACAAATTTCTTTACTTTGAAAATAATCAATTTACATATCAAAGTACTTTCCATATATCTAACCAATCCATCTGCTCCAAGAAGAACAAAGTTTTTGTATATTGTGCAATGTGTCTTCCTAAGATGTACAGGTAACCCTTGTATAGGACGGTGGATTATTGTCGTGCTATAGTGAATCCGTGTAATACGAAACGCACAAGTCCCACAAATTTTGATATTGCATACTGTGTTATATGGGAATTGTGATATAAGATATTTGTGCTATATAGAAATCGGGTTAGCCAAACCTCGGGTCATAATATGTACCGTGTTATATGGAAACTGAAACCGTGTTATATAGAATACAGAAATGAACATACAGCGGTCGAAAATATTCAATGTACAAACAAACACTCTTTTCTTATTTATATAGAATATCATTGCTATTGTAAACTGTGTAATATGGAGAATATAAGCGTGTTACATGAGGGATGCCGCAGTTTTGGTACCGTGTTATAGAAGTACCGTGCTATACGAGGGTTACCTGTTCAAATCTCATGATGTCATCTCTGCTCTTCAAATCAGCAATCTCATGGACATAAGATCTCTTCTCTCTACTACCTGAGTGAGTCATCATTTTGCTGAATTCATGCTGGATGGCAAAATAGTTTATCAAGCAGCCTTTTTGTGTTCTAACATACTACATCAAAAGAAGAAATGGCATGCACTTTCGACCCATGAGTGATGTTTTACTTTGATGTTGAATCAGCAGGGGTAGTCATCGATGATATATTCCATTAACAGTCTTGTTGAGTGTTTTGCCATTTTGGCCATATTTTGAAAATGAGAAAAACCTGTTTTGTCCACTTTGAATGCCTGCAATAAATCTTCAGTTGGTAAGATTTCCCCTGTCCTTATCCATGTGATCCATAACTACTCTTGATCAATAAACAAATCCCTTATGGCATTCTTGCTCACTGGTATAAGTTAAGAGACTGTTAAGAGTTTGGTAGAAGATGGATCAATTGGGAGCTCTATTGCAGTGTTTAGCATCTTGTTAATGTCACCTGTCCACTTGTTCGATAAGGTCTTTTCTCTGAGTGTGGTGATCAAATGTTGTTGGGACTGTCAAAATGAGGAAAACCACTGCAGCAGACAAATCATAATGAAAAGCAGTTTTAAGTAGATCTTACAGGCTTTTAAGCAACTGTGAAATATTAGTTGAAACGTGTGTTTCCTGAAAAACTAAATTTTTGCTTTTACATGCTTGAATGAAAAGCAAAACTAAAATATTTAAGTTGGTCAGCATTACACGGGGTTGGCCAAAAGTCATGATTGATAGTGTCTCAAGTTTTAAAAATTGTAATTTTTTTATTTTTCTACAGCTATTTTATAAAGATATTGGGGATTAACCATGGATGTATTCTTGACTGAATAGCATACAGAAATTGTAAAACTTAACTATCAAACCCAAGGATCAATAATTCTGACCCAATAAGCATGTCCTTGGCATTATATTGTTGTGAAAGGTTCTCCAAGTAAATCAATGACTAGCCTTTTGGGGGAACAGGGCTCAGAGAGGGATCTATCAGGCAGGCCATGCTCAGTTAGGAACATATTCTCCAGTTCTAACAACACCTGAAATTTGAAGTACTAAGAAAATGCCTTGGAAAGGGTCAATCAAATATATTTCAGGGTTCCCACGGTCCTTGAAAAGTCCTTGAATTTTTTTTTCCTAACTAGGGGCCCTTGAATATCCTTGAAAATTACAGAACTTGGTGAAAAGTCCTTGAAAGTACTTGAGATTTTTTTTAAAACAAGTACATAATTAAGTAATTTCGTCTTGCATTGGAAATTGTCCAGACTAGTTTCCTCCACAGCATGTGTGCCATTTGAGCCTCATTCTGAATGAAACCGGTGTTTCACGCTTTGACACTATGTGATATACTTATAATACTAGGTCTAGATCTCCACAGTATGGCTATCCGTCTAAGTTGGCACTTCTGGTCTCCATTAAGACGGCCGCTTCTCATACTCTTCTTCGTGCCACCAAAAGAATTTATCGTACGATATTTTATCGCACGACAGAAATCGATATGTGTGCAAGTAGCCTGAAAATTAGCATTGAAACAAGAAGCCCACTCTGCAAAAAAAAAATCAGGTTCTGTGAGATAAGAAAATCCAAATTGTTCCCAAAATTGACAATAACCTTTCCCTTTCTTGACTAACAGTTGTATAAAAAAATTATTATTATTATTTTTTTTTATATTTTTCTTTTTAACTTACAACTTTTGTGTATGCCTTGTTTTAGGTCGTTATAAAAAATTTTAGGTCCTTGAAAAATATTTTTTTGATTTTGAAAAGTCCTTAAAAGTCCTTGAATTTTTTTTGGATAAAGGTGTGGGAACCATGTATTTTAGATGGATGCCATTTAAAATATTTGATTTTTCGCACCTAGCGTTAAATTTGTTTGTTTCGTTACTGTATAAGATTCTATGGCAGTGAACGTGAACCTTTTGAGCTCTAGTGTGTCGAAAACCTTAAAAAAAACGTGCTTATTCGGGTACCGTGTCACATTTAGAAGTATCCATAATATTGTGATATTTGCAGTCCGGGTAAAAGTTATATTTTTGATATATTTATTTATTAAAAAAGCAAAAAAAAAAATATTTACATTAGTGACTTTTTTTGTCGGAACTGCATTTGCTAAATCTTCAATTGAAGGTTGGTATTGCGTGCACTTCAACCCAAGCAAGCACTACTAACTTCATCTGTCAGTTGGTTTCTTGTATTGGTTGTAATACTATACGCCGAGAATACGGCCTCAACCAAGTACGTAGAGGAAAAAATTGTGAGTAAAGCCACCGCTAGAGTTTCCTGGGTGCTAAGTGTCCGGTAATCAGTTCCAAGCACTAAAATTTTCCTGTTCGTAGTGGCACTCTTCATTCTCTAAACTATTTCTTTCCAGATTCTCAAACTTGGACCTCAAGTCGAACACTTTAGACCAGATATTGTCTTGGAATTCTGCAATTTGAATCTAAATATCATCAAGTTGCACCCGTTGGAAACCATTTAATTCCAAAGAACTGTAGACTAAATTCATTAAATATTTTGCTGAATTGGTCAAGTAACGAGTTTACAATATGCTGGTACTTCATAGGCATGGGTTCTATTTTATTTTTTACAGTTGTGTTGGTCTTTTCGAAATACTTTTTACTCGAAGAAAGTACAGTCCAAAATCCGGACCTCGGCCATTCCGGATTTTGGATTATTTGCAGCTTTTTGGTCATAAAACCCCTAAACTAACCCCCCTCCTTTTCCCTCACACAAATTCTTCTACTCGTTATTTACGTCCGAAACACGTTTGCAATACTAAAATAACAGATATATAAATAGGAATAATTAAAAAAACTTTTTAATACAATGCAACAAATTTTCTTGCAAATCTAATTTTTCTGTGTGCTATTTACTCTGAACATCTCCGTTATTTTGCTTTGTTTCATCAATTTGGTCCAGGTTGAACGCCTTGTTTTTAAAAATTGTTCTTTAAAGAGGAAGAAGATAGAAAAAAACGCTGGTTAGCAAAACGTCCGGATTGTGACTATTCCGGACTTTGTACTACATTCATTCCTCTCATAAGCACAAGATAGCGAAGTAAGCGCAGCGTGCATGGACTTCTTGGGCTAAGATCGTCCGTAAACAATAGTATGTGTCGCACAAAATGTCTTGGCTTGTCACAGATTTTTCATCGCTGTTCTTTGGTATTGTAAATTTTAAACAAAACACTAAAGGAGTTGCTAAGTATTGAAACCCTTTCGTGAATTTTGACTCAACCTGTTGATCAAAATGTATATTATGTGTTTTGAAAATTCCACAGTTGTCTTCATCGTAGTTTTCTTGCAATATTTTTTTTTATTGAGGGTAATGGACCAGTTAATGCAGCTTATCCAGAAAAGCCAAAAGATAGACACAAATTTTCAATGAAATTTACTTGTGAGAACTGATTCTTGCTCCATCCCTTTATCCTATCAGCAAAAATATTGAAGTTTCAATTTATTTGAGAAATTTTTGCAGTTTATTTGTTCTTACAAACTGTATATAATAAATACTTTTGTAAGTGTAAAAGCTAAATATTAGATGTGTAAATTTTTTTGTTTAAATTTGTTTGTACAAGATATAAAATTGTCTATCTTAAAGGCAACCAGAAATGTGCAATGAAGCTGTCACAAAACCCAGGATGTAAAAACAAACGGTTAAAGAGAACTTTCTGAGTTCACAGATAAGGCCATTGGCATTGAGAATTGGATATATTGAGAGACGTCTTAGAAAAATTGTTTATACAACGAATATACACACTGAATTAGACAAAATTGTAGCATATAATTTTGTGAATGAATATTTAGTGTTCTGCTTTTATGATTTGTCAGATAAAATTGAATTTTGTGTTTTCAACTGGCTGGTGGTCATTTGAAACTTGTAATATGCATCCATATGAAGAAAATGTCAGTATATTGCTTTTTAATCTGTTGCTTAAGGTCTTAAAAGAGACAATCATTTAATGTTGTCCAATACCAAGGCAGACCTTTACAAGAATAATACCAAGGCAGATCTTTTATTACAGAGAAGAAAAATATTGTCACTTTATAAATTTCTTAAATTATTTTAAAGGGAATGACAGTTGACTTTCAAATGTTCGCGATCTCATTGTTATAGGGTAAAGTGGGGTAAGTACATTTTCAGGGAAAGTGCGTAGTGGGTCTATAATAATAGCCATCCAGAGGATTCTACAGCATAGGATCTGCACTTTCATAATTTCGCCATTAGAATGTGCTGAAGCGAGGTATAACTTTCAGGGATAGTTTCAAAGAACACCTTTTGTTTCCACTTGGTGGCTGACCAACCGGTATAGTGGTTAAGGTGTTAGCCTCTAGATCGGAAGGTTCTTGGTTCAAATCCGAGTCCGGGCATGGATGTTTGTAAGCGTATGTTGTAGAGGCGGCTGGTGCACCTTAAACCTGTCGTGGCCGAAAGTCCTCGCGTTGGGTTGGTGTGGAAGTTTGGAGAGTGGGGTGCCAGCTCAGGTGTTGCCTCGTCATCTGACTGTGGTTCAAAATTACGAGGTGTTGTCTTCGGATCTTTCCCTTCAGGGACTGATTCCATACCGTCGTCAATAGCCCGTTGTGTTGCTCTAGTACGACGTTAATTGAAATTACTTGGTAAATTTCCACTTGGTGTATCAAATTGTAAATGATCTTTGAAATTCACGAACATTCATCTATATTACCCACTTTTTATGAACTTTTTCATGTAACTAGTTTCTATCTTTCTGTTTAAGAATAACACCAATTATTTGCCCTTTGTTTTTTACAAGAGTTAGGCCCTAGTCTGCACTTACCCCTCAAAAGTTCACTGGGGAGTTCGTGCAAATTAGTCTGCACTTGCCCCAGTGGCAAGTTTTGTAAGGGCAATAGTTGCAGGAAAAGATGTTAACAGATTTAAAACAACAGATGAGTTAGCAAATGATGAAAGGGCCGTAGATAAGTTATTGGGGAAAACCAGTGTTAAGCATTAAGAATGCATGAATGCTAGAATAAACTACACTGCTTGACAATTGCTAAGGAACAACCGATTTATTCAAAACTGCGATTCGGAAAGCCGCTTTATCGTAGAAAATGTAAGGGCAGAGGGTGCTGTAGAGCAAGAGGTCTCTTATCAGTATAAAAGACAGCGCACGCGAGCTGTTTATTAAGTGAAATTTCAAACAGTAAAGTATGTAAAGAAAATCACGATTTAAGGTTTTGAAAGCCGTTTAGATAAATTCCGTCTTCCGATGCAAGTATCAAGTGGAGAATGTCTGTAATGCATCGTTTGAGTGAATTTGACCGTATGCGGGCTGCTCGAAGCTGTGCAAAGTGTCTCCCAAGGTGCCGCAGCAATGCGTGTCACAAAGCGTTATTTTGCGGTAATAAAGAGCCGCGGAAGGTGGAAATGCTTTGAGAAAGCAAGTTGGTGGTCGTGATAGGAGCACCACACCCAGAGATGATGCACATATATCTCCAACAGGAATAAAGATCTCACTCCGGGACAGATTGGTTCAGAGCTTGCAACCACTACCGGCACTCGTGTATCTGAAAAACAATGTCTCTGCGATTAAATCAAGCTCGCTTGTATACACGGAAGCCTATTCATTGCGTTCCGTTACAACCACGCCATCGTCGGGAAAAGTAACGCTGGTGTAAAGAACGCATTCGTTGGAATCATCAACAGTTGTCCAGTGTCATGTTCTCCGACGAATCCCGATTCACCGTGAAGAGGGATTCTGGATACCAACTACTGTGGAGAGAGCGGGGTATCCGTTACACACCACAGAATGCTCGTGAGGTTGGTTGATCGTTAAGGCCGAAGGGTCATGGTGTGAGCAGACATTATGCATAATGGCAGAACACAGCACACATCTTTGACGCTGGCGCCTTTACATCGCAGCGGTATTGCACGGAGATTCTCCAGGGTCATGTTCGTTTATTTCGGAGTGCAGTGGGTCCAGACTTTCTGTTCATGGGTGACAATTCATGCCCACACAGGACAGGTGATGTCTTTGAGACACTAGAGAGCGAAGATATTGAGCGCATGGAATGGCTTGCGTATTCACCGGACTTAAATCCTATTGAACATTCTTGGGAAGATCTTTGTAGAAGTGCTTCACAAAGGAATCATCCACCCCAAACTGTTCAGGCGCTAAAAATTGCTTCGAGAGAGGAATGGGACAATAACCCCCAAGCACTCTTCGACTGTTTGGTGGAGAGCATGTATAGCAGTTTCTAAGTGTGCATTAGTGCGCAAGGAGGCTTCAATTCTTACTGAATGACTATATCTGTCATGATTCTGGATAGAAAGAACATTTTTCGAGACTTTGGAAATTGCTCTAAGGAGCAGATTTTTTTCGCTTTTTATTATCTTGCTTTTCCATGTGCCAAAAGCTGTAACATTTTGCATTATACTTAATGCATAGTATCTTAATTAAATATATACTAAGTTTCGTTTCTTTAATCAATGAATATTACTAATTATTTAAAAAATTGTGTTTTTTCCTTAGCAATTGTCAATCAGTGTAGTAATAAACCACTTTCCCACTGTGAGATTGTACGCTGCAGCAGTTGGTCCTTCTTTCGTTTTAATGAAAGATAATACGCTTCCCCGTATAGCTGGCATCGTCGATGATTACCTGGAGAGTGAGGGAATTGCGCGTATGGTTTGGCCGACGTACTCGCCAGAGTTTAATCCCATTGAATCTTTGGGATGCCCTCGGCCGTGCTGTGTCTGCATGTTTCTCACCCCAACTACTCTCACAGAGTTGCGAACTGCTCTATAGAAGGAATAGCGATTACTCGACTCTGGGGTGGTTGATCACCTCTTGGAAAGCATGGTCACACGCTGTAATTTTTGTATGGGGATGAGGGGTGGTCACATACCCTATTAATGTCAGTTTTGTTTATTTGTTTTGGATTTATACGTCATTCTGTTAGTGACTCCAATATGACTTCATCTTATAATTTATGAAAATTCAATATTGTTTTCATCTTTGTATTTAATTCTTTGTTTTGTTTCATGCATAAACCTATTTGCTAATTTCTTGCCGCATTTCGTGTCAATCAAAGATGCACTTGTCGTTTTTTTCGCATTTTACCTTTCGTGCTTAACTATTGGCAGTGAGTGTATTTTTCACAAAGGTGCGGAAATGAGACAGCCAGTATATGACGAACTTTTTATCAACCCTAATTTTATTTTGGCAGATATTCACTTACAGATTCACTGTCGGTGCTCGATGTTACTATCACTAACAGAGCCTGACAGCAAAGATTGCGTATTCAAATATTCCTGGCCTTCTCGGACAATTAGAGCTGCAACTAGAATATCGTACACGATGCTGTGTGAAAAATCATTGCATGATAAATCGGGTGAACATGACCAAATGAGGGTTCACCCCGGCCTATCATCATCGATCCCCAAAGTACTGCTCAAAACACCACATACAACGATGCGGCAATGTGCTAATGCCTCGTCTCGTGCTGATACCACATCAAAGGGAGAACAGACAGGAACATTTCTCAGCAGTTCCGGCAACAATTTCTGCGATGTGCGAATATTCCCATCGAGTCGGTATGGAGAGCTACCAAAAACTGTTCGATAATACTCCCTCCCAGATATTGACGGCAAACCATTGTTGCCTAACTTGTGTTCGTGTCGTTTAGGGATTGTCATACACCCTCATATGGCCATCGTGTACATTCCTTCAGGTGTGAAAGAATCTTCGGCTGTAAAGAGAACATAAGCTGAAAGTTCTGTTCACAAACAAAACGTGCGTATTCCAGTGGGCAATCACCAGCCTGCAATGAATAGTAGGGTGGGCCGAAAAACACTTTTTTTTTTAAATCAATATTCTAATAGTGCGGAAAGGGCTCTCTCTGGGTTCAATAAACACGGTGTAAAATATTTTTTTGATTGGATAATATCTTCTGCCCCCGCATTGCACTTGAATTTTGGAAATTTGGGTAAAAATTGGAAAATTTTACTCGGCGTAGGAAATATAATTATTTTTCAATATTGCTATTCTAATAGTGCGGAAGAGGTGTCCACTGGGTTCAACAAGAAAGGTGTAAAATATTTTTTCGATCGAATAATATCTTCTGTTCCCACATCGAAATTGAAATTTTACTATTTTTGAAGAAAAGTGCACTTTATCTTGTTTTCTCATACTGCATGTATCTGACAGGAAGTGAAAGGAGTGGAGGGGGGTTCACAAATCACATTCCACAGCACTGGTTTCCAGTGTTCTGGTAATTTCATTATACGTATTGTCGTGACGTGTTGCTACTGAGATTGGCGCCTGGGAAGAGACATCGTGTGGTACCTTTTACTACTAGTTCGCTCTACGAAAACGGAAGTGTGTGAGTTTTTAAATTAGGTTCTTCGTTCTTTTGGTTTGATTGATTTGTTAATAGACATGACATCAAAAATCAGTACGCAGAACATATTTAAATGTCCAATATTTGGAAGCCCCAAAGATATATCTCAAACAAATCTTCCTACATACGAAGATATGCTGTGTTGCTGCTTCTTTGAGAGATTAAATCTTGCACCCAAAACTGGAAAAAAAGAATCGAGTTTCTCGAGAATTTCTGAAAATGTTGCAACTAAAATCGAGTCTGTATGGGCAAAAGCAAGCACCGCCATTCCCATTGTGACCCATTCTCGAATACTGCAGATGATCCATACCTACCATGGAAAATATACCAATTTTAAGAGGTCTTACAAAAGAGATAAGACTAGTAAGGCTTTCCAAACAAAGATCAAAGCATTTCGACAAGAAGCATGCACAAGGTTATTTGACATTGCGGTCTGCAAATGTATTACTTTTTAATATTGCACATGCGGACGTACTAGAAAATTACCTCGAAATGAGCATAATTTCCTGAAAGATCAACGGACAACGAGACTTCTTTACATCGGATCGCTTGACATTAAAGAAACAAAACGACTTCAGAATATTACTGATAATGCTGATAGAAAGGCCCACAATTTATATTTAAATCAACCACAAGTAACGCCTAACGTAGGGTATGTAGATTATGACGAAACGGATTGTTCTTCTGATATATCTGAAGTAGATTTAAATCTGGACTTTTACAAACCATCAACATTGAACCGTTTAATCTCTCATACTGATCCTAGTTACCAACAATTAACTCCGATTGTATCTAAATCATCACAAATGCTACTTGGCCTCCCTTCAACTGCTGTGGTTGCCGACAGGTTTGTAGTCTTGGACCGGGTAGTGGCTGCAATTGCTTCAAGTGTTCTTCACGATGTCGGTCTCATAACTATCAACAACTCAGATTTGGTGGTTGACAAAAACAAACTGCGAAGGGAAAAGGCTAAAGTTAGAAACAATTTAAAATGTCAAGCTTTAAGTGATGCTCAGGCATTACCGTTGAAGGGGCTGTATTTTGATGGTCGTAAAGATTCTACATTGATAGAGGAGATAGTAGATACTAAAAGATATACGAGAAAAGCAAAAGAGGAACATTTATCTCTTATTGAAGAACCGGGTTCACGTTACATTACTCATTTGAGTCCATCATTTGGCACCGCAAAACAAATTTCCGTGACTATTACTGGATATTTTGAAGGGATCACAAGAGATCTTTCTCAGCTTCTGGCACATGGAAGTCCGGTGTAATTCGGTGTTTGGAATTGAAACTCGGAAAACCTCAGCAGTGGGTAATATGTCTTTTGCATTTTTATAAACTCTCTCTGAGGCATCTGTTTGAAACGTTGGATGGGCCAACAATTGGTCCAAAATCATATTCTGGTTTTATTGGGAAGGCGCTCCTTACATGTGAAACTTTGCCAGTGACACCTTTCGAAATTATTGAAGGCGAGTTACCAGCAACTGATAGACGTGACTTAAGTAAGGATCAAATGTACTTGCTAGAAATATCTCAAGCGGTGAGATTGGTTAGTTGTTCTGATGAACTGGCTAGACGCAGTCCTGGTTCATTATCACATTCACGCTGGCTGACAACAGCGAACAGAATTCTAAGACTATATGTTAGTTCTCCAGATACTTCTATGAAGTTGAAATAAATTGCTGAGTTTGTTATGAAAGCTTATACTCCCAACTAGTTTAATATAAAGTCCAAACACTCGCTGAAAGATGGAGCTAAGCATGTGTGGAATACTATTTCTAGATCTAGGTAATTATCTCAAGACCTCAAGGACGTCATTGATGGAGTAATTTGTCGAAATTCGTTCTTTGCTCATCCTGAGAATATCTTGCTGTGTATGTTGAAGGATGAAAGACCGCACATCAGAGAACTTGCTGCACGACGTATAATTAAGTCTAGAGAGTCGTATTCCAATGTTAAGTCAGTACGTGTATTTCTCCCTACCATATTTAGTTCCATTGTGCGTGATAAGAAATATCCAGAATGGGTCTTAGTTCACTTCCCATGTCACACACAGGCAGTTGAACGATGTGTCAAGTTAGTGACAGAAGCATCCGCTAAGGTTTATGGGTTTGAATATAGAGACGGGTTCATTAGATCCACCTTTTTTTCCCGATCATTTATGCCTGAATTCGATCATAAGGCTGATTTCAATCCTCTTCCTGCTGATTAAGTGGAAGTAAACTTTTGGTATTAGCATGTCATAACTTTTCTATGGTTACAGTATTCTTAACAAATATTACATTACTATATTGTGACTCAGCTATTATTTAATAATTTTCAGGCAAATAATCAATTGTATAATGCAACAAAGCCATTAACAGCCTTTGTTCCCAGATATTTTTCATGTTTGATTTATTTCTATAACCCATAAAAAGTGCACTTTTCTTTAAAAATTGCAGAATATCAGTTTCAATTCGGGAACAGAAGATATTATTCGATCGAAAAAATATTTTACACCTTTCTTGGTGAACCCAGTGGGCACCTCTTCCGCACTATTAGAATAGCAATATTGAAAATTAATTATATTTCCTACGCCGAGTAAAAATTGCCAATTGTTACCCAAATTTCCAAAATTCAAGTGCGATGCGGGGGCAGAAGATATTATCCAATCAAAAAAATATTTTACACCGTGTTTACTGAACCCAGAGAGAACCCTTTCCGCACTATTAGAATATCGATTTCGAAAAAAAGTGTTTTTCGGCCCACCCTAATGAATAGACCGATTGCCAGTTGAAATTGATGATAAACAATCCTTGTGCTTCTCAATACAGTGAGCGAAGGCACGCCAAGGTGATACGATCGTGTACTTGTGTTCAATTTGGAATAGGACCACTTCCACAGAAGTGCGCGTAATCATCGCCTATTAGTGTCATACCCATTTCCGTGGTATGGTGTGGTTTAACAACTGTTGAGTAGGGGTCGCCAAACTTCTTTGACCGTCAACCCCCCTCAAGAGTCTCTAAACTTTTTATTGACCCCTCTACTCTATATATTACCAGCAGAAATACCCGGCTCTGCTCGGGTTGAATTGATAAAATGTTGATTAAAAAGTCGTCATCAATTATTTTTCATACAAAAATGTTAGATTATTTAAGTGTACGGAAAAGGATGTTTAATATCCATTTTAACTTCTCCATCGCTTCTACAATTTAATTCGAACGCAAATATGCATACATGTTGTATCCATCCATATAATCCCTTTCATATTCCTCTCATTTCTGCTGAAAGTTTTTTTTCTAAGGTGACTACTACAGAAGTTAATTTTGAGTTTTAGAATGACTACAAATATTCACGTGCATTCATTTTCAGTAAAAATGGCGAATTTTTGGCGGATAATCTTTAACTTAGTTTTTCTATGAATATGTTTTACTTGTGCCATTCTTGCACCAAGTATGCGAGAATTACCCATGTCTAGTGATATTTTGTAGAAAATAAATAAATCGTTAAAAAATCGAACTCCTGAATAATATTTCTGCAATATGTAATGTACCGGAACACAAAAATGCAAACAGAAACAAAATTCCAATCTTTGAACAAATGCAGAATTCTGAAAAAAAAAAATCTGTTTTAATGTGTTAAATTTCGATTTCCTGAATATGTTCTGAAATAGAACAATTCGACTAAAGACTTGAACAATATTGATAAAGACAATGATAATTTATAAGCAAAAAGAACACTTATTTATAATACTTGGGAATCCTTTAATCTGACCGCAACATCTAACTGTCAATTGAAATACTCAAATACAGAACTCTAAATCAAATTAAAAAATTAAACATTAATTATGATGTTGCGAGATACCGAAAAGCAAAATTACGCTTTTATGATCAATGAGTTTTACGTTTGGGTTTTCGTGTTTTGTCACCAAACGAGCATATCTGGGATACAAGGGACGGCAAGTTAGACACTCTACGAGTTTGGTCAAACTAGAGGCGCGTTTACAGCAACTGTGGAACGAGATGTCTCAGGACATCATACGGAACTTGTATGCCTCAATGCCCGCTCGTATCGCATCGTGCATTCGCACTAGAGAGGGTCCAACAGAGTTCTAAAACTTCTGTTCATTTGTACTTTTTTCTGCAGTAAATTATCCTTTTTCTTTGATTTTCTAATCACTTACTTATATCAAAGTAGTACTTACATGTGTAAAATTTCGTTTCATTTTGACGACTTTTTCTTGGTGCGCAAATTTTTATAGCAATGAGTGTAGTTTACCATTTGGCTTTAATAGGCTCATATATAGATAACAATATCTATAATATATTATAACAATCCAAGTAAAACAGACGCTTTTTTAGATAGTTTATTTATAGTTAAGGTGTTTATTGTTGTGGTTTTTGTGTATAGTGAAGTAATATATTTTAACGTCGTACAAGAACAACAAAACGGGCAATTGACGATGGTCCGGGATCAATCCCCTATGGGAAAGATCCGAGGACAACACGTAATTTTGAACCACGGTCAGATGAAGAGGAAAAACAAGATCCTCCAAACTTCCGACACCAGCACTCTCCAACCAACCCAACGTGAGCACTTTCGGCAACGACAAATTTAAGACGCACCGATCACCTCTTCACCATACGCTTAAAATATCCTTGCACTGATCAGGATTCGAACCAGGATTGGCGAGTGTTAGCGAGCAGGGGGCGAAGCCCTCGCTGTGATGTCATGGACCGAATTATTAAGATAGTTTCGCCGTCGAAGGAGATTGATTCCGCGAAGGGAATGTTGGTTTGCGAAACAAACCCCGGGGGTTGGCGAGCGTATGTGAGCAGGGGGCTGAGCCCCCTAGTATATAAAATAATTGGCTTGACGTTAAAGGGATACTTTTTATTTTGATGTCCTTCTTAACATTACACACAAAAACAAACATATAATAACAACTATTTTTTCCTAACCCCTCTCATTCTTGCATATCCTATTCCTGTCAGTGTTCCTTCGATTCACTATTAATTGCCTTGTCATTCAAGATGAAGGTAATTCCAGTTAACAGAATCAAATATTACCCGTTCTATGATGTCTTATATGTTCTATCGACCTTTCACAATGTTACGTCGACCCCGAGGGTCGATATCGACCATAGGTCTACAGCAAACTTTTGTCAATTCGGCACGTCTGACGGGATATTGGGTAAGATACAATCTCTCAGCCAACATTCGTGAATGATGCCGTATGAAAGAATTAATTTTTTTAGTGAGCAATTTGCACTTAACAGTCCTTAAACTCTCAACATAATTGTTCGGAAAGCGCTTAATAGTATTCTCTCTTCAACGCGTTTAGTAACGATGTTCGGAATATTAGTTGAGCATAAAGAACAAAAGTTATGTTTAACTAGTAACTCCCCAATAGATCAAAGACCTTTCTTCCAATGGAAAAGTTTGAAGAAGGTTTAATAACTGCTGAACTTATCCAACACCTCCTATAGATAATCTTATCCTTATCTATAGGAGGTGTTGACTTATCGCGTCTTAAAATTTAACAAGTCTAAAAAGTTTTTATCTACTAGTATATTTTTATTGATCAATTAACTTTTAATAGTATTCTCTCTTCAACGCGTTTAGTAACGATGTTCGGAAGATTAGTTGAGCAAAAAGAACAAAAGTTATGTTTAACTAGTGTAGCGAGCTTAGCTACCACTCCAAAACTTAACTTACAAAGGGGTAGTATAAATACCAGTGTAACCCAACTTTACCATGAAGTACTTTTTGGTGTAGACACTAAAGTTACGATGGTTCATTCGCGCTTGCTAAATTGGTGACCCGGACGTGATTTAAACATGCTTAAAAATTTACAAAAAAAATTCGATGGATGGCACACAATGTCCAGTAGAATTCGCCATGGTTGATACTAATTACCTTTCTACCACTAGGGGGCGCTGTGATAGCAGAAACTGCTAACATCCTCCATTCGTGCAATTGCCGCATGGATAAAATAACATGTAAAAGGCAGCACGGCAACTGTAATCTTAATACAGCTCTTACAGTCAAAAAGCAAAAATGGCAATCATTCTACAAGTGACGTCAACTATCGAATTTCGGCGACTGCTAAAATTCTGGAGGGGGAGTACTGTAGCGAGCATAGCTACCACTCCAAAACTTAATTTACAAAGGGGTAGTATAAATACCAGTGTAACCCAACTTTACCGTGAAGTACTTTTTGGTAGACACTAAAGTTACGCTGGTTCATTCGCGCTTGCTAAAACTAGTAACTCCCCGATACATCAAAGACCTTTCTTCCAATGGAAAAGTTTGATGAAGGTTTAATAACTGCTGAACTTATCCAACACCTCCTATAGATAATCTTATCCTTATCAATAGGAGTTGTTGACTTATCGCGTCTTAAAATTTAACAAGTCTAAAGAGTTTTTTATCTACTAGTGTATTTTTATTGATCAATTAACTTTTAATAGTATTCTCTCTTCAACGCGTTTAGTAACGATGTTCGGAAGATTAGTTGAGCAAAAAGAACAAAAGTTATGTTTAACTAGTAACTCCCCGATACATCAAAGACCTTTCTTCCAATGGAAAAGTTTGATGAAGGTTTAATAACTGCTGAACTTATCCAACACCTTCTAGAGATAATCTTATCCTTATCTATAGGAGGTGTTGACTTATCGCGTCTTAAAATTTAACACGTCTAAAAAGTTTTTATCTACTAGTGTATTTTTATTGATCAATTAGCTTTATAAAAATGAAAAAGTCCGGTTCGAAAAATATTATCAAGTGGGAATTTAATTAAAAGTAAAATTTTATAAACTTGCGAGATTCATATTGGATGTGGTTTTCTAGTACATTTTCGATACATAAAGTGGGCCTTTGCTTCGTGTACAAACTCTAAAGTAACACTTGATAGTTCGAATGAGGTGAAAATCGACTGAATTAAATGCTTTTGATCACCTCTGGGTGAATTTCGCAAATTAGCACATTGTAAGACCACATTGAAGATTCAAACTTCGTGAGACTGACAACAGAGGTAGCGATCATTTTTCAGCTGTGATGTTATTCTCGCTGAAGTCGACATACTTTGAAAGCTTTAATGACAGTTTTATCTTGTAAAGAACGATCTTCATTGCTGTTTTAACTGCTTGCTACATTCACGGCATGGAGGAAGCCATTTCAAACCACATGGCAATGCTGTCTCACGTCGTTCTTGGATGTTGCCCGTTGCATTTTAAACATTACTTTCTCTCGGGGTGAAAATAAATTTCTTGCTAATCCGTCTTGAAAAGAACACATTCAAGATGCATCGCGGATAACGGAGCGTTTGCGGCTTCCATTGAAAAGTTTCCAAATAGTCTGCTAGTTGACAAAGGAATACAGAATGGAGTAATGTATCTCCCAAGCTTCAGGGCAATGCCTTAAATACAGGAGTAAATGAAAAAAAAAAAAGGAACATGCCAGACACTTGAGAGAAAAATCCTGTTCGTGGTGGCAAGTGACTGTTGCGGCTTCCTCAAGTATTTTATTTTTATTGCCCAGACGCTCTCGACCTTCGAAAAATTGGGAGAAACTCACCCATCAATCAACGTCAAGCGCCCGAAATGAAGACTAAGCCCACTCGAAGCTGTAATTCAGTAGTTTTTAAAATTCCGTGTTTTATTTCGTAAACAGTGATCAATCTCAATGTAACGAGCATTATCGCGTCTTTCTTACGCGCACCGTCTGTGTAATATTATTGATGCACATAGTTGCAGTAGGTAATTTTTGTTTCTGAGTGTCTGAAAACTGAGGGGGGGGGTTCTCCGCGGCCCCTCTTTTTCCCCCTTTGTTCTTTTTTCTTTCCTCGCTCTTCCTGTTCCCCTCCCTCCTCCAAGACAGTCGTGTTTGTGAGTGCGCGAGTTCCTTCGCCACCCACTTTACTGCTCAGCCACTAATTACTGACGAGTCGTATCGGACTACAAAGAAACACAATGTTGCATACTCTTTCACGTAATCAATCATGTCTGCTTCCTACTGAACTGTTTGGATGTCTTCAATGAGTCTCGGAGAGTCCATTGCGACGGCGTTTAATAAACAAAGGACGTCTTCACTTCCAGGAGGTATTACAGTCGGATTTGATATCGATGGATGACTCCATCCGGAAAGAGGGCAGATCGTTCACTTGCGTCAGTCGGCTTGTCACAGACGTTGCGAAGACTTGGGGTAAATAAGATTGTTGGCGCCCTCTGTGCAAAACAAAATTTGGATAGTTGAAAAGATGCACTGTTCAAATTTTGGATAGAAAACAAACTTGTATCACGTCTGCTGATAAAAACTGAACACAATACTAATTTCTATTGTAATTTTTTTTATCGACTCAGCCTATAAAAACTAGTAAAAGGTAGAGCTTTCATTATATGTTACCAGGGCATAAATAAGAAATGGCGCCCCCTTTTGTGTTTGGGCTCCAGACGTTTGTGCGGAGGTAGGTAGTGAATTATATAACGCAGCGTTAGAACAACACATCTGGCTTGTGGCGAAGGTCCAGGATCAATTCCCAAGGGAATGATAGGGAAAGGTGACGGAGACACGAACGTAAGAGATTTTGAATATCCTATTATGCATATGTTCGAATCTAAAAGAAGCATAACAGAGTAAATTGAAATCAACTATGTGATTTAAAAGAAGTGCGCAAAAGAGTAAACAGGAAATTAAAATTATAAAAAGGAAAGTAGCTTATATTCTTGACCCATTGTTTCATGAAGGGATCAATATCGAGGCCCATCATCTTACTTGGTTCTGGGGCTCACAGCGAAAGGGGCTTCTGAAATGCTCTTCAAAGAAGCAGAACAGCTTCCCACAAAACAAGTTTTAAATTCTGTGAATTCCAACTTTGAAAAGAGGCCGCGGTAACTCAGTTGACAGAGTAACGTATTAGTAACCGGAGGGTGCGGAGTTTGCTGCTCGGTCCAGGCAGACTGTCGTGTACACGGGGTCTAGTGCACGTTAAATTTCTCATGACCTCGAATGTCTTCACGTTGGCGTGGTGAGAAAGTTTGGAGATTGGGGTGCGAGCTCAGGTATTACCTCATCATCTGATCGTTGTCTTCAGATATTTCCCTTGAGAATGGATCCTGGAGCGTCTCCAATAGCCAGTTGTGTTGCACCAGAGAGTGCGACGTTAATTAACTACCTACATACTTTGAAAGGTATTCTGTATTTTTGAGTATACATAATTTTTTATTTGAGTATTCTGTATTTTTGAGTATACAGAAATTTTTATTTTAGTATTCTGTATTTTTGAATATACAGAATTTTTATTTGAGTATTCTGTGTATACATAATTTTTAATTGAGTATTTAGTGTATACAGAATTTTTATTTGAGTATTCTGTGTATACATAATTTTTAATTGAGTATTTAGTGTATACAGAATTTTTATTTGAGTATTCTGTATTTTTGAGTATACAGTATTTTTATTTGAGTATTCTGTGTTTACAGAATTTTTATTTGAGTATTCTGTATTTTTGAGTGTACAGAATTTTTATTTGAGTATTCTGTGTATACAGAATTTTTTATTTGAGTATTCTGTATTTTTGAGTATACAGAAATTTTTATTTTAGTATTCTGTATTTTTGAATAGACATAATTTTTATTTGAGTATTCTGTGTATACAGAATTTTTATTTGAGTATTCTGTATTTTTGAGTATACAGAGAGAATTTTTTTTTGAGTATTCTGTATTTTTGAGAATAACGCGTTCTATAGTCTGTATTCCATTTCATGCCCCACTTGTAATCTGTCGTACAATTTTCGATTCATTTCATGTACGCATACCCTTTTGGTAAGTTTTTGTGGTCGTCTCATTTGAAAAAAATATATTAATTGCAACTTCTTCTATGCCCACCAAACGAACAGAATAGCGTTTTTCGTCCGATATACCCAGATTTTGATGGCAATATTCCATCGGGGGGAAAGGGACAGCCAACACCGAAAGAATGCTAGAGAAAGGATTCCGGACGGAAAACGGACTGAGCTAAACTAAACCGGCCGTCCATAATGAATTACCTTTTATTGAAATTTAATGTAAGCAATTGGGTCGACCCATGCTGAGCCGAACCGGCCGATTGTAATGGGTTTCCGCCTAAAGGAGGCCCTATTGCTTACAATGGATTTCTATGGAAGTTAACCCATTATAAACGGCCGGAATCACTTACCTAGCATATTGTGTCTTGGCTGTTTCCGTCTTCCCCACAATGGAATATAGCTATCAGAATCCGGGGCAGTCGGAATCAAAACACTTTTAGTTAATATTTATTTCTACATTTATTTATGTTGCATATATAACTCCTAACGCTAAAATTTAAAAAAAAATCAATTTTGGTATTTCAAAAGTCTTTTGTTCATTTAACTCTCTAAGTGGATTCGGCGAGATATCTCGTCCATCGAGATCTTATCAATTTTGATAGAACGAGAAATATCATCAAAAAGATGTCGAATTTTTTTGTGAGATCTAAGCTGGTCAGTTTTCTAATGACGAGATATCTCGTCCTTCAAAAGATCTACTAATAATGAGATGCCTGCATCCACCTGGTGAGTTAAAAGATTGACCTTTAAACGTTGTATTCTATCGACCAAGTACATAAATAAAACTTCACACGCAACAGCACTGGAGAAATCAGTGACAAGGACAAAATTGTGTATGATATTATAAAACCTTTTTCTAAAGAAAAACTAAAAAATGAGACCACTACACTGTTAAAGAACTCTTAGATAAGTCACTGTGGCTTTTAGTTTTTACTTCGAGGTTGGTTGGTTAAATTTAGTTTTGCATGGCGAAATAACCATTTTTGTCCAAGCTGCTCCAAACGTAAAATAAAGTTATGGACATACACACATAAAGAAAGTTTTCCTGGAGAAAAGAGAGAAATACACCCAGGAAATGCACTTCAGAAATCAAACGTATGCCAACTACAACTGCCAGATTACTAGCGCAGTGTGCTAACCCACTGTGCCTGCGGTAACAAGGCCGTGCGTGAAAGGTTTGCTTCTTTCGCGCACGGCCTCCGGGGGGATGAAAGATGAGTGGGGACCCCCTCGAAAAGATGAGTGGGGACAGAAAAAACAGGTAAGAAGTGTATGAATAAAAGTTTATTTCTACTAAGGGGGGCTCCGCCCCCTGCTCGCTATCGCTCGTCAATCCCCGATGATTGCTGCGCAATCTATATATATAATTCTCTTACGTGGCACGCAAAAAATACGTTATTTGTTATCGCGTTTTGGCAACATTGTACGATTGTTTGTTTACCACGAAGTCGCCTCAATTGAATGTATACCGTTATCGGATGAAATTTTATTGACAAAAAAAAAAGAATTTTAGTCGAGCTGTTGCAGTTTAAAATTACAAATCAAAGAAAGCGGAGGATCATTTCAGGGCCATTAAAAAAACGGTCCTTTTCAGGGCCAACAATTATAGTTCAACAAGACGATTGCACTATAACTTTCGACAACAAACTGAATGAAAAAGTGTGGGTGACTCAAGAGTGCTTTATGGAAATGTACACACAAACAACACGCTCACATTCGGACTCAAAATTTGCTCAAAGTTTTGATTTGAATTCTGATATATTTTCTGTAATACAGCAAATTTAGATTTGAAAAAAATTTTTTTTTTTTGTATATCATATTTTGTAAACAATTTTTTCTGCTAGGACGCACGTCTTCATTGATGCGAGCGAAGCGAGCATAGGTTCGCGTAGCGAACCAATGAGCAATCCTCCGGGAGTTGGCGAGCTTTAGCGAGCAGGGGGCGGGCCCCCTAGTAATATTTAGTTCGCTTCGCGAATTATACTTTTCAAATATGAGTGGGAAGTAATTGCTTCACAATCCATCCCCATTTGGATTGCTGTTGGATTTATCCCGGACCGACGTTAATTGAAGGTTCCTTTCCCATTGCGATATTTATCGCATGCGCCCGAGTAACGAAAAATTGCCTACTTTTTTGCGAGATTAGTGGATTAGCGGATCCGTATATAAGCTGACACCAGTACTTTAGGTGTAGAAAACGTTCCAAATATTCTCGGCTTTTACACGGAAATATAGTGTAAATAAAAACAAAATGTTTAAAAAAAATCCCAAGAACTAAACACCTCATTTCCACATAAAAAAGGAAATATTTTAGCATCTCATATTGTTTAAATTCAGAGGAAATATCATCATAATTTAAAATGTTTTATCTTATCCGTGTTGTCTGTTGTAATAGTACTTTTTAATTTTTTCATATTCGACTGTTGCTATGGAAACGGCGACCGAATTTGCCGGTTCTTCTGAAAACATTGTAAACTTTCTAGCGCGTACTCTCAAATTTTATGAATGAATGAATTACAAAATATAACTGGTGTTTATCGTCTGCGCGTGCTCCAAATTAATTCGCCCGTTGAACCACAAGACCCACTATCACGTGACTCGCTATCTACCAATCACAAAGCGAATAAACCTGAAAAAGACCGACACAATTTTTTTTATAATAGATATATAGATAAATTAAACCATGCCTGGCGTGTATTAGAAACTAATTTCGATTCGAATCAAAGTATTCTTTTTCTAAATACACCTTAAGTTTACTTGGGTTTTACTCATTTCGACATCTACGTGCATTTTATATGTGTGATTAGCGAAACTGAGATTTACGCCAGTTAAATTAGCTTTTTTTTTGTGTTTACTTTTAATTGTTTTTAATGTTTAAAATATAAGGAGGCCTCAGTAGGCAAGTTGGAAAATTGTTCTAGATTAGCAACCGGAAGGTTGTGAGTTCAAAAGTATTCAGATCCAGCTGAAAACCGTCATGTGCGGGATGGTGCATGTTAAATTTGTCGTGACCTCAAATGTTCTCACGTTGGCGTGGTTTGGAAACTTGCCTATCACTAAAGGCAGGTGGTAGTACATTGCAGTGGAGTATATATAAAGGATGTCCTAGGGCATCGGAAAGCATTTCAATCGTTGGCGTAATGCAGAAACATAGCGATTTATCCGACGTCCAAAAGGGCATAATTATTGGCTTTCGGGCCAAGGGTGGAAGCATTTCGGAAACGGCTAATTTTATGAACTGTTCGCGTGCCGCCGTGGTAAAAGTATACCGTGCATGGCAAAATGGCACTATCCAAAATCAGCGGCGTGGCACATGTGGTGCACCAAGGACTATAGATGACAGAGGCGAACGAAGGCTACGGAGATGCGTTCGGGCGAATACACGTGCAACTGTTGAGCAACTGACCGCCCAGATGAACCAAGGGGCTACCAAGAGTGTATCCTCAACAACAGTTCAGCGAACGTTGCTGCGCATGGGCCTCCGGAGCAGACGCCTGGTTAATGCACCTATGCTGACTGCTGTTCATCGGCAACGAAGGCTGGAATTTGCACGCCAGTACCACAACTGGATATCCACAGAGTGGCGACAGGTGGTTTTTTCCGATGAATAACGTTTTATGCTTCATCGGACAGATGGACGTTGGCGTATACGGCGTGAAACGTCTGAAAGCAAACACCCTGCAACAATTGCCGGAATGATCCAGGCTGGAGGAGGGAGCAAAATGGTTTGGGGAATGTTTTCCTGGCATTCACTGGGTGCATTCATCATTGTGGAAGGCACGATGGATCAGCACAAGTACGCATCTGCATCACCTACTTAAGAATTATTTTTTCTCAGAATGATGGCATTTACCATCAAGACAATGCGAGGTGTCATACAGCTCGCAGTGTATGTGCGTGTTTCGAAGAGCACCAGGATAAGTTTACCGTACTCCCCTGGCTAGCAAACTCACCGGATTTAAACCCAATCGAGAATCTGTGGGACCACCTCGATCGGGTTGTTCACGCCATGGATCCTCAACCGCGTAATCTGGAGCAGCTGGCCACGGCACTGGAGTCGGCATGGCTCAACATCCCAGTGAACACTTTCAGAAACCTAATTGACTCTTTTCCTGCACGTCTCACAACGGTCCGCTCTGCCAAAGGTGGTTATTCTAGCTTTTGACAGGTAGTCACATTAATGTGTCTGGACTGTGTATATATCCTCCAAGTGTCCGGAAGAAATTTTTTTAGTTCGTTTAGAGAATTTTCTAATTTTTAATGCTTTGAACACAAATCGTATACATACTATACTGCTGTTTGTAAAAAATGGAACACCATGAAGGTGTCATCAGAATTAAATGAAATTTAATACACAAACGGTTTGTAATAGTACAAATAAATGAATAAATTTTCAACACTAAAAAACAGAATTAAGTGTCCGAAATCAGAATTTGGTGTAGCCACCACGCGCTGCAATACGTGCTGTTACACGACGTGGCATGGAGTGAAACAGATGTTGAATGTCTGCTTGTGTCAGATAATTCCATATTGTTTGTATGCGCACCCAAAATTGTAGGACGCGGATCACGAGCGAGACGCCGACCAACCAAATCCCACTCATGCTCAATAGGCGACATATCCGGCGAATAAGCAAGCCAAGAATTCATGTGTTGGGCTGAAAAGAAGTATCGAACATTCTTTGCAACATGTGGGCGTGCATTATCCTGTTAAAAGATAGATCCAGGGATGCCTTGAAGGAAGAGAACGACTTCGGGCTCTAGCACTTCACGGACGTACCTGTTCCTTCCTCCTTTACGAAACCCAATGATTCTCCACCGTTTAAACTCCGTAAGTTGTTGAAATTTCACCCTATTTCGTCGTTAGGCATACTTATGTATCACTTAACGTTCGCCACTAAAAAATAACCCTGCACTATTTTCAACGCCCGCTACAGCCCTCTATTTATACGCTTTTAGCATCAGTTCAGAGGGCGCTGCTCACACCACGCATGCGTGGTGGCTCTCAAACTTTGCTACTTTGCATAACATCCTATAATTGACATTTGCTGCAAATTTCATTTCATTCGGATGATTCCTTCATGGTGTTGCATTTTTTACAAACAGCAATGTATACTGGTGTAAGAAATTAAGAGAATTTCCAGACTTGGTCTATTATCTCTAGAACTTCTGTACCGATTTTAATGAAATTTGATACGTACATACATTGATGCAATAGAAAACAAATAACCATTCAATAATTGTAATACACACACATGATCGTGCGTAACACTTGTTGGAGTAGGAAGGTATGAAACAGCGGTTGCAGAATAAACAAAAAAAAATGGGTTAGTAGACGGGTTAATAGAATGTATGGTCCCCTCTTACAGATATACAGGTCTTGCAGCGTGATTTCATACTTAAAATAAGGCAGTTTATCATTTCGTGTGGCAATTGGTCCCACGCGTTCAGAACCGCTGTTTTCATTCCCTGGATGGTTCTCGGAGGGGGGTTGAGAGTTGCAATTGCCCTCCCCAGAGCGTCCCAGACAAGCTCTATAGGGTTAAGATCTGGAGATCTGGCTGGCCAATCCATCCGGCGTAATGATACCACACTAATATTATATTAAACGTATGGGATTCTTTAACACATAATTTATATCAATGAAGAAACTAGCTAATGCTCTTTTAACGATGTTTGGATCCACATATTCATGTGAAAAATTCTTTTGTCCCAAATTACACTTTTTAGAAACACTTGGAAACTTTATCTTATCAAAACATCTTTATCTGCTTCCATTTTGTTCCAACAAACAAAGAGCGTGGAAGTAGAGAAATGGAATAACACAGCAAACTAAACGAGCGAGCCAAGCGGGTAAGCGGGAAAAAGAATTAATAATTCATTCAGGAAAAAGCGGGTGGAAGCGGGTAAAGCAGGCGGAAGCAAGGAAGCAGGTGCACTATATCCGTACCAATACAATTTTCGCTACTTTTCCTCCCCGCTCAACTGCCGCGATAAAGCGAGAAGCTGGAAGCGGTGCACTATTGACTACCCTATAGTCTTTAGCGACAAATCCCGCTTCCAACGGTGTCCTGACGATCATCGAAGACGTGTCTGGAGACGCCCAGGGCAGCGTGCAGATCCTGCTTTTACTATTGCACGCCACACGGGCCCTCAACAAGGAGTTATGGTCTGGGGTGCCATTTCCCTTGATAGCCGGATCCCTTTGGTCGTCATTAGAGGTACACTTACTGCACAGCGGTACGTTGACGACATTCTGAGACCTGTTTTGCTACCGTTCCTTTCGCAGTACCCTGGGCTTATTTTTCAGTAAGACAATGCCAGACCACATACGGCACGTGTTGCTATGAACTGTCTTCAAGCTTGTCAAACACTTCCTTGGCCAGCCAGATCACCAGATCTCTCTCCCATCGAGCATGTCTGGGATATGATGGTAAGGCGACTGCATCCGGTAGGGAATGTTGATGACGAAGTCCGACAGTTGGAGCATATTTGGCAAGAAATACCGCAGGAGATCATCCGGGAGCTTTATCGGTCTATGCCACGCCGTGTGTCAGCTTGCATCCAGACTAGAGGCGGGTCAACACCTTATTGAGCTCGTTACTGTAACTCTGAAATAAATCATTCAATTGTTCTGAAATTTTAATAATTTTCTATTCTGTACATAATTTTCCTATCCACCCATTTTTGTCTCCATCGGACAACTCCTTCTTGGTGCGTCGATTTTTTTGTTATAGAGTGTATTATGGGTGCATATTAAATTTTGTGACTTCTAATTTTGTAAATATTTGACTCTTTTTAAATGTTTTCAAAAATAATAAAGTAATTGTTTTTTAGCTCAATAATTTCTTAACGGATTTCTTTATAAGCTCTTTTAAAAAAGATGCACATCATTATTCATTATGAACACTTTAAACCTTAAAATTATACTTAGTATATATTCTGTTTAGAGAGACAGTGTTATAAATTCATGTATCGAAAAACTCAACGCACAGTTCGGCAATTTTTCTTTTCACTTTCATGATAAGGTATTCGAGATAAACTTAGCAAGTTATGTACAGTCAGTGTATATTCAATGTAGCTAATCTCAAGTGAAACCCCTCATTAGAGATTTTAGCGTAGCATGATACTCAATTCATTTCTTACAGTATATAAAGTTATTTTTTTCACTGCCTTGAGAGTTTAATAGTGCAAGGTACAGCTAAACGTAAAAGTAGTTAATAGCATCTGTCAAATCAACTCGCAAACTGATTAGCCTCTGCCGAATCTCCAACATAATCAAAAGAAAGTATTACAAATATCTATTAGAAAGTCTAGGCCTGAGGCTCAGCACTTAATCGCGTAGCCTAGAAGCCCAACCCAACGCTTTAAAATCATTCTGTCTGTGTTATCAACCTCAAATGAAGCACTGTTTATTCCATTCACTTTGTTTTCAATCTGCAATTTTTTTCTCTTCTTACTACGCCGGGAATGTTCTTAGCGATAAACATTGCATTGGGAAGTGTATTACCAAGATGGAAAATGTATTGAGTATTCGAATTTTGAAGGTTTTGAATTTTTTCCGAAAAGTGATTCCAATGAATTTTCAATATAAGTGAAACAACTGCTCAGACGAATTGTAATGGACTAACCCAGTGCTCGAAATACGATTTTGAAGCAGTCAGCAAATATTGCTGTTAGTTTTTATAGGCTGGCAGCAAAAACTACACTTTATAACAAAAAAATCGACGCACCAAGAAGGAATCATCCGATTGCTTTGAAATTTCTTATGCAAAAATGTTTTGACCAAATATGCAAATGATTAAAATTTGGTGTCCAATGAATGAATAGTGCGATCTCAAGCGCATCGGAACTGCGCATCCAGCAGATGTATATAAGGAGTTGTTCTTGAACTGTTGTTATTCTCCTAATTGTATCAATTATTAAACTCTATCGTCTATCTTAATTATTTACCTTTCTCATAGTGCATTGCCACAACCTTTAACTTTCTTCCTCCATTGCTTAGTCTACAATCATTAAATTCCTTATTAATTCTGATGTGGAGGTTCGCAGTTCTCTGCAAGGTACTCCGTAATTGATACGTCCGTTCCGTTCCGTTCTGCTGCATTGCGATTTAGGATACCTTTCAACGACTGAAAAAATGCCTCGCCGCAGGATTCGAGCTCAATACGAGCAATTTTCAGAGTTTGAAAGAGGTCGTATCATTAGATTGAAAGAGGCAGGTTGGGCAAATCGGAGAATCGCTCGTCATGTGAGTCGAAGCGATGCGGCGATTAGAAGATTTTGGCAAGAGTGGGTGGACAATGGCAGATTTCAGCGTCATGATGGTAGCGGTCGACGTAGGGCCACAACAGATCGCGAGGACAGAGTGATTGTCAGATCAGCTGTCACAGCGCCTGATTCATCGCTATCAACCATCAGTTCTTTACTTTTCTTGTAAGCTTTCTGCAATTTCATATGAAATCCTAATACATCTGAGATAATAAATAAAAGAAGCACTCAAATAATATACTTTAGTCGCACGTTTATTTCCTTATTATCAAGTTTACGATGTCAGTAGTTAGGCCAGTGAAAATTGCAAGTGTTTCATAACTACATAGCTAAAAGAAAGGTCGTTGATAACATGCACGAAACCATTTCTGACCTGCTCTATCAGCTATAAATTCTGAAAGCGAAGAACCATCCGCGCTTGTCTTCATTAAGGCAAAAAGTTTTTGTTTTTAATTCATTTTAATACCTGGTTTTTGAAATAGAAATAATGAAACATTCGGTTTCAAATATTCGTAGCAAAACTTGCCGTGAGAACGCGGCGATTTAAGCTAAGATCACGGCATTTGCTGTGGTTGCCGCGACTTATTTCGAGCCTTGGACTAACCACTTTTGATCACTCAGGAAATAACTTCTGCGATATTCTGGTTATAAGAGGAATTATAAAAATTGATGTTCAATCATCCATATTGAGCCTTCAGAAATGCATAACACAAAATTTTGAAATTACCACTAAATAGCTATTGACAGTATTCCTAGTGAACGCTATTTTCAGAATTCTTTTTGTCGAGCCTCATAAAGAAGTCTGTCAAAAAAATTTTCTTCTGAATTTTGAGTTCACATAAAGTTTCTAATACAAGAAAATAATTGCCCAGACACAAATTGTCTTAAAATGATCACTTAACATAACTCATGATTTAACTGCGATATTCTAGTAAATGGAATTACCAAATTGCTGATCAATCATCCATTTAGAGCTTTCAGAAATACACTAAACAAAATTTTGAAATTTCCAGTTAATAGGTGTTGTCAGTATTCCCCTAGTTAACTACTTGTCTGTCAAACATCATAGAGAAGATCCTTTATCTTTAATAACCAAATTAAACTTTTATAATTCTGTGACGTATATTGCTTTAATTTTAAACTGATTTATTTTTAGTTCAGTTTTGATTGCCATCAGGTATTCTGTCTAGAACACACCCTATACATGTTAAATGGATCGGTTTTTAATATGAGGTTGTCGGAATAATGGGGAAACAGAGCCTATACAATTTAAAAACCTTATTTACATAAAATATAGTTTTTACACAGTGAATATTTTCGTCCCATTTCAAATTATCTATCCACTTTGAAGCATTTTAATCCAGTCGTGGTTCAAATATGCGAGGTGTTGTTCTCTAATCTCTTCGGCATGGAATAAAAATTGATTCACTTATATTTTCATAAAATGTTTTGTACTTAATAAAATAACTTATAACGTAATAAATAGATTGTTTAAAATTCTTCTGTTTAGATTTCTGTGTAAGCTTTATATGCTAAAATGACGGAATACCCATAACTCTTTACCATGCTTGAATCACACTTAACCTGGTTGTTAAAGAATATGAGATGGAAATCGAGCTTTGCGATTGCGGTTGAAACTTGTTAATTTACCAGTATGACTGAAAAGTAAGTTTTTCCAAAAATAATTATTATAAAATTTAAAACTTTGTGTGCTGAACATATTTTTTCGAATATATATTTTACTAGCCACTACGTGGTCGGCACCGCGTTGCCCGTGGCAATTTCAAAAAGGTAGAAAACGTTGGCTCTATATAAAAAACGAATTCCCATTTGGTTTGCGAAGCAAACCAAATGGGAATTCGAAGCCTATTGGATAACAGCCATAACACTCTTTGTCAAATGCGGCCAAATTCGAATCGCTAAGAGATCCAATCGGCGTGATGTCACAATCTCTTGAGAAAATATAAATATATAGTTGAAAAATTATTTATGAAATGAAAATCAACAGTACAAAGGATCTATCTGGTGTAAAATTATGCTCAGATTTCAAATCCGTTGAAATTTTTAGTCTATCTTTAACGATCCCGTTTTTACAAAAAAGAACTAAACAATGCCAGTCAAAAAGGTTTATGCTTTAATTCGCTGAAATCGTTTGAGCGCAGGAAATGGTATCTGCTGATTTCTCGAACCGGCTAAGGATGGCGTGACGTCACAATCTCTTGCGAAAATATAAAAGATATTTAAATTAAAAATTATTTATTTAAGAAAATCATATGTTTATGTATTTTTCTAACGTAAAATATTTCTCAGATTTCAAATCCGTTGAAATTTTTACTCGATCTTTAACGATCTAAGAGATAGAAAAACGAACTAAATAACTAAAGTTAAAACTTTATTTGTTTCTTTAGTCTATTGACAAATCGTTCCTCCGGAAAATCAAACGGAAATGGAAAAAATAAATTTCGAATCTGTCCTTTTAGGCTGTTGCCATTCGAAAGAAAGCAATAACAATTAAATTTCATTAAATTCATTCAAAAATGTTCTAGATTGCATTTCAAAATTCGGCACGACCCAAAAAGTGCAAACAATTCGACCTACCTGTGTGCCAAATCCCATTACTGTAAGCGCCATAGATTCGTCAGGACTCTGATCTCGGAACGACCGACTGAGAAACACTTCCTTTTATAATAGTAGAGACTAGCAGAATTACCCGGTGTTGCTCGGGTTGAATTGGTTGAATGTTGATTGAAAAGTGATCAAACTAATCACTTCTCTTCCACAGGAAAATACAAGCATCTTTTAAAACTTTTTCATAGCTTATATAATTTACTTCGGACGCAAATACGTATATATGATATATACATGATATATGATATAGTCCTCCATATACCAGAGACATGAATGTGCAAATTTCACAAATTGGGGAAATGATGTTTGAATGTTTACTGTACCTTCATAATTTATCTCTTTTATTTTCCTAAAATGTTTCGCGTTTCTGGCAAAACATGTATTGTAACCAGCTGATAAAGCCCAAAAGTGAAAATTTACACATTCCTGTTTCTGGCATAAGGGGACGATACATCCATACATATAATCCATTTCATATTTATAGCAATCCTTCTGTGAGGCAAACTACAAAAGTTTATACTTTGGCTTATGAGCTACTAGCCACCGTGTGGCTAGCCCGGCGTTGTCCGTGGTGTTGGTTTGCGAGCTGTGATGTAAGGTATTAATCTGGTGTAAAATTTTCTGCAGATTTCAAATCCGTTGAAGTTGTATTCAATTTAAAATTTTTTTATTTAAATAAAATCATATTTTTAGGTATCAATCTAACGTGAAATTTTTCGCAGGTTTCAAATCCGTTGATATTTTCAATCTATCTTTAGCGATTCCGATTTTACGAAAAAAACTTAACAATCCCAGTCAATATGTTTCTTACTTCTTGCTTTCATTGGCGGAAATGAAATGTAATCTTTTTTTTTTTTTTAAATATATATAACGCAAAAAGCAGAATATGCAATATGTTTTTTTTTTTTTTGGAAAGATAAAGGTTACGCGACGTTACAATCTCTTGTGAAAATATAAAAGAAGGTCACGTGGGTAGAAAAAGTCCATTTTCGGGGGTTTATTCTTTTCTCCGGAAGAAACGCTCTTGAAGAACCAGGTAGAGAATAAAACTATAAATACATTTAAAAATCTTCTAGATTGAATTTTAAAATTTCCGCAACCCAAAAATTGCAAAAAATTCGGGCTACTTGTGTGCCAAATCTCATTGCTGTAAGTGCCATAGAATCGTCAGAATTTTGTGTCGAGAAACAGACAGACAAACAAACAGACTAACACTTCATTTTATAATAGCATTTAAGGCTAAGAAGTTAATTTTGAGTTTGGGAGCGGTTACGAAAGACCCGTATAGTCTTTCCCTCCTGTTTTCCTATTAATATTTTTTTGACTAGTGGCGATATAGCACGTTTTCGAACTTCATCATCATTATGGGATGAATGACAAATTTAATTTTTACGTTATTAGAGAGGAACGTGGGACAAAGAAACTTGTGTAGAAATAAATATTATCAGAATAGACAAAGCCAGACTCAATCAATTAGAATTTTTCAAAAACAGAAGATCGATTTTATAACGTTTTAGAAAAATAAAATCGTTGCTTTCAACGAATGTTTCAGAGGTATCTGAATAGCATAAGAATAGCTTAAATTTGTAAAGTAAGTATTGTATACTGGGTTGTGTTCTGGATAGGAAGGAAGCAGTTTAAAATAAACATGTTTATTAAAGACGATCTAGTTGTCGATGTGTACAAATGCGCATTTTGGAAACATACACAAGCTTTACTTTACAGCGCATGCGTAGACTTCCGGTTCTTCTCGAACCCGTGAGCAGATTCTATTTACATGTATAACAATAAGCCACCTCAACCTTCTGTCACTTAAGACAAAAAATTTAAATTTTTCAAAAGTCCCAGTTAAAACTGTTGCTGTGATATTGTTCCAAGATCAAACGCTCTTATTTGAAGCTCGTTTTACTCCAACGGATATTCAGTTTTTGAATGATATCCTTATAGTAATTTTTTCAATTCATAAATCCATTTTCTAAATGGAATTCACGTACCTATTCGAATGACAGATGTAGTTACTTGACTATGGAGTACAACCTTTCAATAATACCTATGAAACATGAAACAAAATGTAACTTTAATTAATTTTGATGTCTTTTGATGATGAAATTTTATGTCAAAATTTGGAAATACCTTTGAAATTCAACTTGTAGCAACTCGTTTTAATTTCACGTAACCAATATTATTTTTAATTCACCAGTCACTTAAAATAAGAAGATACACACCTTATTTAAAAAGGTTTTGTTTTCTATATTTTATTTATTTTCATAAAACAGAGTTTTACAAACCACATCAAGTATTCAACCAAAGATTTGAGAAAAGTTGATCGAAATATTTATATATCGCGAAGAAATGTCGAGTGATATTTTGAAGGAAATTAATATAACTAGGGGGCTCGCCCCCTGCTCGCTGACGCTCGTCAACCCCCGGAGGATTGCTTTGCAATCTTCATTGGTTCGCAAACTTACTCTCGTTCCAATCGCATCAATAAAGACATGTCGCACCCCTGCAAGAAAAGTGACACAATTCAAAAAATAAAAATTTTGATGTTATGTCAATGAAAAATATGTATGAGGTGCCCCATAGTGTTATATTACTATTTTATAGAATATAATAGAATTTAAATACATAAATAATTACCTAAATTCAAAAGAAGCTTATACTATTTCAAGATAAGTTTTATAGTATCCTTTAAGTTGATGTTTCTCAAATTCTGCAATTTTGAGTTGTGTCACTTTTCTTGCCGTTGTGCAATGTGTCCTAACAGAAGGGATTGTTTACAAAATATAATATTTCAAAAAATAAATATTTTTCAAACACAAAAAGTTTTGTTCTACAGAAAAGTTACGCAGTACTTCTGGAATCAAAACTCGAACAATTTGAAATTCAACTGAAAACGTGGAGCAAATTTTGACTCCAAATGCGAGCGCTGCTTTAGAAATCAGATACCCAGCATGTTGTTTGTAAGCTGCAACAGCTCGACTAATATCCTTTTTTTTTTCATTAAAATTTCCTCCAATAATGCTATAAATTCAATTGAGGCGCGAGTCTTCGTAGTAAACAAACAATCGTACAGTGTTGCTAAAACTCGATACCAAATAACGTCCTTTTCGTGTGCGACGTAACAGAATTATATATATAGATTCTCACTTTAAAATAACATTTATACGTACACATCTAATAATAAAAGAACTTGTTTTAAAATTCTGAATGCCTTCAGTACAGAACTTCAACTACCATTACCATTAAAAAAAATAACAACCCGATTAGTTTCAATAGCTTTTTTAAAAATAAAATCATGGTTTTCAATTAACTTGAATTCTACACCCAAAAGTGTTGAAAACACCTTAGGGTGTAGAATTTAAGAATAATTCCGTTTTATGAAATTGATGCAGCTTATCTGCTTCCCGAACTTATACCATAAAAATCCAAACAATTTTCGTTACGAAGTAAAATATGCATCACAAAAGCTTTTAAAGTACGACTAGTAGCTCTTTATAGGTTATAATTATTCAAAGATTAAAAACAAATTGATGTAGGTTCTCTTATAATACGATTAAACTAATTAAACGTACATCTGTTTCCCATGTTTCAAATTAAGTTCTTTGGTTTCATTGAAAACTGTGCTCAATGTAGAGTAGCATAATTATTCTTATTCTGAACAGGTACGTATATTACAAGACCCTCTGAGTAACTTTTTAAATTGAAGGCTATTCAGTTTGTTTGACCTTCAAAACCTGAATTTCGAAAAAAATAGAGAAACTTTGTTCTTTTCAAAGCAATTATTGTTGCATTTTTCTTTTATTTTAAAAACAAATTAAAAAAAAAAAAACATCATGAACCTATTCGTCCCTACATAAAGCATCCCTGAGAAATAGACAACCTAATGTACCTTTAACACATATATTATTTAAAAAAATTTTGTTCTTTTAATTTTGAAAAAAAAAATGAATGACCTTAAATTGAAAGAGATCATTCAGTGTCACGCTGCCTGTCTACCATGAAAACTATGCGACATAAAGTCTACCTTGACTGTTACCCTTGAAATGCACCTCATCCTATTTACCCACATGTGATACTCTAATAAATGTATTCACGTTCGTCCCATTGAAGCATTTAACAATTTTGAAATTTTTTTGCTGAGATATTTACTTGACAAGAAGATCTGTACAAAAAATCTATCTCTTTCCGCCGCCAATATTTGCTGGGAAAAAATCCTATCCCTACTCCAAATGAACGAGCTCTGTTACTACAGCGACCTTCACCACCCAGACATAGTGCTTTGCTAATAGAAGCATTGCTTCTCTTTACCCTTCGATTTCAATATCAAACTCTCTTGTTCCAACTCGTCTCGTTACTGGAGAACAACTTTTGGGGAAGCTCCTTACACCCACAGAACTTCGTCGAGGGCAGAAAAAGTTTTCCATAAACACATAAATTTCGTAAACTCTTTTAGTTTGCTTCGTTGTTTTGAACAAACTATACAATCACGACTTGTCATTTGGTATTTTTATTGTAACCGACTTTTAATATTTTGTAGGTACCTACTCTTCTTTCTTCTTTCTTTTTTTATAATTAAAAAGAACTGTAAACTCCTCCTTTTTCGTTTCTAGAATTTGTGCAAACGTGCCTTAAAAGGCTTCTAGTGATTTGATTCTAGTAAGTTTACTATTTTATCTATTTATGAATAAAAGTTTTAGAATATTAAATGTATTTATACCAATATATTCATAAATAAGATGCTAGTTTAAAAAATACTTGATTATTAATTTATTAGGAATACAATTTTAGTGGAATTTGATGTTGACACTATATCTACATGCCAAAATACAAAAGAGGTCTGAATTTTATAGACGTGGAAAATTATTCAGCACTACTTTCATTATTTTATGACAAATACGATGAAAAAGAGGAATTTTATCTATTCAACAACTCAACTTTTATTTTTGAAGCTAATTTATATTTCTGAAGCAGAAAATATTCGCAACATTTTATCATTTCCGTATATTTAGCGATTTATTTCTTCTGTGTTAGTAAAACTTCCATTGTGTGTGTATGTTTATTACTCGATATTGTATGTCTTGTGTCTAACGCAGCATGGCCAAATATGGCTCTTGCGCCATAAAAACCCAATCAACAACCATATTTTAGCCAAGTATTACTCATTTTGTAGGGGAGGATTTTAACTCAACTAGCAATTATACAAATACACTCATTGCCATAAAAATTTGCGCACCAAGAAAAAGTCGTTAAAATGAAACGAAATTTTACACAGGTAAGTACTACTTTGATATAAGTAAGTGATTAGAAAATTAAAGAAAAAGAATCATTTTTATTGCAGAAAAAAGTACAAATGAACGGAAGTTTTAGTACTCTGTTGGACCCCCTCTAGCGCGAATGCACGATGCGATACGAGCGGGCATTGAGGCATACAAGTTCCGTATGATGTCCTGAGACATCTCCTTCCACAGTTGCTGTAAACGCGCCTCTAGTTGGACCAAATTCGTAGGGTGTCCAAATTGCCTTTCCAAATGATCCCAGATTTGCTCGATTGGTTAGAAATCTGGAGATCGAGCAGGCCAGGTATGGGTGGTAATGTGGCGGAGGCAGTCTTGTGACATCCTTGCTGTGTGTGGCCGAGCATTGTTTTGTTGAAAAATGGCTCCTGGGAGCCCTGCCATGAGTGGCATCACATGTGGATGAAGGATGTCATGGACGTACTGCTGGGATGTCATTGTGCCATGGATCAATATTAGAGGTGACCGTGTATCGTAAGCAATGGCACCCCATATCATCACACCAGCTGTGGGAGCGGTGTGTCGCTGTAAAGCGAAGGCAGGATTGAGGCGTTCACCACGGGGCCTCCACACACGAACACGATTGTCATCACTGCTCAAATTGAATCTAGATTCGTCACTGAAGACGACCTGGTTCCATTCCGTTGCAGTTCAATCCCGTCGTGCGCGACACCACTCCAAACGGAGGCATCGGCGGTGAGTGGGCAGCACACGTAATGGGCGCCGCGATACCAGATGTCCTTCAGCCAGGCGCCTTGCGATGGTTCAGAAAGACACAGGGGCCCGTAGTGAAGGTGTTGCCTGTGTTTGAATAGCAGTTGGCTCTACGCGTGCGCTTCGTATGATGTGACAGTCTTCTCGATGACTGTTCTGTCTGTTCATTACTCTCTGTTTCTCCTACCGTCTTGGTGAACAGGCATGAATCGAAGGCACCTGTGCTGGAAGTCTGTGACAACCCTTTCCTCGGAGGTCCCCTTGGCAATGCCGGAGACTCCTTTCTCTTTATTTTCTATTCCTACTATTGCATGAGAATAAGCAACTAATTAAAGTCTCGTGCTAGAAGTATGTATGCCGGAAATGTATACTCTGTGATCTATAACTCTATGTCTATAGCAACAAATGAAAGTCTTGTACTGGAAGTTGCGAAAATGCATAAATTTATGTGGCAAATCTGTTATTTATGAAGCCAAACTGTATGTTATGTGTGGTACTTGTACCAAATGCCGCCTAGGCATAATACACCCTTGAGAGGTGTACACGCTACTGCCTGTTGGGGAAGTAGACGTGGGTCAACCCAGACGGAAAGCTGGTGGTGGCTTTTAATGTCTGGGAAGACTGTCCGTAGGGATGATAGTAAGATGATGGGGCTAAGAACCCAAGATCCGGGCAAAAGGATCAGGGGAGGGCTCTGCGCACTTGGGGAGGTGTGCATCCTGAACCTAGTAACGATAACTTGTTATCAGTTTACGTAGACAATGCTTAGGGTCCCTAGGTTGAGGACTATATCGTTCCAAGTAATGAAGAGTGATAGCCCCCACCACTCGGACCGCGGCTCTTTCAGAAGATACCAGGGGACCCCATAACTCTGCAGATTATGGGTCTATCCGTGTAGGAGGAATATGTCAGTCTCTAACGTGGCGAAGCCGCTCTAGCCAGCAGGCTATTGGTTTGGGTCGTAGGAACTGGCACAGGGCAATGCCGCTGTTCCTGCGGTCAAGTAGCGACAGGAACCTCCTCTGGTGCCACACGGAAACTAGCGGTGTCGTGACCACTCCCCGGCTGCCCTAAGCTAATACCTGTACGTTAACGAAAGAAGGCTATCTGGTGGACGGCAAGGGTCTGTAAAACTCCATAGATGATGGTGCCGGTTCTGCCCACGGTACTGGATAAACAGAGAAGTTGTGGCAGCCTTCTGATCCGCTGGGCTACTCAGGAATGTCGACTGGTTCCTAGGATATGCCTGGGTGTGCGTCTCTG
Organism: Metellina segmentata; assembly: GCA_947359465.1. Taxonomy (NCBI): domain Eukaryota; kingdom Metazoa; phylum Arthropoda; class Arachnida; order Araneae; family Tetragnathidae; genus Metellina; species Metellina segmentata. The sequence continues at coordinate 83,921,044 of OX375878.1, read as the reverse complement.
ATCACACGTCGACACGAATAAATGAAGAAAACTTTTCCGGCTCAATTAGGACCTAAGGTTGACTGATAATAAAGAGCCGGACCACATATCTTCAGCGCACACAATCACGGGTCGATCACGTCTACTCCCCGTCGTACCCACCCAGGGTAGACGAGGGCTTTTCGGACGGCACGTCACAGGGCCTACTTCTAATGTTTCTCATTAGAGGTGTTCCCTAGCTTCGGCTAATCCGCTGTGGGTTTGAAATAACTCGGTCTGCTTCCATTTGAAGAAGAAGAAAGTAGCCGTGTAAATGACGTCTCTTCTGTCCACTGGTCCTAATACCTCCTCACAGTAAAATCAGAACGGCCTACTTGACGAGCTACTCGTCGAGCTGACCACCCAGCTTTCATCATCCCGATGATTCTTCCCCTCTCAAACTCTGACAGCTGGCATGTCTACCTCAGCGTTTCCTTTGCAAAAGATTAAGTACGCTCAAACAAGCTCTGCATACCTGTTTTATACTCCAAGGAGAACGAAGTTCAACGCCCTCTAGTGGCATTACGCAATGCGCAATCATGCTTCATTTCTAATCATTTGCATATCTGGCCGACATGTACCTACATGCCAAGTTTCGTTACGATCCCACAGTTATTTCTTGGTGCGTAAAGTTTTATGTCAATGAGTGTATTAAAAGTTGTAAAAAAAATTTTCCACGCCAATTATGTAATACCAAAGATAATTAACATGAAGAAGGTCTTCCTCAAACATTATTGTTACTTATTTCTCACATGTTTACTGAAACTCGACAAGTCAGATCCAGAATACATATAAATATATCCATAAATAAAAATTCACACAATTTTGGAAATATTTCTTCAGCCCGAACTGTCTAAATTATTTTGTTTTGCCTAACTTGAATACGTTTAGACCAGTGGCATCAGTGGTTCCGCGAACACTGGTGCTTCTTGAAAGTGTTCCACCGAAATCTGAACAGCAGTGGAAAATTAAAACGGTTATTAAGGCGGAAAAGAAACGAAAAAGCAAAAGTCAACGTTTTTAGTTTTATGGTCTTTATTTTTACCTTTGTACTTATGTTGGCTTTAATCGATTTCTATAACAGATTTATATTAGAAATTGAATCAAATCTGCTTTCGTGTGCGGGCTGAGCCTGTGTGCTAACAGTTGAATGACAACAACCGAAGTATACGGACGTGTTTCTTGCTAAAAAGGTTACTGTTATTTTTGTTTTTCTACAAGTCCAACCTTTTAGATAGTTTGTAAGTGTCATAAAATGTATTGTTTTGCAATTGTAGGTAGAAGTTCATTTGCGACACATTGGTCTTCTAGAAATTAAAATAGCTCTAATTACCCTCCAAAGAATTAAAAATAATTATTCTAAACGGCAAAATGAACAAATTTTTAAAACGGAAATATGGTTTGGGTGCTGATAGTATAGGTACTTGTTGACGCTGAATCGGTTCGGGGGTTTCTGGTTGACGAAAATGAATGTCAAAGTCCCCTTTGCGTCGTTTGTGAGGAAAAGCTTTGTAATAGTGCAATGGTACCAGCAAAATTAAAACGGCAGTTTAAATCGAAACACGCCAGTATCCAGTCCAAAGACAATAATTATTTTTAAAGATAGTTGAATAATAAAATTACTCAAGGAAAAAATGTTTTTACACATTAACATTATCTAATAAAGCACAAATTGCATCGTATATAAAGTTGCCGAAGTAATTCCTAAAATTTAAAAACCACACACCATAGCAAAGCGTCTGATTTTACCAGCATGTTCAAAGATAGTTCAAATTATATTCGCTGATGATGCAAAAAAAAAAAGAAGTTATGAAAATTCCTCATTCGGATGACCCAATCAAAGACAGATGATATTGAGAAAACAGTTACTAATAAGCTTTGAGAACAATACTTTGCTTTACAAATTGACGACTCCCCTGATATCACCGGTAGTATATCTTACGCAATAGGATTTGTTCGTTTCATTGATTAAAGCAAAATAGAGAATCAATTTTTATGCTGCAGACAACTTACCGAACGCAGAACAGAACAGTGATGAGGGAATGTAATCTCATCATATTCCTAAACAGGAATTTTAAGGAATCACAAAGTAACTACAGAGTCGTTCACCTTTCTCGCAAGAGAGGGGGTAAAGAACCGTGCGTCGAGGCAAGAATGTCGTAAACAAATCCACCGATTGTACCGAATAAAGGGGTAGCTACAATTTGATGAAAGACCGAAAAGGAAGAAATACGCAACGTCCGAACCCAAAAGGAAACTTTCAGAAAGGTTTAGAAATACTAATAGTGAAACTAAAAGGGGTTGTCAAGTTTGAAGAGTTTAGGTGCTTGTGGAAGCCACATGCACAGGATGCCGATAATGGAGCTTAGGGGAACTTGACGTTAAATGGGTTTCTAACCAAAATTATGAGGGGGCGTTGAGCGGAATCTAAAAGGAGAAATCGTGAAAGGAAATTCAGAACCAATGAGAGTATATTAAGAGGGAACTGACTAGCCACTGAGAGAAGCCAGAAAAAATAAAATAAAAAGTTAAGTCACAGAAAAATTACAACGGATTGGTCGAGGGTTTTCAGGTAGGCGGTCATTTCCCAGGATTGGAGACTTGTTTTGACAATAGGACACACGAGAAATGGGTAGATTTTGCTAGATTTTGTTAAAGAGAGATTTTTTTTTTTTAACAATTTTGGAGTAGGAGTTTTTTTTTTACCATTCTCTCGCCTTGACAAGTCGATCTTAGAGAGCGTGTGAATACACCCTCACATATATCTCTCTCGCTCTCTTTAAAAGTTGTATTTAACTGTGTTCGCGTGCTTTAGTTTAAAAGTTGTATTTAACTGTGTTCGCGTGCTTTAGTTTAAAAGTTCTATTTAACTGTGTTCGCGTGCTTTAGTTTAAAAGTTGTATTTAACTGTGTTCGCATGCTTTAGTTTAAAAGATTGTAATTTAACTGTGTTCGCGTGCTTTACTTTAAAAGTTATAATTTAACTGTGCTCGCGTGCTTTAGTTTAAAGGTAGTAATTTAACAGTGCTCATAACTATATGTATCCGTTATATATATATATATTATGTTAAATAAATTAATGTTGTTGTTGTTAATGACTTCGCCTTTTCAATGTGTCATGTACCCAAATAGTTGCTAAGTCCTGGGTTTATTGAAGTTAATTGAGATTTTAATTGTTTGTGAACTTTTGGTTTTTTATTATTATCATGACGCTAACCACATTGGTACTAACCACTTGCGACCTTAGTTTCGATCTTCTAACCTTTGTTTACAAGGAAGTTCAAACATTAAAGTAACAACTTAAACGAAAACTAAACAATCAAGTGCCAGTTAAGTAGCAAAAACAAAAGCTACCCCCCAACAAAAGCTACCCCCAGCAACAGCATATTTTTTACTCCATTTCGTCGTATTCAGATAAATTTAACATGACATGGGACCAATGTGTAGGAATCTCTGTATCAATGGTGCTCCGTAAATGGTTGGTTCTATTAAAGGATTTATTACTTTTTCGAAGAAGAAAAATCATAATATCATATCTACACACTGTTTGTTACACAGAGAATCACTTGTCTCAAAAACATTATCGTTTACATTAAAATCCGTGTTAGGTGAACTACATCAAATTGTGACCCTTACAAACACCCCTATTTCAAAAATCTGTGCATCTGTGGAAGCTCAGAACGAATCTTTACTTTTATATACTGAAGTAATGTGGTTATCGCGAGGTAAAGTGCTGAACCAAATTTTGGAACTTAAGGATGATAGTCAACGTTTTTCAAAACGAAGGGAACGATATTTTAAAACCTTTTCTGAGGCTGGTATTACACAATGCATCTTTCATTGACTGGGGCACGTTAAATAGGTCATGGTCACAATGTCCCCCATGTTCCCATACCAAATCAATACCTCTGGGGGTACCTGATCAGGGGGTTATCGGTCTCTGATTGGGATCTGAATTACGATATGTGTGAGTGAATGGATGTATGAAAGGGACCTTCCTATAAAACGGATGTGTCATGTATGTCGACTAAAGTCGGACTTCCTCCCAATGGGGCTCAATAACATGGAAGGCGCACCCCCCTCGCCTCTTGCCGTCTTCGACGGGCCTGGCACTCCCCTGGTCTGCCAGTGTTGGCATAAGAAACAATAACAACAAATTTCATAAAATAAGACTGACAATGAAATAGGATAGTGTAATGGTCAAATTTGATAAAATACGCGCTTTGTCAAAGTTTCTTTTATCAAAGTTAACCTCCTCATCCAATATTTGATAAAAATATTTATGTTTATGCACTTTCTATCCTGCAGTTTCAATCGCTGAAGACTACATACATACTTTGTGATTTGATAAAATGGTTAAAAAAACGAACGGGGTTATGTTGGGACACTGTCTTTAGGTTTAGGGCGTAGAATACGTCAGTGAGGCTATATGGTGAATGAAAGTGAAAGAAATTAGTACAAGACTGTTTTAATTTCACACATCAAATGTTCATCGCTCAGCACATATATTACAATTGGTGCACTCGCTGTTGATGTTGAAGGTTGTGGCTCCTTTACCGACATCTATGGGTTGAACTCCCCCCCCCCCCCCATCATTCAATTATAAAAACTTTATGTCATCAGATATGCTTTGCGTCGAACTGAGCTGTGAAGGTACTTGGCGCACTCGTAACAGGCATTTGTTCACCTTGAAAGAACAACGCCTATAGTTTCAAGAACCCCCCCAGCGAGCACGTCGACAACATCGGATGTCCGGATCTTCTTGGATTTCACATCTCTCGATCTTTCTTCCTGTTGACGTTTTCTATATAGCTTATGGTGTTTATCATGCATGTATTTGGACATGTTAAAATTTTGGCGATTTTCCACACTTTGAAATCTAATATCTAAATAAGCATGAAAAAAATGTTTTTTTTTTCCCCCTTTCTTTTATTATTTATAAACAAAGAGACGAAGTAAATGATTTACCTCAAACGTCGTCCTCATACAAAGGAGGCCGTAGCTAGACTAAATTAATGTGAGCGGCAGTTAGCCTTTTCGTGACTCAATTTTCAACGTGATATTGTTAATTTATGCATCATTTATATTTTTAAAATTAATAAATTGTTCGCACTTACGCTTTTTTTTTGTGACACTCGAAAATTAAGCAGGGTACCTCGGTTTCGAAAGGTAAGACGCACTGTACGTCAAAAATAAGTGATAAGTTGTCTGTGGGAGCTATAAAGATGTTAATATGTGAATATGAGATATTTGAATTCCTCCATAATAAACATGCTGACTACAAAAACAGAAAAAAAAGGTTGAATGCTTCTAAAGAAATAGAAAATGTTTTGAAAGAAAATAAAGATGTGAAACCACTGGAAATGTGAAAAAAAAAAAACTTAACAGGTTGACGAACCCGTACTAAGTGGAAAAGTTGAAAGTAAGTGCATTTTCCGTGATATTAAATGTCCTACCTTCAAAGTCAAATAATTTGAAGTAGCTTCACCCATCCTTAAATGTTCATATAACTTCTGTGATCTTCTTTGGCCAACTTCGGAAGTAAGTTATGTACAGCTTTCAACTCTCGCTGAGCACACATGGTCTTCCAAATTTTTTTCTTCCTGTTCTTTAAAATCGAAGTCATTACAATGAATGCAAATGATCAATTTGTTACAGCTATAAAAATACAAGTTTTATAAAAGATCTTTGTCAAAGAACTTTTATATCGTAATACCATGGAAGTAGGAAAGATAATGGAAGTGCCTTTACTTTGAACTGTTGAAGCCAAAACCATAACCACGGCGCCATCTTGGTGCGTAAAGAACATTGTGCTTGTGCATGTTAATCAACGTGGTTATACCGTTTTTTAACATCATGGTTTTTGATTGACGATTTTAATCAAATTATTAGCACCATTTTCTTTGGTTTGTCTTTGGATATGACGTCTTGTGTCGCCTACCGAAATACAAAGAAGATCCCTAAAATATCGTTTCATAGGTAAGTTTAATTTGATGTATCTTTAGGCTGATAGCTTTTTGACCTGTAACTTCCAAGTGTTCAAGCTGCATTATATTAAAAATTAGACGTATTTATAAATATTTAAAAATTAATTTTGAAAAGTTGACTGATTTATCCAAATGGATTATTAATTTTATTTATTAATTAACAGAATTGTACGATTTTAAATTTTTTACCTACCAGTTGTAATAAGAGTTAGAAACTGCTTTTTATGAAATTTGAACTTTTATTTGATGAAAAAGTTTTTCAGTCAAAGAAACAGTAGCGGTATTTGCTACAGCTACACTCTACGTTTATGAGCGTTGGCAACGGGCCTGGCGATTTTTTTGGCACACTACTAGTAGCGAGTTACGGGAGATTAAGGCAACCCGTCTGTCTTTTCGGTTAATGTGGCTTTCATGGAAACCTCGGCAAACGGTATTTTTCAATTTTCATTTTGAATATTCTAGAAAGTTCTTCCAACGTCCGTTAAAGTCGTTTGATTTCATTGGTTCGTTTGAAATTTTTTCTTTGCTTCCATTTGTTATTTTGATTTTAAAATATCCTTTGATTGCACTGGTCCTTTGAATGTTTTTCTGTGATACCATTGGTTCATTTATTTGTATTTCCACAGTTATGGAATTTTTATATTTTTATTACATTTTTCACGAAACGTTGAGAGTTTTATTTTTTTTGCCATTTGTGGAATTTTCGTTTTTTATTATTTTTTCCAGGAACATTTCTGACTTATCATGCTGTATCATTTCTTTCTTTTTTTCTTTTCAAAAAGCTTACTGTATTTAGTGTAATTGATAAGTTTCAGGGAATTCTTACCCAACATTCGCAGCTTAGTTTGTCTGCTGGTTGAATTGTGCTTTAAAATGTATTTAAGCTTACTACTTTTTTGCGAAATTGTATAAAAATATACTTGTTCAAAACGTTCTCAAATGTGTTTTCAAGCTTTCATTTTCCATTGTGAAATGAAAAATATTTCTTAAAGAAAAAGAGTTTTAAAATAATTATTTCCTTGGCGACTTCATAAGTTCGCCAAAAAATTCACCAAGGCCGTTGCCACTGCTCATGAACGTAGAGTGTAGCTGCAGCCGGTATTTTTAGTTCATGGGTAAAAATATTACCTCATGCAACATGATTTAGAATGAAACAGCTGTAGTCAACAGTTATAAAATTCGAATTATAAACATTATTTTTGTGGTTTTCTAAAACTAATTTTTTTTGTTAGTTAAGTTCTTTTGCGTTGATCAACTATGTAACTGTTTGAATGCTATTGAAACATTGGACTGTGAGCAACTTGTTAATGAGTGTTTTAAAACAGTAGACCCAACTCCCGGGCCGCGGACCGGTACCGGTCCGTGGATCAAATGGCACCGGGCCGCCCAAGGAACATTAAATTATTTCCATTTTATTTACTGTGGTGTATTTCTCTCGGGTTTGGGCGGTTCTTATCTATGAAATGACCACTCAAATTAGGTGGCGGTAAATCAGAACTTGAAATTTGTTCTGTTACTAGAGCTTCAATTATGATTTCTGAATTCTGTATGTCTCTATTTTCCAATTTTGACAAATGTGACAACTGTTTACAAGTTGGCAGACAAAGTAGCTGCATTTAAAGCCAAGCTGAAGTTGTGGGGATGGCGCGTGAACAGATGCATTTTGTACATGTTTCAGACATTAGCAGGGGTTTTATACGAGACTGAGCCTAAACATTCATTCCAGTTGGTGCACGATCACTTGCTTTAAAAAGAGTTCGAGCGCTACTTCCGAACCACAAAAGACCCACGAAGTGGTAAGGAATGGATCCGCGACCCATTTGTCAACAAATCAGGCGAACCTAGCATGTCTGTGCAAGAAGAAGATCAACAGCTGGAAATTGCAAATGAAGGCGGCCTTAAAACTACATTCGAGACAACAACTCTGACGGTGTTCTGGATTAAAGTCATAGCAGCATACCCTGAGATTGCCACCACAGCACTTGAATCCCTATTGCCATTTCCGACAACCTATCTGTGTGAAGTGGGGTTTTCTGCAATGACAGCAACCAAAACAAAACAACGGAATAAACTGGACATAAGCAACACACTTCGGGTGTCATTGTCTCCTATTACCCCCAGATGAAACCGTCTCGTTGCAAAGAAACAAGCTCAGGGTTCTCATTGATTTAGCGTTCTAGTGAGTGAAAATGTTAAATCACTTTATATTAATTTTTTGGTTTAACTTTATTTTATTTTGAAGGCATGTTTTAAATTAAAACTATTAAATCAAAACAATCTAAAATGTAAACAATCAACCCCCCCCCCTCCCCCAACGGCCGTGATTAAATTATCAAACGTTTATCCGGTCCGCAGCGATAAAAATGTTGGGTAGCACTGTTTTAGAAGACAAGTAAATTCTTAAACATTGTAACTGTATGAAGTTTTTCAAAACACGCATCTCTTGAGCCAATGGTTTAGATTGAACTCATACAATTTATGCTTGCAGTCCTGGTTTTTTCTGTATTTGCATGTATTACAATTTCAAAAAGCATTCATAATAAAAAAGACCCTTTCTATGGGTGGATTTGTGTGGACAGACATAGTATATTCAATAATCAGTCTTCAATTTATCAAGCATGTATATTTCTATTATCAAAGTAGTAATTGTAAAGAAGTTTGATTTAGTGTCTTTTTAGATTGAATGAGTTTATGTTTATATAATTTTTGTTTAAATAGAGTCTAAGATAAATAGTAAAACCTGTAATACTGTTGGGAATTAGAAAAAATATAGTTGGACAGATTTATCATTAGACAGGAATATATATACATAGGTTTGGATGCATCTATCAATTCATTGTGTCTAACTAAAATAATTTTCATTTCAGGTTTCCCAAAGACCCAGAACGTAGAGATGCATGGATAAACAGTGCATAATCATAAATCATTGAATAATACGAAGTAAAATACCACAAGAAAATAAATATTTAGAATGGATGTTGGGCCAAAAGTGTGTGCATTTCAATGTATGCAGGAAATCAATAAAATGAATTTCAATGCCTAATTGTGGATACCAATTTGGATACAATTTATAAAAACAAGAAGGAGGAATAAAGAGTAGTTCTAGACTATTAGTCACTAGAAGGCAGAAGCTATGTGTGGAATATAAATTAAAACATTAGTAAGAAATGGTATTAAAAAAAGTGAAATTTCAAAACTTTTCAAACCAAAACAAAATCTATTTTTGTCTTTGAATAGCTTGCAGAAATTTCTGTATAAAACCAAATAAAGGTTATTGGATTGCAGGATAAAAGTAGTATAAACTTATCAAAGAAAAAGTACCGAGTTTTATAATTTGAAATTTAGTTTTAGTTTAAAAAAGGGTGGCAGGGGAATAACTATTTCAGCGTATGCGGAACATGTTATGTAAAAACCCATCACAGAAAATGAACATTTAAGGCAAGGTTTAAATAGTTTTGAAAATAAGTATGTAGTCCATTTTAAGAAACTATCAAGCATTGTAATTGAAAGTTTGTGTCTAGAAAGTTTTAAAATGTCTGCCGGCACTGGAAAATTTTATTAAATTCTCTAGTCTAGACAAAACAAAATGTCTCAGACTGAATAGTTTAAAAAGAGCACCGAACCTTTCTTGAAAGAGCCTCAAGAAAATACTCTATACTTTTATGACACAAAAAAAGGACAAACCCTGGAAACTTCAAAATTCTGAATTTAAACTTAATTTTGCGACTTTTTCTTTTAGATAGACTCAGCAATTTTAAACGAGATGAAAAATGAATAAAATTTTTCATATGTCTGGTGAAGAATATTTTAAACGAGAAAGTTAGGACATGAAATAATGGAACATAGAAGAAAAAAGAAAAAAAAATGAGAAATTCATATAAACTGGTGGTAAGTACACGAAAAAAGTACGTCGCGGAAAGCTTTTATAATAGCTTTGAATTTTGTTAAAGTGTATGTTATATATTTAATAACAAATGTATTTGTTCACGTTCATAAGAAATGGAATTACTTCTAATGTATTACATGAAAATACCACTTTTCCACAAACATTTTATATTATATAAAACTTTTTGCACAAAGAATTAAAATACAATGTGTCTAATTGATACATATATTAATCACCAGGAATGAATACAAGATATACTTCATGTCAATCCAATGTGGTAGCTACTTTATATCTTTCTAACGACTATACAGAGGCTGTTCACACAATTTTTAGACAATCTATATTGTATTTACATAACTAAATTACATAAAATTCTTGTGTTTTAAATGTTCTATTTGATAACCCTTATTCTGAACTATCAACACCGTAATTTAAAGGATAATAATGTCTTTTGAAGTGTCAGAAGAAGTATTCTATCCCATTCCTCCTGAACAGCTTTCCAGAGTCCTGCAAGGGTTGTGGGACGACGTTTGGATAATGCAGATTTTAAAAGTACGAAAGCACAAAAACCCATTGGTGATACATCGGGAGTTTTAGTAGGGATATCAGTGAAGGGTATGGCCTTGATAGCGGTTTTTGTTCCATTTCTTTTAGGAAATTTACAGTGTATTTTGATGTGTGACTGCTAGCTTTGTCTTGATGGAGTTCAACAGATTGATGGTACTGTGGGTAAAGCGATGGTATTTCATTCAGAAAAATTGGCGATAAAATATGTTCCTGATAGTATTTGGAGTTAATCTTGACATTTTTTTCCACCCTCTTTATTTTTAACTTGCTATTATATGAAAAACCAGCAACAATCATGAATCCCTTATAAAAACTTTCTTTCGATTCTGTGAACCATGTACTTACATTTTTTCTCTCCCCTTTTATGATAATAAATGGCTCTTTTTTTGCTACAATCATTTAAATACACCCATGATTCATCTATTGTGACAATTTTTTTCCATTTTTCTTTGGATAAGTGTTTCTCATATAGAATTCGGCAGCGTTTAACTTTAAAAACAACTGCAATTATTTCTTTTGCAGCAAACGATTTTTTATTACCGTTAACCAAAATTGTCGAAAAAATGTGCGAACAGCCTCTGCAGTATATGAAATTTGATTGTTAGTAGCAGGTTGGCCAAACCTGGCCCGAACCCATAAAAATTTAATCAATCAATTATTGATTGTTAGAAATTACTAAAGATGGTTATGAAATAAGAAAAAATTAAATTGTTCCCAAATAAGTGGAAAGTATAATATTCTGATTTTTTGAAGATCGATAACTATGTAAGGAAAAACCTAAATGTTTAACTAATTGCTAGTTTTGTTTTGCTGTATTTTCAGTTGTACCAAAAGAGTTTAAAATACAATAAGGAATTTTGAATGAATTTTGACTTGAATTTTGCAATTTGTGTCAGCGTTTCTATCATATAAAGTTCGCTGGGGCATAATATTGTTAATACTGGGATACTTTAGAGGATTAGGCAGATTGTGCAGAGTTTCATGTTTACCTAGAATCTAGTAGTAGTTTCTTTTTTACCATATCGTGAGATGTAAAGTTTATATTAATTACATTACCTTCATATACAGAACTCTAGTGGAAAAACTAGATGGGCTTGGATATTTCATTGATATCAACTACGATATTCGTATATGAAATGCCATAAATGAAGATTTAATGAAAACATGCACCTCCATAAAAAGACAAATCTAAATCACCATTTTGGTACCGAAATACAATGTATTAATGTATGCAATTTTAATTTTTGTATGTTTCAATTATAAAAGCTTGCATTACGAAACATAAACGCATCAAAATTAGTTTTGTTTAAGAAGCAATTTGAACTACTCATTGAGATACACTACCCTACAATAATGGACCGGACAGCAAGATGTGATTGTATAAGGGAAAAAATACATGCTTTAATACGGGGATGGTCCGCCCCACTTGCTGCAATACACTAACAACCCTTCTGTGATACTTTCAACAAGGTTTTGATACACAGCTATGGGTATTTGTTTCTATTCCTGCTGCAAGAATGTCGTCAGCTCAGCTGTAGATTTCGGACGTGGTTCCATGGTCCGTAAGCGTCGCTCGAACTCGTCTCGCAAATGCTCTATAGGGTTCATGTCGGGACTCTGAACAGGTCAGGTAAGACGTTTTACATCCATATCTTAATACCACTTCATGACAGAGGCTGCAACATGACATGGAGCGTTGTCGTCCTGGAAGTAACATTCGTCCATTACATAAAATTTCCAGAGCGTAGGAAGAACCTGATTGTCCAAAATGTCCATGTAAGTGTCGGCGTCCAGACCATACCACGAAAAACACCCCCCAACAAGTTGTCGGTTTTTATGCAAATCCACTGGCGTCCTGTCCATTATTGTAAGGCAGGGCTCGAAATACCCGGGTACACAGGTGCACTGAGCACATGAAAATAAAATTGTGCACCTAACTCCTTCCCACTAGGTGCACGCGGTGCACCTAACATTAAAAAAAATGGAGGGGGGGGCAAGTTTTACCTTATTTTGATGTTTGAACAAAATATATTAGCATTGACCTCTCTCACTCTAAAGGAACGTAATTAAAATTCCTAAATACCCACTATGCAAACCCAAAATCGCTGAGCCGTAACGGGCTTATACATTAGGAAGGTTTACTTTTTTCACTGCCTCCAGAACTTTCCGATGATCGAAACATTTTGCAGATGGCTCTGTTGAAGCGACTGTCTCGACAGCCGTGCGCCGGAGAGAAGGGATGATTTAGATGTTTAAATATTTTTATTTACTATCTACTATTGTCCTATATAAACATACCAAACCAATAAAATAGTTTAAATTACATTAATGCTCTTATATTACGTTTTGTTTTAAATGTGCACCTAAAATATAACTTGCGCACCTAATTTAAAATCTTAGGTGCACATGGTGCACCTGTAGTAAAAAAGCTATTTCGAGGCCTGTTGTAAGGTAATATATCTATTGGTAATTTTAACCATCTGAGGGGATCACACACTTACCTGATCTTATTCGTTATGAGGATGAGGTCCGTGTTCTTTTAACATAGTTTATCAAATTGGCACCATCTGCATTTGAATTACATATATATCGCTAAATAATAGTTATAAAATCGTTAAATAATTACAATTTTGTAGTTATAGAATAAATATAAAAACTTTTATAAAACATCGTATTTCAATAACTTTGTCGTGCGAGATTCACAGAAAATGATTTTTTTTTCAGTCCAGTCGTTAAAAGAGAAAGTATTTTTTGATGGTATCTGAGTAGAGATAAATTTAGCAAGTTAATTGGCAAAAAATTCGTTCCATGAAAATGTGGTCTTTAAGAATCATAAAGTAATGTTTTTGATTGAGAAACATATCAATGACTAGGGCGTGATGACACCAACCTTCTTCACTTGCGGTTTGTTCTTAGTGGAGCAAATAGTATACTTATAAAACTCATAAAATTTGAGCAAAGGACTAGCTTAATAACAAATCACTCCAAAAATTATGATTTTAAATCGTTGAACTCTAGCTTAGTATAAAACCTCACATACACTCTTTAACAAAAAACAATCGACGCACCAAGAAGGAGTTGTCTGATTGCGATAAAAAATTGGTGGATATGAAGAATATATATAGAAAAACAAACGATTAAAATTTTAGAACAATTGAACATCTAGATTATGCTGTACAATTCTGGGCTCCATATATGAAAAAGGATATAGAATTAATTGAAAGGGTTCAGCACAGAGCTACAAAAATAATAAAGGGGGTAGCAAATCTCGACTACAATGAACGTTTAAGTAAGCTAAACATGTATACACTGGAAAGAAAGCTTTTCAAGTTGGTAAAACAAGGGGACACAGAGGGCTTAAATTTCAATAGGGATAACAGAACAAGGGGCAATGGGTATAAATTGAATAAGACACATTTTAATCGGGATTTAAGGAAAAACTACTACTTTAATAGGGTGATAGACAGTTGGGACGCGTTCCCAGGAAATATAGTTAATTCAAAGGGAGTGTACGAATTTAAGGTTTGTCAGTGGGAATTGGGAAATTCATAAACAAAGGACCAGCCTTGTTGGGCTTGAGCCTGTAGCTGGTCGTCAATATTTGTATTTGTATTTGAATGTTTTATTTCTTAGTTTGACCGTTAAAAAGGGAGGAAATCAATAAGGCGTTGGTCCACTTCTGGCCTGGATGCAAGGTGTCACCCGGCGTGGCATAGACTGGAAAAGTTTCCGGATGATGGCCTGCAGAATTTCTTCCCAAATTGTCTCCAACTGAATGGTCAATAATCGGGGATGGTTGCAATCGCCTTATCAAAACGTACCAAATGTTCTCTTTGGGAGGGGGATCAGGAGACCTAACTGGACAAGGAAGTGTTGGGAAAGCTTGAAGACAGTTCATAGCAACACGTGTCATGTGTGACTGGGCATTATCTTGTTGAAAAGTAAGTCCCGGGGTGTTTCTAAAGGAACGGTAATACAACAGGTCGTAGGATGTCGTCTACGTACCTCTGTGCTGTAAGTGTGCCAGAAATGACTACCGAAGGGTCCGGCTATCAAAGGAGATGCCACCCCAGACCGTAACGCTCTGTTGTGGATATGTGTGGTGTGCGATAGTAAGGGCAGGATCCCCACACCGTCCTGGACGTCTTCAGACACGTCTGCGGTTGTCGTCAGAACACAGTTGGAAACGGGACTCGTCACTAATTACTATACGTCCCCAGTCAGCGTCGTTCCAAGTTGATCGAGCCTCGAACAACTCCTGGACAACTCCTTCTTGGTGCGTCGTTTTTTTTGTTGTTGTTGTTATAGACTGTATATCAAAAGTTAACCCAAAAGCTATTTGATACAACCGTTTGTGAATTTCATGAGTGTAAAATTTTAAACTCCTAATGGCAAATTAATCTCCAGTTTTATCTTTCCTCCTAAGTAATATATTACATTGGTTTACATATTTGTTGCGATTAAAGTATACCAGGGCTCGAAATACCCTGGTGCACAGGTGCACTGCGCACATGAAAAAAAAATTGTGCACCTAATTTTTTCCCGTTGGGTGCACACAGTGCACATAACGTTAAAAAAAGAGGGGGGAACGTGTTTTATGTTATTTTGATGCTTGAACAAAATATTAGTATCGACCTCTCTTGCTCTAAAGGAAAGTAATTAAAATTCCTAAATAAACACTATGCGACCACAAAATAGCTGGGACGTAATAGGTTTATACAGGAGGAAGGTTTACTTGTGCCATGCCACAAGAACTTTCCGATGATCGAAACATTTTCCAGATGGCTCGGTTGAAGTGACTGTTGCGACAACCGTGCGCTAGAAAAGGAATAATTTAGGTGTTTAAATATTTTTATTTACTATCTACTACTAACCTATATAAACATACACAGCTAATAAAGTAGTTTACATTACATTAATGCTCTTATATTAAGTTTTTTTTTAAATATGCACCTAAAATAAAACCTGTGCACCTAATTTAAAAACTTAGTTGCACAAGGTGCACCTGTATTATAAAATCTATTTCGAGGCCTGAAGTATATCAATATTAATATTAGGGAAATATATGAATAGTAGCATTTAATTTGTAGATGTTATTCGCTACAAATAGAAACTAAATTTTCTTTTCTATGAACGACGCACGAATGAAAACACGAAATAAACTTCCATTAGACCTCGGAAACACTCAATATTTTCAAAAGTTTGTAACCATCAATCTGTAATTAGCCTATCAACTTCATAAAAATTCATTTGATGTTTCTAAGATATATTTTTCCTTATACAAAAGGAAGACCTACTCTGATGAATGTACAATATATTCCGATCTTTTTGGTTAGATGAATAATTATGTTTGTCGCTCAGATATTTTTAGAACGTCAGGAACTTTGGGTGTAATTAAGCTATAGATACATATGTTTAAACAAAGACTAATTACATTTGTGGTTTATTTTAAACTTACTAAGAATATTAGTTTGAAGCTGTACAAATCCTTTAATAAAGTTATTTTTATCAACAACTCACTCAAAAGTACTTGAAGTAACGCATAAATGGACCCTAATTTTCTGTTTATTCTTTTCATCAATATTGGTAACGTTTACTCTTTAATTCGACAAACATTTCAGCTTTTATCTTGTGAGAAATAATTGTAAGTTTTAAGTGGAAAATTCTAAATTTAGAACATTTATTATTCTTACTTTATTTAAACTTCTGAAATAGATCCTTGTGAAGTTCATTCAAATGTCTTCCCTTTGAATTCTACTGAAAAAAGTATAACCAAGAGGTACTTTCAAAGTCGCGGATTGAAAATCGTAGAGTGGTTTTTATTCCTAGTTGACTGGTTTTAACCGGTATCAGTTCAATCAGTTTCACTTTGGATTGATCCCGGATAGTCCGTTGTATTGCTTCATTGCAACGTTAATTCCACTACCTACCATCAATCAGTTTCGCAATCACACAAAATCTAATATAGTCTTTTTACATTTAGGGTTCATAACAGTTTTTAATACATAATTTTTAAGTAATAAGGGTAGTACAGAAACTCAATAATGTAAAAGTTGCTTCTTTTCTTGTATTTTGGAGGACGTGGTATCCCAGTTGAAAGAGTAGAGTATTAGCAACAGGAGGGTTGTGAGTTCTAAACTAAATCCAACCAAAGACCGTCGTGTACGTGGAAGGGATGCGACATCGATAGCAAAACATCGATGTTTTAAAACATCGATGTTCAAAATTAAAACATCGATGTTCAAAATTAAAACATCGATGTTGATAATACATCGACCCAAAAACATCGATGTTTGAAACATCGATGTTTTTAAAATTCAGTGCATTTAAACTTTTTCCCCCATTTCTTAAAATAGGTTTAGCAATTATTGATGCGACATCGACAGCAAAACATAGATGTTTTGAACTTTGATGTTCAAAATTAAAACATCGATGTTGATAATACATCGACCCAAAAACATCGATGTTTGAAACATCGATGTTTTTAAAATTCAGTGCATTTAAACTTTTTCCCCCATTTCTTAAAACTGGTTTAGCAATTATTGATGCGACATCGACAGCAAAACATAGATGTTTTGAACTTTGATGTTCAAAATTAAAACATCGATGTTTAAAATTAAAGCATCGAGGTTCAAAATTAAAACATAGATGTTGATAATACATCGACCCAAATACATCGATGTTTTGAAACATCGATGTTTTTAAAATTCAGTGCATTTAAACTTTTTCCCCCATTTCTTAAAACTGGTTTAGCAATTATTGATGCGACATCGACAGCAAAACATAGATGTTTTGAAACTTTGATGTTCAAAATTAAAACATCGATCTTGATAATACATCGTCCCAAAACCATCGATGTTTTTAAAATTCAGTGTATTTAAACTTTTTTCCCCATTTCTTAAAACTGGTTTAGCAACTATTGATGCGACATCGACTCCAATACATTGATGTTTTTTTCAAAAACATCAATGTTTAGAAAACATTGATATCGATGTCGCATCCCTACTTTTCAGATCCTTCATCCTTGGTCACTTTGGTCTAAAAGTATGTTCAATATGCTAATTATAAAAGTTATGCTATTAGGTTATTTTTTAAATTTTTATACCGGTAATTTTTATTTAAAAATAAAACATCGACAGAGTAAAAACATCGACAAGTATAAACATCGATGTTACAAAAACATCGATCAGAATACATCGATGTTTTTTTTAAAAACATCGACATCGATGTCGCATCCCTTGTACGTGGGGGCTGGTGCACATTAAATGTATCTTGGTCTTAAATATCCTCAAATTGATGTGGAGTGGAAGATTGGAGAGTTGGGTGACAGCTAATGTGTGAGACCTCGTCATCTGCCCGTAGCTCAAAATTACGAGGTGTAGTCCTCGGATCTTTTCCTTCGTGATTGTTCCCAGATTGACGCTAAAAGCCAGTTGTTTAGCTCCAGTGTGACGTTAGTTCAACTATCCGCACACACTTGACGGCACAATTCTATATAATTATTACCTCTTTTTATAAATGTATAATTCACAGAATCAAGTATGAAAACACATTGTTCTCATTTTTGAAAATATTCTAACACTAAATCATTGTTTTTTTAAACGTTAAAATATAATTAATAAATATATTAACTACTATTCTGAATGAAGTATGGTTACTTTATTATGAAAGTATACTTTTCCTAGTATAAGCTTAAACGTTCTGCAATATCTTCACGGAATTTTCAATAAATAACCAAGAAGAATTTAGCAGTTTATTAGTATGAAATGTACAAAACTCAAATTTGATTTTGTTAGCTAGCAAAATGTATTGGCAAGAAGAAATATCTATCACACTTTACAATATATTTTTACTAATGTAATTATTATTCTTAGGTTTCATAGTAGGTGTGCGCATCATAATTTTTAAGAAAACCGAATTCTTGTGTTCGTTTTAGTCCCTCAGGAATATAAGAATTTTAGTCTTTTGTCACTAAGCCTAACTCTTAAGAATTGGTATCATTGCATTACAAGAAAACGTTGCAAACTTCAATACTTTACTGTTAAAGTACGCATACTGCAGTACTTAGGATCTCAAAACACAAAAATACAACTTTACTACATAAAACATTACATGCAATTACCAATATACAGTATAATTACCACGACTGTCGATTAGCAATTATGTTTAATACTGAATACCGTTTTATAAAGTGAAGCAGTGCTACTTTGTCTACCAAAAAGCACTTCATGGTTGAGATGTTACACTACCATACAGAACTGTGTGGTTCGTTAATTTTTATAGCCTGGTTATGTTCATTGCTACATTCCTATTCGAGTATTTAGCAGTGTTTGAATTATATACATGCTGGCAGTAGTTGAGAGATTGGTGATTGTGTGATTCGGGGAGATCTGTATTAAGATCTTGGGTGTACTTCCGTATATTCGTGGTCATTGAATAGACGGGAAGATAGACTGGAAAGATGGACTGTTCTTTGTTGCTTGTAGAAGTCGAATGTACGGCGCCGTACGAAGAAAGGTCTGAATGCCAACAAAGAGTTAAACCGTAATTGGAATGGAAACAGTGTCTGTTATCACGCAGCTTTAGATAGTTGTTGGAAGTGATTGGTATCGCATTTTTTTTTTGGCAATTCAATCGTTCTCCGTCGACTTTCCATCGTTCGCATATACGTACTTAAATTTGGACGCATGTGTGTATGTATACATTCGTGTATGCTTGTGATTACGTTAGCCTATCTTTGTATTATGATGGTAAAAATAAATGCTAAAAGGAGGGAGCAGTAACCTTGGAACGAACAATTATTGACAATGCACAGTCAGATATTTCTGCATTAAGTGTATTTAAATACTTTGTATTAGCTTTTAAGTTTATTAGCTTATTTCGAAAAGTTTTTCATTAAAAAAGAAACATGCTATAAAATGAAGCGTATCTGTTCAATTTTTCTTCTAGTCTTATACTTTTAGTAAGGCTTGAAGGTCATAGATATTGAAATAAAATAACTAGACATTTACGATTTTTTCAAAGTAAGTTGAATGACTTAACTTTCCCATTACATTCTCATTTGTGATGGTTAACTTTCCTTTAAGTATAATTCCACTTACTGAACCAGATTATTTATTTATCTCATTTGATTAAATCATACTTAATCACCTCTCAAACAGCTTAGAACTTTTATTTATCCTTGAAAATTTGGAAAACATTTTCGAGTTGAGGACCAATCTTAAAACAACTCCAATCAATAGTGCTTTGCGAATTAGTTGTGACTTGAGGGAAGTAAAAGATATGGCTATGTAATAGAGATTTCTCTAATCCGCTTTCGTGGTTAATAGTCGCGAAAGCGTAATTTATGTTGCCAATTAAATTAAGAATGAAAGGGCATTTTAATAATACGTATGCATAATCCAGCTTTTATTTTTCAGACGAAAGAATATTTTTGATAACAGTAAACTAAACATAGGCAAGCAATTGATTTTTTAAATTTACCTTTTATTGATTTTTGAACGGGGTTTTACGCGGAATTTATGACAGTAAAGGAAAAATCAATTCTAGATTATGCACTCAGCAATGTTTTTGAACAATATGACAGCTCAGTGGATTTGTTCTCAGCTCTGGCAAATTTCGAGTTGAATCAATTCCTGTTACTTAAAACAAATGTATTTTTCACTTTGTGTCAGTAAAACTACATTTCCGAATTACCTAAAAAAACTACCTTTATGTTCATTACTTCATCTTATTTGCCTTGTGCTTGATGCAGTTTTCCAAAGAAGACATTTGCGCCATGGAATCTTACCAACCTAACTAGTACGCTATTGAATACGAATAGCGAACGAGAGGTCGTGGTGTTGCTTCTGCAACGGAAAGTGTTTTCTGTGCGTCTTCTGAATATGACGTCACTTGACTCATTTATAGAATACGATTTCACTACTTCACCAACAAATATTCCAAAAATGAATTTCTAATATACACTCATTGAAATAAAAATTTGCGCACCAAGAAATAGTTGTGGGATTGTAACGAAACTTGGCATAAAGGTACACGTCGACCAGATATGCAAATGATTAGAAATGCAACATGATTGCGCATTGCGTAATGCCACTAAAGGGCGTTGAACTTCGTTCTCCTTGGAGTATAAAACAGGTAAGCAGAGCTTGTTTAAGTGTACTTAATCTTTTGCAAAGGAAACACTGTGGTAGACTTGCCGTTACGCCTCCATCAAAGATAATATGAGCAGCTGTAAGAGTTCGAGAGGGGAAGAATCATCGGGATGATGGAAAGTGGGAGGTCAGCTCGGCGAGTAGCTCGTCAAGTAGGCCGTTCTGATTTTACTGTGAGGAGGTGTCGGGACCAGTGGACAGAAGAGACGTCATTTACACGGCGACCAGGCTCAGGACGCCCTCGACAGACCGGTCGTCGAGAAGACCGTTACATCATATGAAACGCATGTGTAGAACCAACTGCCTCATTGACCGCTATCCAGACACAGGCAGCACCTTCACTACGGGCCCCTGTGTCTTCCCGAACTATCGCAAGGCGCCTGGCTGAAGGACATCTGGTATCGCGACGCTCATTACGTGTACTGCCAATAACACCCACCCACCGAAGCCTCCGTTTGGAGTGGTGTCGCGCACGACGGGATTGGACTGTAATGGAATGGAGCCAGGTTGTCTTCAGCGACGAATGAAGATTCAATTTGAGCTGTGATGACAATCGTGTTCGTGTGTGGAGGCCCCGTGATGAACGCCTCAATCTCGCTTTACAGCGACACACCGCTCCCACAGCTGTTGTGATGGTATGGGGTGCCATTTATTACGATACACGATCACCCCTAATATTGATCCATGGCACAATGACAACCCTGCGGTACGTCCATGACATCCTTCAGCCACATATGATGCCACTCACGGCATCATAAACATTAAATTCCCAGGAGACATTTTTCAATGAGACAATGCTCGGCCACACACAGCAAGGATATCACAAGACTACCTCCGCCACATTACCACCCTTCCCTGGCCTGCTTGATCCCCAGATATGTCACCAATCGAGCATATCTGAGATCATTTGGGACGGCAAGTTGGACATCCTACGAGTTTGGTCGAACTAGAGGTGCATTTACAGCAACTGTGGAACGAGATGTCTCTGGACATTATGCGGAACTTGTATGCTTCAATGCCCGCTCGTATCGTATCGTGCATTCGCGCTAGAGGGGGTCCAACAGAGTACTAAAACTTTCGTTCATTTGTACTTTTTTCTGCAATAAATTATCCTTTTTTTTAATTTTCTAATCACTTTCTTATATCAAAGTAGTATTTACATGTGTAAAATTTCGTTTCATTTTGACGACTTTTTCTTGGTGCGCAAATTTTTTATGTCAATCAGTGTATATTGATAGTTGATTGGTCAACGTCAATTACATACATGTCCATAAATTAAGGATAACGCCAGCTCCGGCAAATAAAGGTTCAGAAACAAAATAAACGTGACTTATTGATAAGCCTATTTATTAAGCAAAAGATAAAGAACAAAAAAGATGGTGTTTGTATGATACCATTCATAAAAACTACGATTTTTGCTCACTGAAGCAATTACAAAAATTATCGACTTAGCATCACATGTTGGTATGATTGGACATTGTATGTCTCCCAGACGATGAAATACAATCAGTACAACGCCTAGGCATGCTGAGGATCAAATTATCAAGCTGATCTTGGATTGGATTGGACGCCGCAGGCGGACACTGTTTCTGCTGTGCGGCTTTCAGCTGTATAGTAAGTCCGCCTTACGTAGGAGATTCTGGGATAAGGGAGAGCTAAGCAATCCACAATACATACATAAACATTTAAGTACACAGAAGGGGAAAGGCATGTGAAGGGCAAAACGTGTAAGCACAAAAATACAAATTGACAAAAGAAGAGGATGACAAAGTTTGAAAAATTGACGCAGAACAAAATGAGAAAACAAAAACAAAAAAAAGAACACAAACATAAACACAAAAAAAAAGAACACAAACATAAACAAAAAACAAAATCAGAACAAAAAAAAACATAAAAACATTTTCAAAAAAAATAATAATAATGTTACATACAGAAGTTAGAACGTTAAATACAGATGTCAGACAGCCAAAATGAACTATAAAAGTTTCGAAAGAAAAGCAAAGTTATTTTGAGAACTTTTAACTTAGACTTCTCAGCTCTCACAGATATAATCAATGTTGGAGCTGAGAAATTCCATCACTTTAAGGATTTTGTGGTGGCGGTGTCTGTTTTTGGCAGTATTTTGATACCAATGAGAGTAGTGTTGCAGAGAAGGTTTCAGCAAATGCCACTGACTTGTGAGATCACAGTCAAAAAGGTAGTGAATGGGATCACCTTATCGGCCGCATATACACAGCGCACTAGTTCGAAGGTGGAAACGCTCTAGATATGCCGGAAATGGTCCATGGCCTGAGAAAAATTGTACCAGCTTTGAGTTCTGGTATTTTAGGTATGTTGAAATGTTAGGGAAGAATTGATGAGTGTATCTTCCTTTGGTAGAAGTATCCCATTCTGCTTGCCATTGGTTCAAGATCAGTGCATCAATAGAACTTGATCATTTGCACCTAGGCCACTTTAGACTGGTTGTTTGGTGAGAGATCCCATTTGCTGCAGATTTCGCAAGAAGGTCTGCTTGTTCATTTCCCTCGATGCCAGCGTGTGCTTTAACCCATGAGATTTTAATTTGGGGTATTTCAGGGAAGATCACTCCACTCCGCAAAAAATGCTCTACGAAGTTTCGGTACACATGTAGAATGTGGTTGATGGGCTGCAATTCGTCGGCCAAGCATGTACAACACATGCTCTATCGGATTCAAGTCAGGTGAGAATGTTGGCCATTCCATACGGGTGATATCCTCAAATTCAAGGCATTCGTTTACAATGTTTGCACGGTGAGGACGGGCATTGTCATCCATAAACACAAATTCAGCGCCCATGGCACCCCTAAACAAACGTACATGTTGTTCCAGAATGATGTCCCGATAAATTTGGCCTCTCATGGTTCCGATTTGAACATGTAGATCTTTTCTGGAGTCCAGTATAATTCCGCCCCAAACGAGCAAACCTGCACCACCCGGTGTCGTTCAATGATGTTGTCTTGGTGGTAGCGGGTACCTGGCGTTCTCAATATGAACGTCCGCCGTGAATCAGACTGTAAGCTAAACCTGGACTCGTCGGAAAACACCACACAAGCACACTGTGACCATGTCTACACATTGCATGTTCTCTACTCCAGGCTAACTGCTGGCGACAGTAAGTTGCCGTGAGCAGAACACATCTGACAGGAATGCGAGCATATAGACCAACGTGTCCCAAACGTCTGTAAACGATTTGCCTTGAAACTGTCGTACCCGTGGCTGAAGATGGCTGACGAGAATGGTCGTATGCTGTGCTCCGTCTGCTACTTTTTGCAGTTACAGCCAAATACCGGTTGTCATTTGGCGTTGTAACTCGGGGTAGATCTGTACTTTAACGTCTACTGACATTTCCATCATTTTGGAATCGTTGCCAAGCCTAGAGATGACACTTTGGGCGATTCCAAGTTCCACTGAAACTTCCGTCTGAGTACGACCACATTCCAGGCGGCCGATAATTCTACCAAGTAAAAAATCCTTGACATGCGTCCTCTGTGCCATAACTATTCGGTTGCGGCATTGAGCGGCTTAGAGAACGCTTGTGAACGATTTTACTTCTTTGCAACCATTCCTTATATACACCTCTCTTACACTCTAGTCATTGTGGTCATCTGATGGCTTCATGTAATTTGGATATTATTTTTGAAGATGTGTGCGATAATTCTAAAGGTGAATTTTTACTTTAGAATTCGATTTCAGTGTGATTCTGAATTATCCTTAATTTATGGACATGAGTGTAAATTAATCGTCAAACGTAGCCAAGCCTAACTTAAATTATAAGTTACAGGGTTAACCTATATTTTAAGGTAACTCCCGATATGTATCATACAAGAGCATTTACATTGGTGTTCAAAGTTAAGAGATTTGCAATTATTGTCGAATTTCTCGAAAAGTACTGAACAAAAGGCAAAGCCAATGCTTCCAAACAGATGTAAATCTTCAGTGCCGAATACGTAAAAGACCTGGCGCATTTAGAGGAATATGAATTCCGTGCTTCGTTTGCTCACTCACCTCGACGAATTTCGTGGTGGTTACTTTTTTTGCAACATTTGGTGAAATTTAACAGCAAACAGTTAAAATGAGTGACTATCAAAGTTTGAATGATGGAATGAGGTGGAGACTTGTCGATAGACTGCAAGCAGGTCCGTCTCAAGTACATAATCATGAACGTTACGCTAAGTAAAGCTTGTGGAAACAGCTTAAGATGCAGAGAAGGCCTGGACAAGGTCATCCAAGAGCCACGACGGTCAATGAAAATCGATATTTGTCCATTACAGCTAGGCGTAACATTAGAACACCAGCTTCTCAGAACTCTTCCTGACCATCATGTGGCCACAGGAAGCCGAGTTTCAAGGGTTACCGTTTCTAGAAGGCAGCACGAGAGAGGTCTGTTTGCAAGAAGACATGCTGTTTGCGTCCCGCTCACTTCTGCGCACAAGAGTCCTTTTAGCATGGTTCAGGGAACATCGACTTTGGACCAGGGATCAGTGGTGGACCATTATATTCATTAATGAGTCTCGGTTAAGCCTAACCACTGATTCTCGACGCGTGTTCATCTGGAGGGAACCATTGACCCACTACCTGTCCTCCAACATAGGAGAAAGAGACCACTATGTCAGCGGAGATCTGATGGCCTGGGCAGGCATCATGTTGTATGGGCTGACAGACCGCCATGTCTTTGACAGAGGCTCAGTGATTGTTGTGAGGTATAGGGATGAGATCTTACAGCCCTATATTACCCTTTCCAGGAGTGCAGTTGCTTTGATTTCATTTTTATGTACGACAACGATCGTCCACGTAGGGCTAATTTTATCGACAATTTTTTGGAAAGTAAGGATATTCGCCGGATGGATTGGCCAACCAGATCTCCAGACCTAAACCCTATAGAGCATTCCTGGATAGTTATGGGAGGGAAAATTTTCCCTCCTAGAACAATCCAGGATCGGAAAACAGCGTTGCTGTTAGAGTGAGACCGAATACTACAGGGATTAAGGTTTTTCATTGGCCTTATGCCGGAAGTGATAGCCACTTGTGAAGGAGAACCCAGTGAGAGGACCATCATTGCTCCTAACAAAGAACAGCACAATTTTACTTCCATGCCCCTACCCCAGAATCGAACCAGGAACCTTCCTATCCAGAAGCCAACACCTTAACCACTAGACCGTTTGGTCGGCTCTACAGGGATTCGTAAACTGTCTTATTTCCAGTATGACTTTGTGCGTTGTGAGAGCTGTATAACTGCAAAAGGAAGCGACCATATCCCCTATTCACCCATTTTTCGGGTCGATATTGTAACCACTGTTTTAGACCCTGTGCTGATGAGTCTAAATTGTTCCAGTTGTCCAGTAGTTCTGGAGATAATCGTCCAAAGGTGCAAATTCTCTATATTTTGCACCAGTGTAGATAGCGGAACTAAAATCTCCTTCTGTCTAATTTGCATGTGTGTTTACGCTGAAAATCACTCTCACAAATAGGAGAAAATGCCTATATTAATTAAATAAAATCGTATTATTGTGGCTACAATTTTCTAAACAAGTTGTTTGATATTTCTAGCTTGGATGAGTAGCTTAATTAATATAGGTATAGCTTGAAATTCATGATGATTATTATTATAGTTAATCCATTTATAATCCGTTTTAATTCAGTAATAAGTACAATTCAATTGCGAGTTTTATCACATCCTGTATTGTTGTAATTGATATCACGTTAAAACAGAAAGGTCAATTCAAAATTATTCACATTTTATGTTTTTTATGTGATCAATGCATTTAAATATTGCATTTTTAGTTAAACTCTTCGTAATTTGAAATTAGAATTATCATTTTTTTTAATTTCTCGTCCAGTTTTATTTTTATCTGATTAAAAATGTATACAAGTTCTTAAAGACTTCAAAGTATTATAATTAAATTTTAACATACATTTTAAAATTCTGTTAAAATTTCAAAGAAAAAATGCTAATTTTTGTTAATAACAATTTCCATTTTCCAATTACAAATTTAACCAATACTTTTGGTCTCTTTCCTTAAGTTTTCTATAACTATTTTTAAAATCGATTTTAGCTACAAAAAAATCTCTGTAAAGCCTCATACATTCCCCATGACCTATTAAAAATGTACTAAGGGTATGTATTCATCATATATACTCATTTAATGCAGTAGGTGTTGCAAAAAGATGACAGTCAGATGAATTAGTGAGTTTTCAAGAACTGGGTGGATATATCCCGTAAAAATGATAGTTGAATTGCCTCATTTTCCTCGAAACTATTTTATCGCCATTCCCCGAATTTTGATACTCGGAACTTTTCTTTGTAAAAAAATATATTGATCTGTCTTCTCACTCCATTTCTCCGAAGTATTATAAATTCTAAAAAAATAAAAGAGATATGAAGCGGGATTCTCGACTAAAATCTAGAATGGTTGAGCTCAATCTGAAAACCAAGATCTATCGAGCTATTATTTTTTTATTTGTAGAATTAAATGCTGGAAAATGAAACCATATATCACACACAACTCACTTTATTATTTTATTTAACTGCAGTATGACTAAGACCTATGGAAAGTCTCCCTGCGATATATTGATAAGCCACAAAAAAATATTCACTTATGAGAAAAAAAAAATTAAAGCAAAATATTCAAGAGAATCAAAAGAACTCTTGACTATTTGAATGAATGCGTAATACTTGGAAGTTTAAGATAACATAACGTTTTGAGTAGTGGATGAATATAATTCAAGGAATAATTTTAAACTTGAAAATTGCTAAGAAAAATTGTTAATAATTTGAAAAGTGATTATCGTTATGTTGCCCGAGGCTCTTCATATGCATTTAAAATCGTAAACTCGAAATTGTATCTAGCTTATAACATCCACACTAAGTAGTTCATCCAGTTCATTTTGAAGGTATAGTTGGAAGAAGAGTTTGATTCCGGTAATAGTATCAAGGAACGTTTAATTTTTGATGATATGAATAAAGAATTCCAAAATGTAGTTTCCGCGTGTGGTTTAGTGCTTGAACTGTCAGTAATACCCAAAAGCAACAAAAATAAACAAAATCCAAAGGATAGATTTAATGAAACAAATACTTCAATGATGAAAGACTTAAAATTAGTTACAAGAGACTTTCCAGGCGACCAATCGGTCTAGTGATAAGGACGATGGCTTCTGGATCGAAAGGTTTCTCTTTTAAATCTGGTGTAAGGCATGAATTTTCGTTCATCTGGAATAAATGTGTGCCTTTTATGTAAACGTGTTGCGCCTAGAATGTGTGGTATGTATACGAGAATTAACCCCGGGGAGCACCACGGTAGCAGAAAGAGGTTCACAAATCCTCTTGTACCATAACAAGTTATGTTCATATGGCAGGGTATTGGAAAGAAAAGATAAAATCCCCCACCCAACTGTGCATATTTGGTTTCCAAAAAACCTAGTTCGCTAACTAAATTACGTAGAACAGACTAAAAGGAAATTGATTGAAAAGGATTGAATTGAAAGGTCAACAGATGAATGTTAAACGTATGAAAAGCGATAATATTCATAGAGCATTGCAAAAGATACCAATAGAACTATACAAAAATCATAAGAAGATTGCCTCTTTCTGCAAAGCACGAGTAAAAGTTATCGACATGCATCGAATATCGTACTTACCAGGTGGGTGAGATGAATACCTGTATATGTGTAAAAAGACTATAAATGCATACTTCTGCATGCTGAAGACTGCTTTGATGCTAAAACTCTAGTTTCCTTCGATTTCAGACCCTTAAATTATCACTTCTATATTTTAAATGTGAATTTTTAACGTTTTATAATCTGTTTAACATAAATTTAAATATTTTAATCCTTATATTAAGGTGAAAAATTAGGTAGCTAGTTGAATTAATGTCGTACTGAAGCAACATTATAATGCGAAAAGTTAAGAATAGAATGGTCTTATGCAGGTCTACATATATCCTTTTTAATATTATAGTCTACAACTTTTCAATTCTAACTCACCTAATCGTACTGAGTACAGTGTCCCAAAGGTTTAAGCTTTTGCTGTAAAATTTACTTACAAAGAGAGCACAATGAAGTTTCTAAATCGAAGTTTCGGGGACCTTAACTATTTTCATTCGTTTTAAAATTTGTTCTTAAATCTTAAGTTCATAACGTGTTGCCAATGTTTACAGTTTCAATATTAATACTTATAGAGATGATTTATGACAACTTTATACGATACATATACAGGGTGTCCATAAAAGAATGTCCCAGTTTCAATGGCATATTATAACAGTTTAATTTAGACTATTTACAGCAAATCATGTATCAAATTGAAGGTAAACTCACATAGTTTTTCTTACAAATGTTCAATATGTGCATCTTAAGTTATAGGGCACACATCTAACCTAAAATCCAATTCTTCCCACACTATGGTTAACAAGTACGGAGCAATAGCATCTTCAATTCGGTGTCTCAACTCTGGCAAATCATTAGGTAGCGGCGGAACGTAGACACGATCTTTTATAAATCCCCAAAGGAAAAAATCGCATGGCGTTATGTCAGGTGAACGTGGAGGCCATCGAAAAAGAGCTCTGTCGTCTCGACTAAACGACCAATCCAACGGTCAGGGACTTAGACGTACAAAATCTTTCGTACAAAGAGATACCAATGGGGGAGGGGCTCCTCCTGTTGCCCAATAAAGTTTACAAGTTCACCCTCAATTAACTGTGGAAAGAGCCATTCTTTCAACATATTCAGATAAGCCACCCCTGTTACGGTAAGAATTGGACTTAAGGTTGGATGTGTGCCGTATAACTAAAGGTGCACGAATTGAACATTTGTAATTAAAACTAGGTGAGTTTACTTTCAATTTGATTTGTTATAAATAGTCTAAACTAAAATGTTATAAAATACCATTGAAACTGGTACATTCTTTTGTGGACACCCTGTATAATAGGATGGTTTCCACTAGAAATATTTTTCGAAACACTAGACTTATGTGAAGTAGTCTTTAATTTGCTTTAGTTATAATCGTGTTTTTTCTTTAATGAAATAAGATCCAGATTCTGCACAAAAGCGCTTTATCCAAACTTTTAACTCGAAAATTCCACTCTACTCTGGGCTGTAGGAATAAAATTTAACTAAGCATTGTTACACTACAATAATTTAAACGTGTTTCAAGTTTAGTATTCTATCACGAATTGTGTCTAAATCATAAAGGCTACTTTCTTATTTATCGTAAATATTTGGATTAAATAATACATTTAGAAAGCTTGTCAATGAATACACCTTGGTGATAAATAGAAATAGTGAAACTTTATTCAGTAAAAATTAGTCTTCGTAAAATTGAATTCGCTCGAATGAATTTTGCATTAAATATGTATATTTTCCTCCCGCCTCGATTAAGGACTATGAGTGCAGTAAGGAACAAAGGAAGGGTATTGAGAGAACGTACCTTCAATTTTTATTTTATTCCCGGACAGAGGAGTGTTCCCTGAATTTCCATATGCAAAATATTGAAGTCTTACTATACTACAGGCATATTTACCCCCCCCCCCTACGTGTTGGTTCTACCAACAAATAAAATACCCCTCTAAAGGTTGGTAGAGAGTAGCTTAAAGTGTAGCGTTTGCAGGGAAATGTCTGGAGGCGTTCATATCTATCTCATTTAAAATGCCACACCCAGGCTTGGAGTAATTAGAGGTTTTCCTTTGCCTTGTGCGGCTGGGGACAGGAGTGATCCGTCTTCCTCGAAAAAGTTCCATTTGTTCGCACGAAACTCAATATTACTTACCTACCTCATCCTACGTTAATAAGGTGCGGCGTTCCTCTTAGTTAGAATTGCACCCACGGTAAGGCAATTGTACAACAGCACTTTGCACGATGGCCATCATACACTTTAACCTGTGATGCCCCGACGCATTGTAAATGCATTCCCTGGCCTAGAATTAGAAGAACCTGGCCTACCTTTACAATACAACCATCTTACGCTTTTAACAACAATAGCTATTTGTTAAAAAAATGATCCGTGCTGTCCTCAGGTAATCATAAACAGTAGGGTTTCTGTCACCTATGCAAAGTCTAATTCTGCTCAAAGCTAGTTGTACCTCTCAGCGTCACGAGATTTCCCAGTGGTGAAGTATTTACCCCATAACACATCTACAAAATGACTATATCTATTGGTTGGACGAATCCTTGAATTTTTTTCAATCGTTAATAAAGATTGTATTTATCACTTCTTTGGAATAGAAGCATTTGAAACTATTCTATTGGTACTTTACTTAAAATATAATCCTTTGGAACTATTTTATTGCTCCTTATTTTGGTATATAATCCTTAGGAAAGATTATGTTGGGCAAGAAGATCAAAATTGGTTCGAAGACATTCAGAGAAAACTGCAGGTTGCAAGGTGGAATCATTTGAAACGCGTCTTTTGATACTTTACTTGAAATATAATCCTTTGTGGAGCTATTTTATTGCTCCTTCCTTTGGTATAGAAAGCTTGGGAAAGATTCTATTGGGCAAGAAGATCAAAATTGGTTAATAGCCATTCAGAAAAGGCTGCAGGTTAGAAGGTAGAATCATTTGAAACGCGTCTATTGATATTTTACTTGAAATATAATCCTTTGTGGAACTATTTTATTGCTCCTTGCTTTGGTATAGAATCCTTAGGAAAGATTCTGTTGGGCAAGAAGATCAAAATTGGTTCAAAGCCATTCAGAGAAGACTGTGGGTTGCAAGGTGGAATTATGTGTGCGAACCCCTCAGAGGGTTAAGTACATAAATTCCGAAAGTTTTTAAAACCTTATTGAGGGTACTGTATTATACAACAAGGGAGTCCGTGATAAATTTCAGGGGGTCCGCGAAATGCATTCAACATTTCACTAGCTTTAATAGAGAACTTTCAAGAAAAAATGTCCACCACTTTCACCTCTTCTTTCCCCTTTATATTCTAAAAGAAATTATTAAAAATGTCAAGAAAATGTTTCAAAATTGAGCTACTGAACTTGCAGGTAAGGACGTATTGAAGCGATGATCGTAATATCACAACCGGATGCAGTACCACTATAGCAAAATAAATGTATAGTTTAATGGGTAGAAAGAATGTAAAAACATGCTCCTGTATGTTGTCAAACTATTTTTTTAACTTGTTTTTCTTTATTTCAGAACCTTAAATCGTCATCCCTAATCCTTAGATATATAGTTTTAGCGTTTTATAATCTAACTATACAAATAAAATTGGAGTATTTGTGTCCTTAATCCTTAGATATATAGTTTTAGCGTTTTATAATCTAACTATACAAATAAAATTGGAGTATTTGTGTGTGCATTAAATATTTTCACACAATTTCAAGTTATTTATCCTTTTTGGGTCCTTCTAATGCAAAATCAGTGGTTTCCGTGTTTGGTGTCTATATATGTGTGTGCCCGCACCAAGTCAAAACGTCTGGTTTGTTCACACTGAAGATCCCTTTCACAGTGATTCGAAGTTAGTCATACATTTCTGCATTTTGACACCGTATTAGTAATTTTTTTAAAATCTTAACTACCAGTTTAGCGAAGTTTTTCTTTTTAATTCGAATGTCTAACACACGAAGAAAGTAATACAGGTCCCTCTAAGGGTGAAATTTGAAATTTTATAGCGTTAAAAAAATTCACATTGAAAATCATTTTTGAATGTCTTTTTAATTTCGTCACTTTCTCAGATGTTTATTATGTATGTTTTTTTTTAATTCCACTAACTTTTCAAACACCCTGTAGATAAACTTGTAAATACGTCTTTTTCGGAAACTTCAGTTCAAAATTTTCACAAATTAAAAACAACGTGTGAAAATAATGACTCATTATAAATCAGATTCTGATACAATTAAATACTTTATTTTACACTTAAAAAGATTTACAACATTTGTTTTATAACTCATATAAATGACACAACGCTCGTGGTTTCATTACGAGACATAAAAAACATAACAAATATCTAAAGATAAATTTAACATAAATTGAACATTTCATTTATAGCTTAATAGGACAAGTCTCATAATTATTTTTTTAAAAGAGAATTTCTACGTCGATTTATTATGTACTGACGATATAGAAAGTTAGAAATGGATCTTTATAAATGTGAACTAAAATTATTTTCCAAGTAGAGGAAATTGTTATCTTAGCTAATGCTATGAAAATGAAATATTTAAATTCATCAAACCTGATCCATTTATGTAATTTAGGATAAGTAATTTAACTCAAAGATTAGACAAATATCTTTCTTTCAATCTCTTGTTGACAAAATGTTTCAAAATCTAATAGAACTCTTTCAACGGAAGATATATTCATCAACGTTGAGGAACAGAGTAAACATTAAAATAGTTACTGCATTAATATAAAATTTTACAGCTAGTTTGTATCTTGTCTTGAAAGTTTCCTACGTACATCATTTGAAACAAAATAAAGTTTAACACATAAAAATGCGTCAAAAACAGAACGCGTAACAAACGGCTCGCCCGGAATCCATCGTTTACCAAAATTATTATTTAGAAATAATTCGACTATATGTATTAAAGGATTTTATCTATTTGACCTTTGATCTGGGTTGTTTTTTTAAAAAGGTAAACAAAAGTATTTAAATTTTCTTACTTATTTTGGTTTGTGGCTTGTTTTCTTTTTGTTCAGTTACAACTCGAATCACGTGAATGTCTAGTTAACAGTATGTATCTTTAAAAAATTGAATTCGCTCGTCTTCAATAAGTAACTGGAAACATTTCGAAATTAAGGAAAGGAAGAAAAATATTCAATCAATGAGACTATAAAAATAACAATAAATTGGAAATGATGGTCACCAGCGTTTGATTAAAATCAAATCAAAGGAGAATATATAAAAGAAATCGACACAGATACCTATATTGCACATTTCTTCGCAAATCATTTTTTCTAATGTTATATTGATATAAAAACATTTATAATTACATTAACATTTCAAATGAACAATAAAATAATATATTGATAAATCATCCACACACATTTTGACAATGATTGACTACAACACATGTAAAACATGAATATGTGATCTATTTGATAGAATAACTTTGTCGAAAGTAAGGTTTCCGACCAGACACACACTATATATACACTTTAACATATAGACAACAATCTAGATCGTAGACACGCATGTTTCATAATAATTTACGACACATACAACTAGTTTGGATTATTAAACATTCAACAAGAACTTAAAAATAACTTAAGGTTTCGAGGTGGTGTCGAAACGCTTGGTGCAGTTGAAATCAAATTTGTAATAACTTCGGATATTCGCTAGTTTATACAATGAGTTGAAACAATATCTTTGCCCCAAAATGGAAACAATTGTTTTCTCATATTTAAGTACACCGTTCTACTAATTAGAACTTAAAAAGATACATTCACTTTACTATTGAAAAAAATATATTTGTAGAGAGACCCAATGATCAGCAGTATGGTGATGTAAAAGTGAATAAAGAACTTGGTAATTAAAAGAGTTAAATTTGGAAATAGTAACCATCACAATATGCTATTTAATTTCATAATACTTACATTTAAAGTAACATTTTTAAGATTAAAAATTAATGAAATTTGAGACTCAAATAGTCACTGTGCATATGATCCCGTGTCTAGTCCCAACGTGTCCAGGTTGACTAATAAATTGAATTACACTAAGACGAATGTGTACTTTTCTAATTATTATGATTATTCAACCTCAGTGCTTTGTTAGATACTAGGTAGTACAAAGTACGAATTAAATAGAAATACATTGGATTGAATTTTTAACAATACTGATGAACAACGGATGCTCAAATAAGAATATATTATGATTAACAAAATAAACTTGTTAATAAACACGGATTCTGATGAAGACAAATCATAGTTTTTAATTTGAATAAGTACTAAAGAAGGAAACAACCTGAAAGCCTATAATTATACATAATATAACCATTACACTTTGCTTATGGAATTGCGCAAACAAAAAGTCAGCTCCCCACTAAAATGTTTTGAAGCTTCAATGAGCATCAAATATTTAAATGATATTCATGATACCCGTTTCTCGGCGACATATAGCAAAAGTCTATCACTCAAATATAATACAAATAATATACATTTTAAACAGTATGAGATGACAGAGTAAAGGTTGCGAAAGAGATCCTTAAAATTCACTAGTACGAAAGTAATAATTCGAATTCTTTGATGCTCAATACGAGGAATGAGGAAAAGAAATTTACTATAAAGTATAGGTGCTTTAGTCCTCTGTATGACATATTTAAAAGCTAAATTTGATTTACTTTTGAAGTGAAACTTTTTTTATTTAACTTAATGTTGATAATGTAAAGGTAAAATAACGAAATTTAAAACTAAACTAAATATTCCTTTATTTAAAATTTTTAACATTTTGCTATTGAAAAGTCCAAATAATAAAAATTTTATATTAATTATACGATGACTTCATTTTTAAAAAAAGTTTAAGATTCATTCGTGACAATTTATAAAGTGAAGCTTGTGTATGGCTACTAGTGTCACTGTTTTCCCTAAAAGTTGTCACGAAGACATTTGGCTTTTACGGACGCAATGAAATTCTGTGCCGTGAAGAGTTTCATTTCATACAGGTGGTCACTTAACAGGTAGGATCCAACACAGATTTCACTGTATAACTTGTTCGATTTGAAACAAAAAAGAACAGACCATGCAACCTCTACGGTCAAATACGGAAACATGTTTGAACATCGTTAACGAACATTAAAAAACGAAAGGAACTGATTTTCCCTTGAAGGTCGATGTGAGCCCAAGCAATAAATACACTATACTAGTGGCATTTTGTCGGAATTGCTTTAAGAGCATTCAGCAAAGGAGAAACCTTTCTCTCACAAGAAAAAGAAAAGTTTTTACAAAATCAACACATGGCTTCTATTTGTACCACTAGAGGGCTCTCCGTCGTCGGAATGTGATGCCATCCAAATCAATGCTACACATAAGTTGGTGAAAGAAGATGGAACAAAAGTGGCTGATTTTTGTGACTATAGATGTTCTTGGGATTCAAAGACATTCAAAGGGATAAGATTCGTCTGTTGTGAGGTTGTTTCTGAAAGAAAACCAAAAAACATTTTTAAATTTACAGGTACAAAAATATTCTGAAAGTAATCATTCACGACAGTGAACAAGATAGTGATTCTTCTAATAAAGTTTTTTGTACAACTGCACTGAAATGATATTCACCAATGATACGATCATTGGTGTTGTTTCATTTGGTTTATACAAATATAAGCCTACTTAAAAACTAGCGAAACAATAGGTGGTTTTATGAATGTGTCCACCTTTCTCTGTTACAGCTCTCTAAATGAATTGATTGTGAACGGGTCCTAGCTTTGAGTCCCGTGATTCAAAATTAATGTATGTAGCGATTTTAACACCTTGTGCACAAAAAATAATGTATAAGTGCGACAAAACCAAAACAATCTATACAGGTCGGGAATAAAATTAAATTACCGAATCTTAGCAAAATTGTTTCGTAAAGTGAATACTAGGGAATTTTATTAAGATTTCTTTAGGGTTGCGATTTTCAATGTGGAGATGATCCCTGAAATTGGTTACGGCTTTAACATTGGATATCTCCGATGTAAAGATAGTTAATTCATGAAATTTCATATTTGGACAAATTGACTGAGTAGAATCTGATTAAGGTATCAAATATGGTGTTTGCCGTTGGAAAATTTTGTTGTTTATGTAAAATTTGATACGAAGACTGTCTTTTATTACATGTTTTTGCATTTGAATTTGAAAAGGATGTTATTTCTTATTGAATGATATAATTGAATTTGCTTTACAATGAATAGTGCTCGAAATAAAAGGGATGGTTCGTTTTTTCGACTGTTCGACTGTACAAGGAGAGGAAGAACCTTTTGGGAGGGGTATTTTCCGGAAGGGCAGTATTACCAAACTTTTCCCTATATGTGCGGAAAATAGTCATTATGAAGTAAAAGACTGGAAAAATAAGGTTCCAAAAATTTCCAAACGGATAAAAATTCATTATCCCATGGCTCAATGGTATTTGCCACTGATCAATAAACCTGCGAGTTGTAGGTGAGGCAGATTAGACTCCGATAACAAGCTACATTTCGCTCTTCTGTGTTGCTAAAACTCCTTGTGTGCATATCCATTACTTGACATTGTCTGTCTTGTGCCTGGAGCAGTTAGGCCAAATACGGTCCTCAAGCCCAGATACTAAATCAATCAACCCTACACAGCCATATATACAATACGAGGTCTGATAAAAGAATATCTAATATTTGATTTTAAAAAAT
Source organism: Metellina segmentata (assembly GCA_947359465.1). Classification (NCBI taxonomy): domain Eukaryota; kingdom Metazoa; phylum Arthropoda; class Arachnida; order Araneae; family Tetragnathidae; genus Metellina; species Metellina segmentata. The sequence continues at coordinate 83,884,129 of OX375878.1, read as the reverse complement.
CGTGCTACTTTATACTTATTTAACCTATTCTTCCCTTCGAAATAGGTTCTTTTTTCTCATATGCTCAACTAAAACGGCTGGAGAGCAGCGGCAGACTCTTCCTAGCAGAGTTGTAACATAATTGAACACATGAGCAATATGATCCAAGACAGCATTTTCCAAAGTCCAAGACTCAGGAATACAATGGTTGAAGCAGTGAGGTCGATTTTTTTTTATTATATCTCGAACACGTTTCGATTCCTTCTTTCAACAGTAACGTGTTTGTTTAATTATATTATACGTATATCGTCACTCAAACTACTAAAGGTAGTATGTCAAAAATTCCATTTTTTTCTTTTATTATTGCTATATGTGGCATTTTTAGATTACACCTGGTTGCAAAATCTCTTATGTCATCAGCTGATCCAATAAAAGTTACAACCAAATGTATATAGAATCAAATCATAAGGTCGTCTTAGTCTTTTTGCTCTCTAGAGAAATGTAGGTTTTAGACATAGGAGAAACTCGAAGTCCTGTTGAAGCTAAACTATTCGACCTGGAGATTGTCAGATTTAATTAAAATAAGCATTGTTTAACTCTGAGTACAATATATCATTCCTGAAATGTCATAGTTTCACTACTTTTTTTTATCAATGATTCTTTTTTTACAGAAAAAGTCAAATCAGACGGTCTTAACCCATTACCAACAGGTTCACTTTATGGGAAGTAGGAAAGGTTGATTTTCAGTCGAAAAGTAGCAGACATTTTTATTTTATAGGGCAATTTAAGAATATTATTTACAAAATTCACATGTAAAGTACTAGTTGCCTTCTTCTTCCGCTCCAATGCAGCTTTCGTAGACATGTCCTTGAAACTTCGGTACCCGGTCTTGCCCCGTGTGCAGTGGTTGTTGTGGAAATTATTTGAATCATAGATGGCGTTGGCGTTTCTGACGTCATGCGCCTTCCCTCCTCTCCCACACATGCAGCTTTTGTCAGTTGAGGTTAGAATTTTTATTTGAATTCGATAAGAACATAAGCGTTCTTAATTTCATTGATTATATTAATGTTTTGATTTGAATTAATATGTAAACTTTTCTTTTTCTGTAAAAGTGTAAAATACTAATTAAACTTTAATTCAACCTAAGAATATCTTCATCGTCATTTTTATATGTTTCTAAAAATACCACTGAACTAATTGACTATTGAAATCCCTCAATTCTGCGTCGTTGTGAAAACGAAACAGAACCACGCTACTATTGGACTAAGTCCTCATTGTTTGTTAGGGTATAAATCCTTTGTAAACATATAAAATAGCTGCACCAAATGGAATTTTTATAACTGTATTACTATTAAATAAGGATAGTTTAAAAGTAAAAGAACATTAGCGAGTTGACATAGTTGTTGTTGTTGTTGTTTCTCATGCCTACACTGGCAGACCAGAGGAGTGCCAGGCCCGTCGAAGACGGCAAGAGGCGAGGGGGTGCGCCTTCCATGTTATTGAGCCCCATTGGGAGGAAATCCGACTTTTCTCGACATACATGACACATCCGTTTTACAGGAAGGCCCCTTTCATACATCCATTCACTCACACATATCGTGATTTAGATCCCAATCAGAGGCCGATAACCCCCTGATCAGGTACCCCCAGAGGTATTGTTTTGGTATGGGAACATGGGGGACTTTGTGACCACGACCTATTTAACGTGCCCCAGTCACCATTAGTGAACACGACGGTCTTTAGACAGGTCGAAGCGCCGATCTCGCAATCATCAGAATTGCAGGCTCCGCCGAGAACAGAACCCACAACCCTTCTGATGCGAGCCCGACGCTCTATTGACTGAGCTACCGCGGCTCAGTTGACATCGTAAAAAAATTGACCTACCCAGACGCCGTGAATTCAACAATCTCAACGTCAACATGGCAGTTCCTTCTTCTAAACTAGTGAAGTGTAATTCAGAATCTGTCCGTTAGAAAGCAGAACTAATGGCGCCAGAATCAAAGTACCCGGTTTCATCTCACTACCTGGTCTTACCACACTTTCCACTAAGACCTTTCGCACTTTGAGTGAATAGATGCATTTATGCAGATAGCTTAACTATAAAAATATCACAATAGAACTAATGACTGATATTTTTAGATAATAAAAATGAATTACCTTCACAAGGACCATCATGTTTTGCTTCCAATAGAATTCCGTGTTTACAAGCGTCTTGCATCATATGGCACCAAGTAGAGTAGGTGTAATTATTACTTGCACACAACCTCTCTGTTTTAGGGACCTGGCATTGATTAGGACAAGTTGTACAGCGTGGAGGTCCTCCTTTGGGATCAATTAGACAATGCTGACCTTTACGACAGCGAATGTTTTCGCAAGATGCACCAGCTATACACACAAATATAACAATTTAACATTATTGATTTCACTTAATCGAAATTGTTAATAAAGATAAACATTTGTAAACACCACGCTGCTTTAATAATCTATAATGATTGGTTAGCTTAATTTTGCACAGACCATATTTAGGAAGTGAGCAGTCTTATCTTCTGGCCTAAATCCCTTTGTACAATAAGACAAAAATAAGTTGCACTTGGAAAGAGTAGACCGGTATAAATGAAATTTGGAAGAGTGGTACACCTGCGTTGGGAGATGCAAATTATCAAATTTTGGGCATAAAAGGACATCCAGTAGCAGCAAATTCATTTCGACTCATGGTGTGGTGTTGGTTACATCGTTTCTCTCTGAGTTATGATACGGAGAAAAGTTCGCAAGCAGTTTTAGAAAATGGGAGAGTTTAAGAGGGCGAGTAATTGGCCTCCGAGAAGGTGGATGGTCTAATCGACGGATTGTGCAACATATTGGTTGCAGTGATGTTACTGTTGCACGCTGTCGGAAGCGTTGGATACAACCAGGCAGTTGCCAATGTCAATCATGCACAGGAAGGCCAAGAGAAACCGGACCGAGAGAGGATCGACGTGTTATAAGACATGCGCGTATTCACCGAGCAGCTACTACTGCTGACATCCAATGGGCAGTAGGAACCTCTCTCGATCATCCAATAAGGGATCGCACCATTTTCCGTCGGCTTCAAGACGTGGGACAACTCACGTAGGCCATTGCGACGACTGCTTTTAACAGCATTGCATCGCCGTCAAAGACTGGAATGTTGTCGTGTCAGAAGGACATGGGGCGTAGAATGGCATCGAGTGGTCTTCAATGACGAATCCCGCTTTTGTCTGGGTGGAGACGACAGTCGAATCCGTGTAAAAGGCAACGTGTCTGGTGTCATTGTGAGGGGTGCAATTATGTATGATGCCAAATCACATTTGATATTCGTTACAGGCTCTTTGACATGCCAGCGTTACGTACGATAAATTTTACATCCAGTTAAGCTCCCATTTCTGAACTTCCAGATTCACTCACTTTTTCAACAAGACAATGCTCGACCCCATATTGCTGTCGTCTCTAGAATTTGTCTACGACGCAACGATATCTTACCATGGACGGCATACTCACCGGACCTGTCCCCGATCGAGAATGTATGGGATGCCATTGGACGAGATGTCACCACTCCACCCATACTGCGTAATCTGCTGGAACTGCGTGGCAGGGTTCAAGTAGCATGGAATAGACTGTCGCAGGACTTTATAAGGACTGTATGACTCACTACGAAGCCGATTAGCATGCTGCATTGAGAATAATGGCGGTCAATACGCCATACTGGATGATACCACTTTTTTAATTTTTCTCAATAAAGTTTGGAAATTTCAATCTCAAATTTTAATTATTCACCATTTATAAGCACTTTAACACAACCTTGTTAATTTCATTGCATTCTTTCAATTTCTTCTGGGTGCAACATTTTTTTTTGTCTTAGCGTGTATAAAGAAATAAAAGAGGGGAATTTTTAATAAAGAAAATACATTTCATACATTGAATTAGTAGAAATGCTTTTTGACGATTCCAGTTATTTATTGTCTGCGTACTTCAGCACGTGGCCATATGGTAAGGGAAATGTAGTATAACTCAATTTAAGAGTAAAAACGCATAATATTACTACCATTTACATATTTAGCAATATTAAATATTAATTTATACATTTAGATAATCTAAAGGCATTTATTTCATGGATTATTTTATATTTCGATTGCATTTCTAAACCTTATTGATGTGTTTGGGATAGTATAATATGGAAGACACACTTCTATAAGTTTTAAACATGTTGGAAGTGTGTCCTTTTTGAAAAGAAGAACTCATTCTGCTATCTCATAGTTTGAAAAGATATATTAGAAGTGAGGTGTGGATTAGGGTGTTTGTGAACTATTTTTGCTAAGAGTGTTTATACGACAGATTGAAAAAGAATATAAAGCTCGAAAGAACTTAAAATAGCTTTTCCGAGACACCATTTTCGACGGGGTTTTTTCTGATACTCGAAGAATGGCCATAAGAACTAACCGTTCAGAGAAACAAAAGCACAACCCTAAAGAACAGACAATATCTATTTGGATCTTCAGAAAAAGTACTTTCAAAGAAAGTATTTGTTAACTATTTTCGATGAAAGGCAAAGGTATGACAAGAAGAAATGTACAACGTTTCACGCAAGTTTCTCATTTAATTTTAATTAATTAATTTATTAACATTTTTTCACATGTCACTTTCTAAGTCACCAGTACTTGAGCGAAGTAGTACCACTATATACTGAGTGTTCGACCACTTTTTGTAAAAACTGTTAATGGTTGCCTTGTACAGGTTTCAGTATTTCCGTTATTACATACTACAATGGTGTTCGTAGACTATGAAACAATCAAGTCACTTGTAGTTTCAAAGGAGTGGTTAGAATCGGCACCAACGGAAAACCGAAAAATATTTATTTTATAAAGATGAAACAACACCGTTTTAACAACAAATACGATAATGAAATATTTTTATTCAAAAGTGAATGCTTAGTACCCATAGTTATGACACCAAATGTATCAAGAAAGTTCGCAGTAAGAAGTATGACTTTCACTTGACAATCACTCATGCTACTTTGGATTACTTTATGGAAATGCAACACAACCATTAACAACTCTTAGAAAAGATTTATTAGAAAATTTAATCTTGCTATATGAGCTTATAACATTGTGCGGAATTTTTCCAAGATGACATATTTATTCTCCCAGGAATTAGGTACAAATCCAAATTTACTTTTAATGCACACAGACTTAAAGTAAGCAAAAGACAAAAAAAAAAAAAAACTCTTGCGTTTTTCAAACAAATGTGTCGAACATTTGATGTCACCATTGTAGTAATTTGTCTTTTTAATTCTTTGTTAAGACCAATTTTAGAACATGCCTGATTAGTTTAAAATCCATCTTATAAATATCTCAGTTACAATATAGAAAAAATTCTGAATTCTATGGAATAGATTTCTGAAATCTTTAATTTAGTTTTTGTGAAAACCAACTGACTTTTTATCTTTGGTGATCCAAATAGAATATTTTCCCTTTAGAATTCAGAACTGTCTTCGTCTTCAAATTTTTTTGTTATGTGTTACATAGTAAAATAAATTGTACCAGATTAGTCACATGAATATTGTAATACTTCACCATAAAATTATTTTTCTGGAAATTTTTTCTAGCAAGCATCATTTGAAAAATTTACCAAAAACTCAATTCGTGAGCACGATTAATAGTTACCTAACCCTTGATATTTTCGTTGATTATTTAATACAGTTTAGAAATTTTGTATCAAACGTTTTAAAACTGAGTTTTTTACTTTTTCTATGGTTGTACTTCGCTTGTGAAGTTTTGTTTCATGTATCTGTATTGCCTTTTGGAATTTTTTTTCGAGCTTTAATAATGTAGTTTATGTTGAAAATGGTTCTGTTTTTAATTCTGTTACATTTTCTGTACTTTTAGTCTCTTCACTGTCATGTACCTTAATCCACTTGACAGTATGAATAAATAGCAATAAATTATTACAAGAATGCAATAATCATGGATAGAGACGTACTGAATACAAACTTTGTAAAGAAAACAGCGATTTAGATTTATAATATAGTCATAACGCACGACATGCTTCTTTCTCCGGAAGTTACATCATTTAAGTTAATTTCAGCAATGAGAGCTTTGTTTAAATTGCTACAAGAAACCATCTGGCTACTTTTTTTTTCAGAACAGTCGACAGAAAGTATGTAGCCTGCGACACACACACAACACTCTTCTTTTCAAACAAATGTTTGCCGGCACAATCAATGTCACATCCTTCATAAATTCGCGCGCTTTGTATCGTCAGATAATGTAACAAGTCGGAGAGTTATCTTTTTCTTTTAGAAATATGTTCCTCCTGCTTTACTTTTTTTCCAAATGAGTAACAAAGACGTGGAGAAAAAAATTGTTTGTAAGAGATTTTTGTCTCGGGGCATGCACAAAGTAAAATATTAAGTGTCAAGATTTAAAGAAAATGCAACTCAAAAGAAGCCTTTTTCCGTTGGAGCGCATCAAGACATTTATGTTGATACTTAAATTAGAAATCATAATATTATACTGATAAAAATAGCAATTTGTGCAACAGAATTTGAATTTTGTGAGCAAATTTGTTATTCTTCATAACAAACTACATACTTAGCATAGTTTCGGAATTACTATTCCATTTAATTTGGAAATAAATAATATTTTGAATTTTCAAGGGCCGATATTTTCTTTCCTTCATCATATATTTCATCATGGGGAAAAAGTTCCAGTATATTTTTCTACTAAAATATCATTGCGATGCTATTCACTCTCTCTTATCAAGTTATTACTAACATTTATTGCGAGTTACATTTATTCACCGTTAGTATTAGTTACATTTATTTCTAGTTATATCTAGTTAATAGAATTTAAACACGATAAATACATGACCATTGATGTACAACCTTTTCACTTCCATGTGTCTTATCTTTCCACTTTTAATAGCAACCCAAAATTTAATGACAATAATCTAATATTGAAAACTCCCAATGCTTATTTATGTGTGATGTTTCTAAATACCCTAAAAAAAAGGATAATTTGTTTTAATATCTCTAACATTCAGGATGTCAATATTTTTTGGTTTAACTTTCCGTTCCATGGTCATTTCTTTTGCTAAATAAGGGATAATTTCAGGGTCTAAAAATTTTTTTTAAATATTTCTGTCAACTATGTTTTTTTTATTCCATGTAAAATACATTTTGCTAAAAATAATTGAAGAAACGAAGAAATGTTCACGACGCCAAATCTAAACTATTTTTTACTGCTGAATAATATCAGAAAAATCCTAACTGTATGTTATGATGTCCCCTTTAGCTGCGATATAAGCCGATATACGGTATATCAAACGAAACTCTTGTGATATTATGTGGCAAACTATTCCAAGCATTGTGCAGCTGGTGCAGCAGATCCCTTATATTCCAGGGATAGTACAATTGACCCTATCATGTCCCAGACATTCTCAATGCGGGAAAGATCTGTAAATTTCTCTGACCAAGGGAAAGTTTCAACAAAACGGAAGCACTCCTGGGAGAGACGAACCGTATGTGATAGGCGTATGGACAGGTGGCGTGTAAGGCAAAAAATAACAGGTTGTGTAGGATGGGCCGGAAGTATTGCTCTGTTGTCAAACTAAAAAGGAGACCAACGGTCGTAAACGGTGACTATTACACAGAGAGTTAATACGGTTTGCCGCTTAACAGTAAACTGAGGCCACGCATGACTCGCCTCAACCATGAGTGTTTCCGTGGTATTGAAACCCATCCTTGATAAAAGATATCCCAAGATATGTTTGGTATGCTTTGCTTGCGATTGCATCTCCTGGAATATGCGATCATTATATTTTGGGCTTATGCTTGGCATAATTTGCCAGAGAATAATAGCATAAGTGTTTCGATTGACATCGTATGACCGTTTTGCGGTGATACATGCCGTATATCAGCCATCAGTATTTTACTACTTTTCTGGTAAAATTCTACAGTGATAAAGAATTCTCTAGATTGATATTGTAACAATTTTTTTACCATTTTTCTCGTCGAAGTGTATTTTACTCAAAAAATATGAATTTCGTGTAAAAGAAATACTTGCTTACGCATGCTGACCAAATACTATAGCTGTAGATTCGAGTAGAAGGAAGTTTTGCAGCATGAAAAAACATGTATTTAGTCTTTCTACGCATAAAACTGAAAAGGTGATAAAAGCAAGATGAAAATATTTTGGGCGAAGCTTTCTAAAAACAAGAAGAGTTTTATCGAATACGAATACGGTAAGACTTCTCATTTGGCATCCAAATTTCATGACTGACTTTGGGGCCATCAGAAATGAAATTCTGTCTAAGCTATTGGTGACACTTCTTGGTTGGAAAACAACAATAACAACAACAAAAACGTACTTACCCTTGCATTTTCCTCTGTACGCCATTGGTACGGCTTTCTTCTTGAAGCACGCAGCTTGTCGAATGTGGCAAGAGCTACTGTAGGTAACATTATCTCCTCCACAGACGTACTCCCCTACGGAAACACGAGGGCAATTTCCCTGACAGCGAACACAGTGGGGCCTTAAGACTTGATCCAGAAGACAAGTTTTACGTCCTGCACAGTGAACCTTGTCACAACTCTCTGAGGAAAGAGATAGTCCCTATCAGTATACATAACTAGAGATTGCAATCCAATTCTGCGGATCCGGCATCGCTTGGCTACCTACCAGATCCAGCAATATCTGTCGGATCCGGTACGGATCCGATAAACCCGAATTAAAAAAAAATTAAATAATCGATTATTCAAACCCAACTTTAATGTAGCAAAATCGTTTATTAAGCAATTGATTGTGAATTAATAGATTTTATATTTTTTAATCATCAGTTTGGAGAATTCTAGCAGAAATAATAAATAAATTGATCAATAGTATTTTTTGCGAAGGAAGGAAACTTACTGAAAGAAAGAAAACTTACAAGGTTTAAAAGTGCATTTGGAAACAAAACACTGCATCAACATAATTTCTGGGAATAGTCAATTAAAACGCCCTTACTCTGATTTAGTTCCTAAAGCATCCACATCAAAACGAGACGGAAATGAGACAGAAACAGTTGAATTTAAGAAGTAATATACACAAAAAAAAACTAAACCTGTTGACAGTTATTTCAAAAAAGAAAACAATATGGAAACTATGGTTTCCAGAATGGTCTGCAAAGATGGTTACACCCTCAGTATATTTTGCACATCTTCAGGTCTGAGAAATTTATTTTCAAAGAGCGGATTTCAACTCCCAAATTCACCAAATACAATAAGATCATTTTGCAAATACCGTAAAAGCTGACATTATTATTGAATTTGATTACCTCAAGAAACAAAGACAAAAGTTTGCTTTAACCTTTGATGAAGGAACATCTCAGAAGAATCATAGATATTTAAACCTGAATGATCATCACAAAGAAATACACTTTAATCTTGGGTTAATTAGAATTCGTAGCTCGTGTACTGCGGAGCACGGTATCAGTTTGGTAAAATACCACTTGACGAGCTTTGGTATGGACTTCGATACTGATATTATTGGCATAACAATTGACGCACATGCGTCATGGTTAAAATTGGTGAACTTGTGCCATGTTACCAACAACTGTGCTTTGCACACAGTATACAATTGGCCAATGGCGACATTTTATACAAAAATACCAGGAAAGAAAAATGGAACGCATAGAAATATCTTCTATTGAATCAGACGAAGACCTGGACGAAACATATGAAGTACAAGGAGAGATAGACATGACGGTAATAATGGATCCATATCATCTTGATCTTTCATGCATTGAATTACTCCCTAAATATGGTTATCTTTTTCAAAAAGTGCGGATAGTGGTTAAGTTATTCAAAAGGTTGCCCATCAAATATGATACATACCTTCAAAAGTATGTGAAAGAAGAAACAGGCAAAGTAATTATTTGCCTGTTTCTTGTCGTTTCGGATTGTCGGACACGCTGTAACAGCCTTCTAAGAAAGCTATGATTACTATGCTTCTATGATCGAACGATTTTATAATCTGAAAGTCTGCAAAGATAAATCTTTAATTGATATACAATCTGACATAAAATTTACCGACCAAGAGTGGTTAACATTGAAAGATTTTATTAATTGTTTGCAGTCATTTAAATTGGTTGTGGAGTCACTTTGCAGAAGAGATGCGACGCTTCTTACTGCTGAAACAACATTAAAATTCATTATAGAAAAACTGGAAAAAAATGACACTGTATTGAGCGCTGAATTATCTGAGGCACTGCGTGTAAGGGTAAAAGAACGTCGTTGTACGATTATAACAGGAATATTACTTTATTTAAAGAGTCCAAAAAAATATGATCAAAACATGGGACAAGCTGACAATACGTTTCTTATGCCAAAAAAAGAATCTTATGCGCCTGGAAATGAAAAAAATACTGAACCAAGTTATTAAAGATGACAACGAAAATGTGGAACCTGCAGCAGAAGAAAGCTTAAATTCCAACTCACTTTCATTGCAAATTAATTTAACATTAAAATAGGAATTAGAAAAGCAAATTCTGCAAGAAAATGAAGACTATTGCAAAAAGACAAAACTTTAGAAAAGAAACAGATTTTGAGATATTACCGAAGAAAGAAATGGCTTCATATGAAATAGAGGGAGTCAAAGAAAAATATTTGTCTCTTATGTACGACTACTCAATGACGGTTAAACCAACTATTGTCGAAGCTGAGAGGGCCTTCTCGGCCGCTGGTTATATTTGTAGCTCACTGAGAAGTAGGTTGGGGGACGTCCCAATTAATACGATTTGTTTCCTTAGATCGTTCTTCAAACTCAAAAGTGATTTTCATTACCATATAACTTTGATTTAAGCAATTAAGATGAATTAAGAGTTCCCTTTATTGTGTTATGTTGACCAAATCTGCCAAAGATTATATTTTTATGTTAGTATTATAGGTAGTACAAGGTTAGGTACTTATTATATGTCATTTGGTCAACGATATTAGAGATAGACTACTTAAATTTAGATAAATAGAAAAATGCTACGTATAAAACAAACTGATGTTTTTTGTGTGGAAACTAGAAAGACTGATCATCATCAATCGTTTAATACTTACTACTAGTGGTACAAGTAGTTACTATAATTTATTGTTGGTGATTGATTTTCAACCTATGGATAATTATTAATAAAGTTGATTTTCTAATTCTAAAATAATCGTTTTGTTAGTCAATTTGGAATACTATCTTTTTTACCTACTTTCACTCAGTCGATTTTGGAAAAATACATACTGATAAGATAGACTTATTAACAAAGTATCAATCCGGACGGATCCAGCAGGATTGAAATCCCTATACCTAACATGCTTTTGCAAAAATATTTTTTCTAAATAATACTTTGCGTTTGCACTATCTTATACACCAGCGATTTGCAACCGGTGTGACACAAGCATATAGCGCTAGTGAAACTTACGGAGAGTTAAACGGTTTGAATTGTGTAAGTTATTTCATTTCAGTGGTTTTGTTTTGAGCTTTTGCCTAATGTGTTCAGAAATAACTTCAAGTAATACCCGTATAATTAGTTGTTAGTTTTATTTTTCATTACAAAACATCCTAAATAAATTGTTCCAAAATATTTTCCGAGGAAGAAAACATTTTATTTTTTGCACGATTGGGAAAAATATTTTTAGATGTGCCATATAAGTTTAGTTTTTAATTAATGAGGTAAAAATTGGTTCAGAATATTCCCTCGATCGAGTAATTCAATATCCTTGTCGCAATTCCAGACTACATCTTTTCCTTATGTGTTCGTATTTTGGGGTCCGTACGATGCCAATTAATCGTTAATTAAGTTTCTTTGTAAGATTTTATGCAAAAAAAAATCATTCTTGAAGACTAATCAACATCTATCATTCTTGCGATATGTTCGTAGTACTACACTTCAACGTAATTCTTCTACACACCAGCAAAAGTATTCACTGCCGAGATTTTATTCAAAATATGTAGTAAAATGGGCAATTCAATTTTATGAAAAGTTCCTTAAAAGTATTTCACGGCAAGGAAATCCTAATAAACAGTTTTAACACTCAAAAGTTAAGGCACCTTTATTATTTATTCACGATTAAAATAAAACAGCTATGTATTGTGTTGTAGCTAAAATGTGAGATTAATTGAAAGTAACGGATTTGAGAAAAACTGTTGCTTTTATGCACAAAAATATAAATCACGGCATTTCAAATATGGTAATGCTTTCCATTACAGGATGTAAATTCACACTTTCGCAACAAAGTACCATACTCCAAAGCATTGGGAGAATTTGAACCAAACAAATAAAATTATTTACGTATGTTTGGTACACATTTTAAAAGGTAGGCTAAACAACTTTGAGTTGCGGATAAAAATCCAACCCTACTGATAGACTTGTTATTTCTACAGTTAATTTTATGGTGAAGGTCAACTGGTATCAGCTCATCCAATATTCAAATAGAAATCCCATCCCAAATCCGACACCCCAATGACAGGATTAGAAGAAGAAAGGGTGAACACAATTTATCTTATATTCGCTACAACTGATCTCGAGAACGTTACTTGGTAAAATCATTTTCATTTTGTTAATTCTGCATTTGTTTAACAGATCACTAAGTCTGCAAAGATAGCATATATTTTCACCCACTCATATTTAAGGCTAAGGCTGAAAGGTTAAAATACCGTCCAATATATCTACGCATGAAACTTCTCAATACGTTATAGTCGGTTGACAAACATTTGAATTACAATCAATTCCTTTTACAAAATTTTCTAACACCAAGATTCACCCTTGCGGAAGCGAATGTAGGATACTGGATAGAGTATAATGTGACTTATTTTGGAATAATCAGAGAGGAAGGGAAATTTCAATTACATAGCAATAATTTTTTCACTCGAGTTCTGATGAAAAAGTACTTTGATGTGCAACTGCCGGAAAAAAATATCGAATAACCACTTTGCTCACACGTTGTTCGTAAGTTTGAAAATTCAAAGGTACCATTCAATGGGAAGTAATGTCTTCCATAAATTCATATGCATAAAATATGTTTCAGGCGTCGCTTTTATGTTGATCGGTTTTATAGCACACTAACCATGTTTGGACAAGCTGAGCCAAATAGTAACAAGTAAATGAACATATACACATGAACGGCTTTACTAACACAGAAAACCGAACAACCGGTCTGGTGGTTAAGGTGTTAGCCTCTAGATCGGAAGGTTCCTGGTTCGAATCCGGGTCAGTGCATGGATATTTGTAAGCGTATGTTATAGAGGCGGCTGGTGCACCTTAAATCTATCGTGGCCGAAAGTCTTCACGTTGGGTTGGTGTGGAAATTTGGAGAGCGGGGTGCCAGCTTATGTGTTGCCCCGTCATCTGACCGTGTTTCAAAATTACTTGGTGTTGTCCTCGAATCTTTCTCCTATGGGATTGATCCCGGACCGTCATCAATAGCTCTAGCACGACGTAAATTAAAATCAAGTAACTTAACCTAACACAAAAGAGAGAAATATACCCAGAGAGGAATTGAACCTTAACCGCCTACAACTCACAGGTTGCTAGCGCAGTGAGCAAACACGGCGAGCCACGACAACCGTTCACGCCTTAATTTCGCACCAACATCACTCTTTTTTTTACATTCAGGAAACACAAAGACGACACACAAATTTGAAGCCAAATTTCGGATCTGCGTCAAAATGTAACATCGAGCACCAAGTTTCAAGTCCAACGACATCTGTATTGAGTGTGGAAAATTTGGAGCAGCTAGTGTAAAATAAGTTTCTCAGAGTTTCATTTATATTTTACGTAGTAACCTTCCTATCCGGCGAAAAGTTTTTATTGCGTTATTCTTAAAGAATTCAAAGGTATTGTACAAAAAAATTCATTTTAAGGGGATCCAGCACCTCTATAGGCACTCATGTTAAATTCACAAAAGTTTTAGGGCATCTCATTTACTTACAAATTACTGTATTAATCTGAAATTTTACAGTGTAATATTTGAATGCTTATAAAGTTTTTTTTAATAATTTTTTAAACAATCACAAAACATAAATTTTTTTTAAAAATTACAAAAAAAAAAAAGAACTATTTTAGATAATGTTTTTTAAGTATGCATTTTATGTTTTATTTCTTGTGTTAAAGTGTTTAAAAGTGCTTCATAAACAACCATAAAAAGTTTCAAGAATGTATCTTAAGTAGTTTTTGAGTAATGTGCCTCCAAATATGAAAAAAGTATGTTTTGCGAAATAAGGCTTTAAACTTCGTAAGGACAAACGTCGCTGTAATAGTGCATCTACTTCAAAAAAAAAATTAAAAATACTTCCAATTAACGGATTTCTACAAATTAGATATCGTTATAAAAAGGACAATTCACGTTGTTGACATGAACAGTAAAAATCTTAAAAATGATTTTATTTTATTTTTACGTGTCGGACCCCTTTAAGTTAATTTTTGGTTAGAAATATTAATTATTAAATTAATATTTAAAAACATTGAATAGTGTTCTCCATATATTTTGATAGATGATTTCAGGATAGCAATTTTAAATTAATTATTGATGAACAAAAATTATTTTTCAACATCTTATTCCATAAATTAAGAGTGCTGTAAGTTAATATAAGATATAATTTTGCGAAGAAGCACCAAAAAGAAAAACAAGTAGTTTTGTACTCTATTAAATTAAATTACATTTTCCTTTATATATTTGAAGACGTCATTTATAAATATTACAAGTGGTAATTAAAACCAAAAATATCACTAGAATTCCATGAATATTTTGAATTTAAATGTGGCCAGGACGTTCACCAAAATTTTGTGCCCTCTGACTGTTGCCAAATTCATTTTCCCAGGGAATTAGAGTCAATTTTTAGTCCCTAAAAATTGACCACAAGTCAGTCTTTATGGGTGAAGGAAATCGCATTATTTAGATTTAAATTCATATCAAAACACAAACGAGGTATACATAAAATTATATAGAATGTCAAAAAATACAAATTTAACGCTAAAATTTTGTATACATAGAATACATTTTACCGTTTAAATAAATAAAAAACAATAATTTTCCATCATTGAATCTTCACACACATATTTCAAAAATACGTCACTATAACCGTAGTTTTCACTCTTCTATTAAAATATCCCGTTGTGTTGCTTCAGCACAATGTAAATACAATGACCTGTCAACTCTTCTTTGGATTTCAAGTTAGAAACGTTTTTTGGGATATGCGTAAGAATATGAAGTGCCAATATCATCAACATAGGATTATGAAATTAGGTGTGCTTATAGTTTCAACACAGAAAAAGATGGTAGAAACTACACGGTATTTGAGTGCGTTACTTATACTGCTCCTTTCATCCTTCTTTTTCTTAGCTCTAATCTTTTTAATGCTGTAAAACTACTTTTCTTTGCTTTTTTTTTTTTTTTACTTCATTTCCAAAGTTGCTTCCGCAACGAACTTTTTTTGGTCCATTCTACTTGAAGCAAAGTTATTCAGTTTATCTCTATCTGAAGTTGGTTAAAACCTAGGTTACAATTGTGTGTGAGTAGTTAGAATATTGTCCTTATCAATTTAAATTATTTACGTATACAAACATATATCTTCACATTACAGATTAACCCTCATCATCTCCAAATTTTCGAATTATATCGATAAAAATCTCGATTATATGTTTAAAGCTCAATTTTTATTATTTAAAATACAACAATTGATAGGGTTTAGTTTGTCGCTCTTAGATAATTTTTGTTACTCTAGTGCTAGTTAGACCAGAACTTTCGGCTTAAAAAGTATATCGGACTACCAAAAATAATGCAAATGAAAAGATCATGAATTTTATTTAACCCTTAACTGCTGTGTCTCAAACCGTCTCGTAACTAGTGTGGAGGGGTCTCTCAGACCTCGCTCACTAAAGTGAGTTTAAAGTTGATTAATATAATATATTAATGAAATATTCTTTACATAATTATTATTTATACACTTTAGCTGAATTTAGATAATTCAGTTCTTGATATAAAATACATTTTATATTACTATATAAGTTAAGTAGAATTCCTGGTTTTCCAGGCTCAGCTTTCGGACCTAATTTTGCAGGACGTTTCAACCCTGGAAACTTTAAAACTATGTTGTGTTTTGGTGTTCTAACGGCCCGATTAGGTTCCCCCGGGCATCCCATATGAAGTTATTTTTTCAATTGAAATATTCTTCTTGTGAAGACTCACACTTGAAATGTCTTCATCTGCTTAAATTTCCGAATCCGTTTCGTGTTTGCTTTCAATAATATTATCCAAAATTTCACTGTCCCAGTACTCTATTTCCGACCAATTATCAACAATATACTGAATATCCTTTTCTGTAAGATACATAGGTCGTTTTTTAGTAAAGTTTGTTGCCATTTTAGGCTATCTGCCGAAATTCCCTACTCAAACTTAGACGATATCATTCAACAATAACGGTAACGCAAATGCTGTGAAGGGTTCTAAGAGACCACGCGGGAAATGCAAATAGTGTAAAACACAAAATAGTTGGGTCAGCCAAACCAGCCTTGGAATGTGGCTTCTGTTGGACGTCGTAGGAAGGTACTGAATACGACAGGGTACTACATTCTACTATATTCACTTTAAGTGGTGGAAACGACCTGTAAAAAATGACTCGGTGTCTGTGAGACCCATGACAACAGTTAAAGGTTAACTGGACTGAAAAGCTTTTGAATATATTGATGTATGTTGGTCTTATTTATTCATTGATGTGTGTGTTTTTCACTTCTCGTGCATTAATATAGTGGAATCTAGTATCGCTTGTTACCTGTTGTAAATAAATTTGACCTGACAAAACAAAATAACAAACTTATGATTATTGACGACGAACAAACGCATACTTACTTTGACACTTTCCAAAGTATTCGATTGCAAGTTGTTTATTCTTCCGGCATTGTCGTTTTAGCAGTCTGCATATATGTTTATAGGTCCGTCCATCGGAGCCACATACTTCGCCCATCTGTCTTTTCTTTCGTGAACAAGCCGGCGAGCAAACGCATAGTGGTCTCTGCTTGCGAAGTATGCACCGCATACCCTTTCCACACCTTACCCCTTCGCAAGAAACTAAAAAATAATTTATACTTAAAAAAGTACTCGTTCATGAAATAATATGTCATTAAAATTTTCAAATAAAATAATACAAGTAAAACGTCTATTTCAGTGCGGATATGTTTTCTTGCGCTTATTGTAGTACAGGGTGGTAATAATTAAACAGGTATGTTTAGGGATATATGTGATGGACATTTTTTCCTTATCACGAGAACTTGGCTTAGAAAATAAAACAAATAGGCTCATTTCACTGGAAACTAATATTCTTAGGGAAGAGTTCTAAGTCGAAAATGATTTAATCGATTCGATTTGAGAAATCGAAATCCCTTGGACAGAAATTAACAAACAAAATTTGCTTGAATTTGGTCAAGTAGTTCATTTTATAGATATCTTAATAGTTATAATGTATTTATTAATAGATATACTGTCAAACAGTCTGCAGTTACATGGCAGCATAATATGACCAAAAGTATTAAACAGGTGCATTATACTAATAAAAAAGGCAGTACAATTATACAGCATAAAATACATCAAATAAGCACAAATCCATCAATCAAGAGCAAAAGTAACCTATAAAAAGAAAAATCTCAATTGAAACATAAGTAGTATTGGGGGAAAAAATCCTGATTAAAACATAGCTAGTACTGGGGTAAAGTAAAATACTCAGTTTTTAAACTTTAAAGCTATAAAATTAGAAATTGAACTAAATCCTCAAAGAAAAAGTTGATGCAAACTATTCTATTGGCTTATTGATCTATTGGATGATTTTTTATATGACCTTTTTTTGTATCTTTTCCTTCAGGATTGATCCCGTACTGTCGACTATAGTTCGTAGTCTTGTCATCTACTACGCCTTAAAACCAACAACCTATCTCAAATAATCTTTGCTGAAAAAAGTTTAACAGAAAGTAATTTCTTTATAAGAGGCAACTTGAATATTTATCTTGAGTAGCCTGGTGGAATTTATTTTATTGTGAGAAAAATAAAATAATTAAAGAGGAAGACAGAAAAAGGAGAGAGAGAGAGAGACTTGTGCATTTTCTAGAGAATACTTATTGTATTTGATGTTGGTAATAATAATTATCGTCAAACTGAAGTAACACAACGGTTGTTCATATTGTATTTGGATCACAAAAATGAATAATAGCCTGTGGTTGTAATTAAACAAATGTTTAGATTTCTTCGATTGGAATTTTTATCAAACTTTCAAGTTCCAATGAGCAGTTATCGACATAATTTAAAATAGGTATCATATTTAGGTTAGTGCAATCAATCCACTTTTTTAAATACATATTCCACAATTAACGATTTATTTTGCACAGTGTTAATTGAATATTTTGTTATGGAAACATCATTTTTTCTTTGTTTCAAATATTCATACATATTTAAAATTTAACTTCCTTCAAAATCAAATTTTTTTAGAAGAAACGAGAAAGAGTTTTTATGTTCACCCAGTCAAAAAATAGACTGGATAAAATATTCATGCACCTGAACTATTTAAAAAAAACTAAAGACAGTGACGTGCGTTCATGACGTCAATATGCAGCAATGAAAAATAATAAAGGACAGATATAGCGATGAGTGTGAGATAAGTGTTAATTTCAATAAGGAGTTAGAATTGGACGTATAATGATTCAAGACAGCTGGAGTACACTTGTCAGAGGACGGAGATATTTTTTTTCGCAACAGGACGACGTTGTTTTGACTAACCCATCGAAATGAAACATATTTAAAAGGATACCAATGTTTGCAAAAAATAAAAGGTCCATAAATTAGTGGATGAAGTTGGGAGGTAAACTTGAAGAACTTCGGAGCTTACTTAAATTGTATTGCATTTATGTCGATGAAGTAATTAATGAGATAAGATTTTAAAATGTATAAGCTATTTTATAAGTCTTCAGCTTACCAAAACATCTATTTCGGTGTGAGAACGGAGGCCTAAATTAGAAATGCGTCGGTAAATTTTGCCGAAAGTGTTAAGTGCAATTTTAGAAGCCTTTAATTTTACCAGATATTTTATAAAGGCTAAATATGTGGCAGTTTTAAAAATATCTCGTAGGAGAAAGTAAAAGATAATTTTAGAAATATTTACTCAAGGTCTCTAACTCGGTAATTGACTGACACCCATAACAATGTCTAGTACATAGGTTTATTTGAGTTAGCAAGTTGTACTAGACAATGTTGCCAGTGCTATGTTCCGTTAGTTATACATCATAATAAAGTGTTTAGTGACATTTTAGATGCCTTTAATCTTACCAGATATTTTTTAAAGGATAAATATGTGACTGCTTAAAAAATATCCCGTAGTAAAAGATAACTTTAGAAATATTTAATCAAGGGTATCTGACTCGGTCTTTGACTGACATCAAAAACAATATTTAGTACATAGATTTATTCGAATTTGCAAGTTGTACTAGACAATGTTACTAGTGCTATGTTCCGTTAGTTACACATCATAAAATGTTTTGAGACGTTACGTTAGATTCGATGTAAACATCAACACAGCTTTAGAAACGAACAATAACTTACTTCATGAATTCCTAACTGTAAAACAAATCATATTTAAGTAAATATTACGTCATATTTGTAGTATCGTCTTTATTACTATTATCCATATGCATTTTCTTACTGTGTATTCATATTAAAATCATAATTCATAAGTTACCTCCTGTGATGGGTATAAGTAGATAGCATTCCTTCTACTCTCAAAAAACAGCTATTATCAGAGCTTACTTACGGTCACACACTTCTGTGCATCAGACAACTCTTTGTCTCTCCCTTCTCCCATTCTTTGGTATAGTGGTATTTACGACTGGTCTAACATTAAAAAAAACGTATTGGCTGAAAGACCTCTGTGGCCCTCAACGCGTTTATTCTCAGTCTCAAGGTCTTAGTACAGACTTATTCAACATGGCCAATAGACTGAAAACTCGTAGTCTAGGAACACGAGTAAAAAAGCCAACTCGGAGGAATGCAAATAGGCTGAACGGAGATTTCCTTATAGCACCTTCAAGGGCGTTGAGCCCATTTGCACATACAAAAAAGTGTCGTGAATTCATTATATTTCACCGATAAGTTTTTGTCTCACCACTTCATGAGTGGTTCACCAACCTTAAATGGTAATATGGACGGGACACTTCAATTCTCCCTTTTTTAAATGCTAAGAAATAAACTCACACTAAAACATTAAATATAAATGCGTTGTTACTTCAATCGTTCAGAATAAGATAAATCTATGGCAAGATGCTTGTGCATATTCATGAAACACCACAATTCTGAGAATTTGACTGTCTTTCGAGAGGGATTATACTTTAAACATGTAACTTAGGCATTCGTCAAATACAATATGACGGTTCTTTTAAATTGATTCAAATTGTTTCCCTGAAGACTCAAAAGTCCACTCCTAGATCCATCCAAAAACAGAAAAATTGTGTTAAAACACACTTGAAGGCAAAGTGTTTTTCTTCACGAAATTGGAATAGAAAAATGCCCAAAATAAATTAATTTGTTTTGCCCTCGGCCATCCTGAAATGTAATCGACTTCAAGTAACTATACAAATTTGTAAAAGTATTCGCCTTTAGGAAATAGTTTTAAAACCTTCTGTCACATCGAGGTTTCCGCAGTTCAAAACCCTTAAAAATTGTCCAACTCTAATGACACACAATTTGTAGGAGTACTGAAAGAATTTCTCTAAATTAGCCCTATGCAACAAATCTAAAGTAGCCCGATTTCAGAAACCCAATAGGATTCAAATCTTTGTTGTAAAAAGATTGAGTAGGGCCAATAATAAGTAAAAAATAATAAGGAAAAAAGCCAGTGTTGAAAGATTTGAAAATTATTGATTGATTTCACATGACTGGAACGTGATTCTAGAGCACTCGTTTTCTCTAGCATGCTGATATAAAGTCAATTTTATTTTTCGTAAATAACTATTACATAACTTTTGGTGGAACTATTGAAAACCCGAGTAAAAGTTTTCCGTGAAAAGAAAATTTCAAAATCTCACAATAAAAATAATTTTACCCTCTTCGAAAAGAAAATATCGTTACGAGATTGAAACTAACAGATATGATGTCAAAACATTTACAATACCAACGAAAGTTGTATGCCTTTTCTAAGTTCTAAGTTGGAGGTATCTGTTTTATGTCTAATGTATCAGTTTCCCCTGAACAATGTTTTACTGACTTTCTAATATATAAGTGGATCATCGAAATCAAGCACATGGCATTATGCTCAATCAATATTGACTTTCTCATCTGGTAACTTTATTTCATAACTAACATTTTGCCGTCTGACTAGTTGTGATCCTATGAAAGAAATAGTTTCAAGTTTTAAATTCCATGAAATGTATTTAGGAGATGAACAGTGTTTGTTCGCACTCGAAGTGCATAAGAGGGTGTTTCAATGTTTAATTGTGCAATGTATAGCATTGACAATGACTAAACAACGACTTGGCTTTAGTTATGACTCTCTATGTCATAATTCGCATTTCTTTAACCATACAAACAAGATAAATTTGGATGAGTGTATTAGGTATGCATATATTTCGTCTTTCTTTTAACCCTATCGTCACAAGATCTTCAAGTAATGTAATTTTGCTTTTTTTCACACAAACCACATATGCATTAACTTCTCACATCTGTTGGTTGAAAAAATACAGTAAAAATTATATTGATCAAAAAAGGGAAAACTGGTAAAATGACAGATAGAAAATTGCAGGTGGCAGAAGGGATATATGCGTGCGAACCCTTCTGAGAACAACTCCTCAGATTAACCTATTCGTTACGGAAGTCCACGTATCCAAACCTTCGGTTTTTCATATTGAAAGCCAAATGCAGCTAAAACTCTTGATTGTAACCCCAGGTGCAGAATTATAAACAGTGTTCTGCAACATAACTCCAAGCAAATTGCAATTGTTCTGCAGGCATTTTGTCGGAATTTTTAAATCTGCAGTAAAATCAAAAACAGACTTAGAACACAATTACCGGCTAAATATGTATTACATATTTATAATTGACTTCCTCCCTTTGTAACGGTCAAACTGTGAAGTAAATCATTAAATTGTTCTGAAATTTTAATTGTTTGTTTTTCTATGTATGTTCTTCACATCCACCAATTTTTAACGCAATCGGACAACTCCTTCTTGGTGAGTCGATTATTTTTTGAAAAAAGTGTATCTCCAAAACCACAAGTCATAGAAAGTTTTAATATTTAACTCCAAATTGATACTACCAGCATTCAAAGTATATAATACTTAAAATACTCAAAGTATGCGCTTATAAAACTTCAAATTCATTCTGAAACCATAAACTATACAATTTATAATAATCCTCATAAAAGTCAATGACATAACGTAAAACAAAACGACAAAGAAAATCAAAACATGTTGCGCCTTCAAAATTCCTTTTTTATGTCCTTAAAATTTTGTTTAGGTGATACTTTTAGTTTATTACACATCGTTTCGCAAAAAAAGAACTGAAACGTAAAAAATCTCTGATTTCAGATTTGACAATATTTTGCATTTAGAAAAGGTTCTTTCCTTCACTGAAAGCAAAACATGAGATCCTATTGTAATAGCATACAACATAGATAATAAGTACAGTTTAATTTTGTTAATGTTCTTCCCATGTTTCGATTCTTCCATGAAAATAAAAGTTTTTCAGAATATTTCACCTAAACATCCGATAGAAAAAACAGTAAAATAATTCAAAAGATTCTAAAATAGTGTCGTATTTTTAACTTATTTATTTCATCTATTAAAATATCGTATCGAGCAAATTAACGTGAAACAAACAAGCGGAAGTCTAAATACACTGTATTGTATCCCTACGAGATGAAGAGGCAAAATTCATACGTTGTATTTAAGGGACGCACGTGTTCGATCTAAATCGGATGCATACGTTGTATTTAAAGGACGCACGTGCTTGATCTAAATCGGAAGACTATCTCCAGTCCCATGAAGGCAAAAAGAAAACAGAAATACATTCCCATCTCCTTCATTAAAGTCAAACAGTTCATGCTAATACACTAAAAGGAGATTGATGTTAATTACTTATGCTACACATTAACATCAGCCAGGCGACGATAGATTCGAAATCACCATCAACATCGTTGATTCTCACGATCTAGCTTTTCTTCAAACCCACTGGCGTCCTTGATGTAACTTCAAATGATCCAGACATTTAGCCCATATATCAATAATAAAAATAATATTACTCAGGAAGAATGATCTCTCTTTGAAGCTCCCATTTTGCAGCCTCGAAAGTTGCTGAAATTCCCAAATGTATCGACACGTGTTTGCTGAAGTTCCCAAAAGAATCGACACGTGTTGACCCTTTGTACTTGATTTATTCGACATGAATATATATGTTATCTGTGGCTGCCGCAGTGACCGAAAACGCGCAATTGGTGGCATCGAAAAGTGCTGAAATCGGGATCTTGAAAATGGCGTCTAGTTATGTGCCTTTCATTAAATTGTTAACGAACTGCAAGGCTTGTAACGGAGCTCTGCAGGAGGGCTGTGAACATATAAATGACCTAAAATAAGTATTTCCTTGAGGATGTGATTCTTTTCTACCACGGGTGTCAGTTTGTATTAAAGATAACGTGAGAATCCTTAAGTATTTGCTGCGCCTCGAGATAAGACATTTATAAAATGATGTTCAAAGTACATATTTCACGAAATTGGTTTTCCGATCGTTAAAGTACTGGAAAGTCTTCTAACGTTGGGCATAAAAACTGTTCTTTTTGAGTTTTCTTTGGTACACTTAAAATATGATCATATTTAAAGAAAGGAACAGTAAACTTTCTTTATATAGGATCTTCCTTCAGCCGCACTAGTGGCCGAATGACTACAGGTGTGACTATTGACACTTTGAGAAGGTTCCAAGAGTATATATCCGTTCTGCAGCATGTCGTATTTCCTGCATGATTTCTAACCAGTTTTGGTCTCCTGGAACAGTGGAATATCTTTTGAAACTTTTAACCAATTTATACGATTTGTCATTGCGTGTGTTGTAGGAGAAAGCAATATATCACTCACAGAAATCTTGTGACACTCAAAAATTTAAGAAACTGGTGAAGCTGAAATGCTTGATTATGAGTTCGAATCTAGTAGGAGCAGGATTTCGAAGTCGTGTTGGCTGTTTGAAGTTTCCTCGTTTCTTCAAGACTATACCTAAATGTGAACCAGCTTCCCCGAAATCCTCCAGGACTACATGCCTCTCCACCCCCCTCAGTTCACGGCGGGTGCGATGTGACAACACTTCCCATGATGCTTTAGTTAAACACTGAGACTGCAACCGTCTTGGTCAACGGCATGGTTGAAGGAATGTACGACCAAAAGCTGAGATCGTAAGGAAAAAATATTATTTTCCATTCACGAGGGATGAGACACACGAGATTGCATATGACTCGAGCTTGAAAGAGCTTGTTTATTAGTTTCTCTGTCTTGAATTATAATATCCGTTGGCCCCATACACTCAACCCGGAACAGCTACACTCTACGTTTATGAGCGATGGCAACGGCCTTGGCGATTTTTTTTGGCGAACTTCTGAAGTCGCCAAGGAAATAATTATTTCCTAACTCTTTTTCTGTCACAAATTTTATTCTTTTTACAACACACTTTTTAAACACATTTCAGAACGTTTTAAAAAGTATATATTTTTTAAACTTTCACAAAAAGTAGTAAGTTTAAGCACATATCAAAACATATTTGTGAACCAGCAGAGAAACTAAGCTACGAATGTTGGGTAAGAATACCCTGAAACTTATCAATTACACTAAATAAAGTTGGTATGTTGAAAAGAAAAAGATTTACAAAAGAAAAAAAGCAAGCAATAATGCAACCTGATAACGTCCGAATTCTTTCGTAAAAAAAATAATGAAAACGAAAATGGTCAAAAACAAAACAAAACTCTTAATCCCCCCTATCGTGAAATAAAATAAAAATTCCATAACTGTCAAAATACAAATAAATGGACCAATGGTATCACAGAAAACGATTTAAAAGGACCTATGCAATCAAAGGATATTTTAAAAACAAAATAACCAATGGGAGGAAAGAAAAATTTCAAACGAATCAATGAAATCAACCGACTTTAACGGATTTTGGAAGAATTTTCTAGAAGATTTAAAATGAAAATTGAAATTTTCCGTTTGCCGAGGTTGCCATGAAAACCACAACAACTGTAACGAAATATGGGTTGCCTTAATTTATCATAACTCGTTACTAGAAGTGCGCCAAAAAAATCGCCATACCGTTGTCATCACTTCTAAACGTAGAGTGTAGCTGTACCCTCAACCCAAATAGTTGACATGACCTTAAAAAAACTATAGTTCGCCATTTTTAAATTATGATTTTTATCTTAGGTTGGTAGAACTATCGAGTTTACATGAAAATCACAGATCTGTAGTGATTTTTCTACTGATGGGGCTTGTTTGGATGTTCTAATCGGTCTCCAAACTTCTAGCAGACAAGCTGTATTTCAAGAGTGCTGTAATGTACATGTGAAAATATGATTATGAATGAGGTTAAATTGCCTCTGTTTCAATTCACTAAATTAATTATACGGGTTGTATTAATAAACAAATTCAATATCTTAAATGTCTGTATTAAAGTTAATATACGTTTGATCCAATTTGAGATGCGACGTCGACAACAAAACATCGATGTTTTGAAACATCGAGGTTCAAAATTAAAACAACGATGTTGATACTACATCTACCAAAATCCATCGATGTTTTTAAACATCAGTGTAATTGAACTTTCCCCCCCATTTCTTAAATATTATTTAGTAACCTCAAACATTACTGTTCTCCGGGTGGGAGGCGATTTATTTTGTAAATGCTGTGTTTATTAATTTCTAACTGATATTTTTTAACTGGAAAAACAAAGAAAAAAATAATAAAAACAATTAACAGATCTTTTATTTTCGAATTGAATTTTATGTAGGAAAATAATATTTACAACAATTTGGCATAAGTACTACTAATTATAAGTATAATTAGGTAGATACATAACAATAATTACTGTTAGCTATTGTTAATTATTTATCAACTTCGGGGGGGGGGGGGGAACGTAACAAACATATTATCTATTTACAGTAAATAAAAAATATTGGGGCCTATAATTATTATATGTTATATGCCCCAATATTTTTTATTTACAGTTTGTAAAAAAAAGAGGTTTGTTAACTTTATCCCCCTTTAAACCGACTCCTTTTTTCACAAACTGTCTCACCAGTTTGGGAAAAAGCTCTTTCTGATGGGACGGATGACGTCATCACTGACAAATACTTAGTTGCACGGTTATTTTTTTCCATTTTTACTATTGTACTTTTGCCATTCAAAAATAAAACATCGATAATGTTAAAACATCGATGTTAAACAAACATCGGCTCCAATAAAATCGATGGTAAATACATCGATGTTTTTATTAAACATCGATGTTTGGAAAACATCGACATGGATGTCGCATCCCTAGCCCTAATCACTAAACCTCAAAGAGAAACGTTTTGAAAAAAGTGACAGTTTAAGTTGTCCTTTTTCTAAAACTCAATAATTTGTGCCTCAATTTTTACAAAAAATTAATGAATAGAAAATGTATTTGAAAATTACCTTTCATTCGTCTGTGTTTCCAAAACCATGTAGTTCCAACATAATTTTGAGAAACTTGATTTTGTCAAATGCGCTTCATTTCCAATTCTTCATTTCTTTCAATATTTTTTAAAATTCAATTATTTTTATGCTTTTTGGAGTTTATTCTTATTTGAAGTTTACCACTTACCGTTTGTGCGTTTCTTATACTATCTGTAACATCGAAATCACGAGTCTGATGACCCTCCGAGGAAAAATATTAACATTCACTTGAGACTTCACAGTCACATTGCTCTTATCAGGTAATTTGTTCTGCCTTCTTTTGAATGACAAACTTTTTTTTTCTTTTCACACTATCAATAAACTGGACACTCGAAATTAATTCGTCACATAATGCGCTGACAGAAGATTGGATCACACATATATCTTTCCCGAAATGCTTCCTGAATTTTAATAATAAGAGAATGCGGAAGAAACAAAACACCATTGCCTGAAAATACTGTAAAGCTATTTACTGACGTGATCTTGTACGATTAATCTATTTCTTTGCATTCAAGTAAACATTTTATTGGTTAATGGATTACTTATTTTTTGCTACGTGTTGAAAGATTATTTGTTTCTTATATTTTTAGCTGTAAAGCTAAGTGATTTATTAAACATCAGTGTAGAAAAATGAATTTATAAACAAATAAAATGGAATGTGTTAATATCCAAATTAATAAGTTTTCAGGTTGAAATGTTGTTCCACATATATTTGTTTGTCTTTTGTTTTAATTTTAAGAAACCTTGGTTTGTTTTAACGTTTAAAGCGACAGAAGTAACAGAATAAATATTCAAAAGAAGGGGACAGTCACGACTCTAGATTATCACGACATCATACACATTTCATTTCTAGTCGTCTTACTACACCGAATTGACGGTCTTTGCTAAGTTTCGAATTTGCGTTACCTTTTTTTTTTTTGAGGTTTTTCCTTTTATGCTACCAATTTGACTAAGGTTTTCATGTTGATCGAATGATGGTTTAGTCAATGTGATACTTCAAGAATCTGTAAGTGCTTGTATTTTTTAGGCAAGGATATTTTTATTAAGAGAATGAAAGGGTCGATCAATCTGAAAATACATTTTTTCGCGTATGAATCTGGCTACAAATTAGGTGAAGCTTCACAATCCGCATAACAAAATACTAAGGTAATCCTTAATCATGAGGGATATGTGAAAAAGCTGTTATAAATGGTCTTCCGAAATCTAACCTATTGAAGTAAGGATATGTAACTAATCTCGAAATAAAGAACACTGAATCGAGAATACTCTGCGACGCCAATTCACTTATGAAGGTCTATTATCTAAAAATGACCCAAGACGTTATCTGCCATGGCTGAGACCACCTTTCCAACTAAATGGGCTATCAACTCTACGGGACGTAAAGAAGAGAAATGGATAATCTTCAGTCTTCTGACATAGGATAAAAAGCCACACTACAGAATTCCAACAAATGAGATCAATTTACCTTTGCAGGGCTTGCAGGTAACGCCTCCACCGAGAGACATCCAGAAGAAGAGGTCTCCAGGTGTGAGATCTTTGGGACTCCAGGCTGTGGTTGCACTACCGTCACTGCAACACTCCTCTCTAGTCACATTAGTACGCAGACTTGCCGTACATCTGTCGGGTCGGTTCATTGTGCTCCAGCACTGGCCACCTATAGGACATATTAAATCAGCAATGTCAATTTGCTCTCTTACACACAATTACCAATCATTAATAAAAAGTGTTAAAAATGTGCTACCCACATATATATTTATTTTTAGTGGATTTTTTAAGTATTTTTAAAAGGAGCCACAATAATATATTTACTTCTATGGTAAGAGATTTCTAGGAACCATAAGGAGGAAACCTACCAATAGCTCATTTAATATCTCTCAAGTATAAAAAACTTTGGTTCAAAATGTCCTTAAAAAATACATTTGCTAAATTATTATCTCGATTTCTTTCCTGGCCTAGGATCAGTCAATAATGGAAGGACAACGGCTCGAACTACATATATGTTCGAATTAAGGAAGATATGTATTAAGGACACGTGGAATCCTTCAATGATGTGTGTTTATGCTGGTTTTTGTGAAAGAGCAACTTGTATGGGCTTACGAGAATTATTGCATACATTTAATCTTGTATTAGTACATGTTTACTCTATTTTTGCTGCATCATGCAGTCATTTGTGATTGTGGCATTCATATTTTTTAACACTCTCTTGTATATTTTATACCTAACAAGAAAATAAATTACTTTATAAATTACAATTTGAAGCTTTTAACTTGAAATTTAATAAAAACATGACATCTACTTGAACTTTGAAGATGTGTAAATATATTTGTACTGTGTATACATATTTTGAAATATAGCAATTGTTTATACGCAAAAAACTGTGTATGATGGAGAATTTGTAGTCATATTTGAATTCAACACCCAAAAAATTCGTCGAAAAATTTTTATGTTCCCCCATGTTATGAAAAAAAATTGAAATTGTTGGTCAGTGTTATTACAAAGGAAAACGAAGTCATCAATGACACACAAAAACAACACATCTCTGTATACGTATCCATCGATAGCGGGATACGGTGACTCGTGAAATGCGAAAAGTTTTAATGTGAAGTCTCTACGTTTAACATAAATGTTTTCATTAAACAAACTTTACTACCCACAGATTCGTCTAAGAGTATTTTCTGTCGCATACAAATCAGGTCACACCTTTATTATCTAGCAATTTTGTTGCATCTTCGAACAGCTTTTTTGAGCTAAATGGTGTTTGTGTTCTTTTCTTATCCGGGCCGCTTTTAACGTCTTGCCTTGACTTGATTGAAAATTGGTATCTTCTTGTACAATATTTGATATTGAATTTTACTTAAATAGTTCTAAAGTTGTTAACTACATAGCAAGTGAGCTAAAAATAATTGACCTAAAAATTCTAAACATAATAAGCTGAGGAAACTTCATGACATAAGAGCTCAGCGTTCACGATTTTCGCTACTTCACATCGGTTTCTGTTTTATGTGTAAGATAAGCTCCACAATTCAAAGAAAAACAAAAAACAAAAGCAATTGTATTCGGTGCAGAAAAATAATGCAAAAAAATATCAAATCTTTTTTTGTCATGACTCATATTTTAAGATTACCATTATATGCGAGTGATATCCGAGAAAACTTTTCGAATAACTGATAAAATGATATAAAATTATGAACTTTATTGAAATTAGCAAAACACTACTATATCTATTAAAATATTTTACGTTTCTTAAAAACAAGATGAGACAGTTAAAACTATTGAAATAAATTGCCATGTATATATAGGAAAACTTAGAACAAGTACACAGATTTCTGTGCTTTACATTTTGCCTAAGTTTTTTGCCATAAATATGAAATGAACTATAGAACAAAAAAGTTGCACATAATTTCATGATTTTAATAGTGTCCTCTTGAACAGAATTACACGTTTATACAATTAAAATGGTTCTTAAAATTTGTTTTTCTAGATAAAACCAAAAACAAAAATAGTAAATATTGACGTGAAGAAATTTTTTAATTTCAAACGAAAGGGCGTGAGCTAGTAGTAGTATATAATTTTTAAGAATCCTTTATTCACTATCAGCGTAACTTGAAGTACCGTTCTTAATGAAATTGAAATTTTCTTAATAGACTTGTAGAACTTTATAAATATGCCTCTCGGATCTGAATCTGATTTCAACAGTCTGAGAATTCTCTCATTTGTCCCACAAAGGCCCATGATGTAAAGAAAGACAACGAACAAGAAAGAATTACTGTTTCGGTGACTTCGATGAACAAGACATGCGAGTGATCTATGATTCACAGTTCTGAAAAGAAACCGAAGCTGTCGCCATGCAAAATACGTAGTAGTCGTAGTACGCATGCAGACAGAAGCCGTGGTCTGGATGAATGGACGTAGAAGAGAGAGAGTAAACAAGGATGACCTCGGACAGAAAACTTCTCATTCACTTTTTTCCCAAACGTCTACCGGAAAACATTCACTCCTCGCTAATGATATCACGATGTAAATCAAAGCACTTGTCTCCAGCGACACTTGCTCTTTTGCTTCCTATCAGAGGAAAGGAGACTTGATTGCGCATCCGAATTCCGCTTCTGCAGACAAACAACTCTAATTAATCCGACCCAAATGCACGGATAATTTCTATAGGTCTATCTAGACCATACTATTGGTACCACAGGGTAAATTTTTTTCCCTACGCACATCCTCATCCAAACAGAACCGTTAAACAATATTGAATTTCATTTTGCCGTTAAATGTGGCTCTTGTACGTGAAACAGTTGATATATCTGTATATATCGAGTTTAATGATTATTACTACCAATCGATTCATTAAAAAAGAATAATGATAGTTAACGTATCATCTAACTATTTGCTTGCCAAGCAGTCGATCTAATAGTCAGGGTACTGGTTTCTAGATCGAATGGCTTCCTGGCTCAAATTCGAGGAGTTATGGGTGTTTGTCCGCCTGTAATGAGTTAGTGATCTATCTCTCTATAAACGAGCTATGTCAAGAATGAGAAGTTTAACGCGAATCTAACAACCATGGTGTACCAGAGTAATAACGCAAGGTGGTTCACAAATCTCCCCTTGTACGTCATAATTAGAGGTATTTAATTGGCCGGATATCAAGAGAGAACTATCTCCCAGCGTTCTTTCATCGAGAAATTTATATATACGAACAAATTTGGAGCAATAATTATCTGAAATTATAAAATTAACATTGAGTATTTCGGAATACCCGTGTTAGACAGTAAAGCGACTTGGCTTTTAATTAATGAAGATACATTTGCCAGCAAATTTGACCACATTGTGTTTTACAAAGTCTGCGAATATTCCCATGAATGTGTCCAAAATCATTTCCCGATTCCATGGCTGCTTACATTCATTTTAATCTTCGAAATTTATTGAGAAACCCACTGTTAACGGTTACCAGCCGTTTCAGGAATATGATGAAATAATCGCTAATTCCAATACACGTGGAAACATAGTTGGTCACATATGTGTGTTTTACAATGTCAGCGAATATTCCCATGAATGTTTCCAAAATGATTTCCCGATTCCATGGCTGCTTACATTCTTTTTAATCTTCGAAATTTATTGAGAAACCCACTGTTAACGGTTACCAGCCGTTTCAGGAATATGATAAAATAATCGCTAATTCCAATACACGTGGAAACATAGTTGGTCACATATGTGTGTTTTACAATGTCAGCGAATATTCCCATGAATGTGTCCAAATTGATTTCCCGATTCCAAGTCTGCTTACATTCTTTTTAATCTTCGAAATTTATTGAGAAACCCACTGTCAACGGTTACCAGCCGTTTCAGGAATATGATAAAATAATCGCTAATTCCAATACACGTGGAAACATAGTTGGTCACATATGTGTGTTTTACAATGTCAGCGAATATTCCCATGAATGTTTCCAAAATGATTTCCCGATTCCATGGCTGCTTACATTCTTTTTAATCTTCGAAATTTATTGAGAAACCCACTGTTAACGGTTACCAGCCGTTTCAGGAATATGATGAAATAATCGCTAATTCCAATACACGTGGAAGCACATTTGGTCACATATGTATGTTTTACGTCTGCGAATATATTCTAATGAATATGTCCAAAATGATTTCCCGATTCCATGGCTGCTTACATTCTTTTTAATCTTCGAAATTTATTGAGAAACCCACTGTTAACGGTTACCAGCCGTTTCAGGAATATGATGAAATAATCGCTAATTACAATACACGTAGAAGCCCATTTGGTCACATATGTATGTTTTACAATGTATGCTAATATTCCCATGAATGTGTCCAAATTGATTTCCCGATTCCAAGTCTGCTTACATTCTTTTTAATCTTCGAAATTTATTGAGAAACCCACTGTCAACGGTTACCAGCCGTTTCAGGAATATGATAAAATAATCGCTAATTCCAATACACGTGGAAACATAGTTGGTCACATATGTGTGTTTTACAATGTCAGCGAATATTCCCATGAATGTTTCCAAAATGATTTCCCGATTCCATGGCTGCTTACATTCTTTTTAATCTTCGAAATTTATTGAGAAACCCACTGTTAACGGTTACCAGCCGTTTCAGGAAAATGATGAAATAATCGCTAATTCCAATACACGTGGAAGCACATTTGGTCACATATGTATGTTTTACGTCTGCGAATATTCTAATGAATGTGTCCAAAATGATTTCCCGATTCCATGGCTGCTTACATTCTTTTTAATCTTCGAAATTTATTGAGAAACCCACTATTAACGGTTACCAGCCGTTTCAGGAATATGATGAAATAATCGCTAATTCCAATACACGTAGAAGCCCATTTGGTCACATATGTATGTTTTACAATGTCTGCTAATATTCCCATGAATGTGTCCAAATTGATTTCCCGATTCCAAGTCTGCTTACATTCTTTTTAATCTTCGAAATTTATTGAGAAACCCACTGTCAACGGTTACCAGCCGTTTCAGGAATATGATAAAATAATCGCTAATTCCAATACACGTGGAAACACAGTTGGTCACATATGTGTGTTTTACAATGTCAGCGAATATTCCCATGAATGTTTCCAAAATTATTTCCCGATTCCATGGCTGCTTACATTCTTTTTAATCTTCGATATTAATTGAGTAACGCACTGTCAATGGTTACCTGCCGTTTCAGGAATATGAAGAAATAATTGTTATTTATACACAGGCGTATAGAAAGGTGATTTTTCGCCGTATACCGATTACATTCTTGATAGTTAACTTTTTTTATATATTTAATGTTTTTTGTTATTTTTCGAGATTTTATTATAAGATTTTAGTTTATTTCTAGGTTTCAACAAAGATTGCGGTTTGGGAATGTTTCAACAAATTGTTGTTGAAACGTTCCCAAACCGCAATCTTTAATCTGAAGTTCATTAGTACAATACATGATTCATCTACCAGCCTACCGCCAAAAAAATATCCGTACTCTACCTATCAAAGCAAAAAATTCTACGCTTTTCTATGAGTGCATGAATCATCAAGACCAGAAAGATGTGAGGGACAGGGGAAGGTATAGTCCTTACAGAAGATAACGAAAACCGCATTTTATTTTGAATCTTAAATACTTAATCGAAATAGGAAAAATGCCAAAACAAGAATTAGAAGAAAAAAAGTTAAACGTCATTTTCTAAATTATGGTCCGTAGACAAGAGTGTTTCAAAAGCGCAGACAAAAATGTCAGTGCATAAACCAGATTTTTTGCAGCGATATTGTCCATCGTATTTATCCAATGAAGATTTTACCTAAGATGATAACTTCGGGGCAGTGGATAGACTTCCAAAGTGAACTCTTGCAACACATCTCGTCGGTTTACAAGTGAAAGTATCCAAATCAAAAAACAGTTATGTAAAAACTAAGAAAAAGATTCTAATCCATTAGCTTTTCTCACAAAGTGTGTTTAGCAAGAAGAATTCTAACTTCCGTACAAAAAATAATTAACTTATTGAACTTCACCAGACCATTCTAATTCAGAAAAGCTTAAAAACCAATATCTTGAATACTTGGACTTTATATGTTTCACTTGAAAGTCGTCGATATACATATGTGTTTGAAAACACATATATTTTATTCATAAATAATTTGTCTGTTATCGAAAATATTTATTTATTTGAAATATAGTTGCTTATAGTTTTAGTTCATTTTATAAACTGTTTTCTTAGGAAAACAAAATTCTGCCTTTGGAATTGCAAAGGAATTGATATATTTTTTTTTCTACTTAAGCCGGGTACATCAAACATTGATGTAATT
The DNA here is from genome assembly GCA_947359465.1 of Metellina segmentata. Classification (NCBI taxonomy): domain Eukaryota; kingdom Metazoa; phylum Arthropoda; class Arachnida; order Araneae; family Tetragnathidae; genus Metellina; species Metellina segmentata. The sequence goes on along the minus strand of OX375878.1, from coordinate 83,849,624 downwards.
CGCGTAGAAACAGAACGGTCGGCGCAAATAGAGACAATTAATCATATCCTGGCATTCATATATTTTGAAGAGAGCGTTTCCGGAAACCTTAAATTGTGCGGCAATTGCTAGCTTAAATTATGAGACATTAATAAGCAGCGTTCACTGGGGGAAAACAGATTCGAGCTAAAAGGTCGTGTGCCACACGTTTTATTGGGTTGAATTGTGAGAAAGAACATGGCGAAATGTTAGCAGACCAGTGGATAGAAACTCATGCGTTTTCGATGGGCTTCATTATATTAAAAAAATTTAAGGGATTTTAAAATAAGGTCTTTAGCATTGCCTCTTGCCATACACATAGCCATTTCCAAATTTTTGAGAAACTTCTATTTAGGAACTTTAACTGTTGTTGTTGTTGTCATGCGAGCCATATATGGCCCAATCGGGGGTGCCATTGCCCCGGAGGTTTGGACTTCTTCATACATGACACATTCGTTTGAAACTTTAACTTTTAATCATTAATACCTAAAATTATAAGTTTATACAGGTACCAAAGTAGTGAAAATGGATCATAGAAAGTGTATGGTGATACATCATTCTCGTTGTGCAAAAAAAAACAAAGATTTAAATTTTAATTTTGCGCAGCTTCTTTTTCAAATTTTGGTATTTGTATAAGATATATATAAATACAGGAAATAACTTGAAACAGTGAAGGATTATTCTTATATTCCTGTGCACCACAACTAGATGTTGTTTACTAAAGATACAGGATGCTTTCCGCGATGCCTTTTTATAGTTGCTGCAATGTATGGGGACAATGTGTTTTGTACACAACAAATCATGAATATACTTCAACTGCATCGTAAGTATAGAATTTGAACAATATTCATTCAAATGCTTCTGTATCATAAAAAATTTACAAACCCCAATTTAAAAAATTTTGTCATTCTTCATTTGCAAAACTTATTTTCATCAAAGTTTTCTTTTTGATTTCACTACAGTTATTAATTATAGTTTATGGAAATTTTGCAGAAAAATATTTTAAGCTTTTGAACAAAACCGCTTGTTTTCAGTTACTACACAAAAAATTCGACATTACACTTACTAAAGACAGAATAAAATAAATGCAGTTCAACTAACATGCATTTCCTAATTTAATGAGCTTTTTTCCTTCATTCACAGATGTTGATCGAGACCATGGCATAAATGCCAACATAATGCTTTTGTTTTCACCACGTTTTCAGTTTTTAACCATGCATTTTTATGCATACGAATGCTCATTTGCTCTTTATTTACAACAAGTATCTAATGATGCATTTATATGTTCTATAATCTTATTTGTTGTTATTAAATTATTTAGGAGTTATATTATAACCCGTTACTCGTCTTGTGCTCGATATAGTGAAAGATACATTAGTCAATGGTCTGTGTGGATTTCGAACAACTTTTTCTCAAAAGTCTTTGTTTAAGTATCACTTTCCCGGAATAACAACACTAATGTAAAATTGGAGTGAATTTACATATAACTGCATGAGTGGCATTATTCTAAAGCAATATAATATGCATCAATATAAGTAAGTAATATAATATGTATATGTAGGTATGATAACCCACTTTTATTACCATCAAGTTCTCACATGTTGGTGAGTACTAATAATCACGAACCTTATTCTTAATTTTATTTTTCTGTATAAGTTTGTTGATAAAATTGCTGACAGTGATATTGGTAGCAGACATCCGTTTCATAAAAAAAATAAAGAAAATATACCAAATAAAACCTTTTCAAATAAGGCAGTTAGCTATTTGTACACGAATTATTCTGAGTTTTTAAATTTTGATACAGGTTTCTTTCGAAAAGTTGATTAAATCAGTAAAACTTTCAAATTGAATTATCGGATTTTGTTGACAGATATGCTGTTAAGCAACTACATATATAATTCTGAAAATATACGTGATATCCATTCAGAAACCGAATCTCCATATTGAACAAAACGTTCCATAAGGATTCGATTTTAAGCTGCATATTAGTTGGATTCAAATGAAACTGCTGGATACAGAAGATGATTAATTATTAGAAAATATCATAACTGTGACTTTTTTTAATTAAAAACAAATTGACTGCATGATATAAGGCCAATGTTACCTGTTATATGAGTTGAAGATCTTATGCAACTTACTAGCAGAAATACCCGGCTTTGCTCGGGTTGAATTAATAATATGTTGATTGAAAAGTCTTCAATTATTTTTCATAAAAGAATGTTAGCATCATTTAAGTGTACGGGGAAAAACATTTATTAACAATTTAACTTCTCCGTCGCTTCTACAGTTTACTTCGGACGCAAATATGCATATATATATATGTTGTATCCAACCATATAATCCATTTCATATTCTTCACACTTCTGCTGAAATTTATTTTAAGTTTTAGAGTTCGCGTGCATATTCCCGTGCATTCAATTTCAGTAAAAATAACGAATTTTCGGTGGATTGTCTTGCACTTAGTTTACCTATGAATATGTTTTCATTGTGCCATTCTTTCATCTAGTATACGATATTTTCGAATTTCATCCTCAATATGAGAAGATAGTAAATAAAATTTTTACAGCATTCGTTACTAATTTTATTTGAAGCAAATGCACTTTTCCAGAAAATTCCATTCAGTGACATGTGGAATAACAGAGATTTTGTTTGAAATACATGTCATCAGAGCAACCAAATTAAACGCAATCGATAACAATTTTTTAATAAACAGAAGGTTGATTTTACAGCGCTTTTACAAAAAGAAACTCACTTTCAACGAACGATTCACATGCATCTAAGTTGTGTAATAAATTGTTCAATAATTGTTGTTCAAAACTAAGTTGTTCAATAAATAGAGCAATCAATTTCGACTTTCTGTCTCTTAAGACATAAAATTTCGATTTTTCAAAATTACTTAGTATGATATTATTCCAAGATCAACTAAGCCTTGTTAAAAATTCCCGTTTCTCCAACACACATACAGTTTTAAATTGAACCCTTATGGTAATTTTTAAGATCAGAAATTTGGTTCCTAAATGGAAAGCACGTATCTATTTAGAATGATAGATGTAGTTTACTTGACTATTGCGTAAGCTTTCAATAACACCCATGAAACACGAAAAACAAATTAAATTTAGTTTATTTAATCGTCTTTCAATGAAAAGCTATATCAAAATTTTTAAATATATCTTAAACTACAAAGTATGACTACCAGTTTTAAATTAACGTAACCCATCTTATTTTAAAGTTATTTTTGAAATTTTTCATGTCATTTTAAAATAATAAATGCACACTTAAAAATATTTTGATTTGTAAATTTTTTTTTTACCTACACACTATTACGTATTCAACCAAAGTTTTAAAGAAAGTTGGTGGAAATATACATATACCACCATGAAATTACCCATGTTTAGTGATACTTTGAAGGAAATAAATAAATAAAATCCAACTCTTAAATAATATTTCTGGAATAGGTAATATACCGGAACACATAAGCAAACAGAAACAAAATTCCAATACTTAAAAAAGGCAGAATTCTGAAAAAAAATAATCTGTTCTAGTATGTTGAAGTCTGACTTCCTGAATATATTCTGAAATAAAACAATTAGACAAAAAACTTGAACAAAATTCATAAAGACAATGATTTATAAGCAAAAAAGAACACATATTTATAATACTTGGGAATCCCCAAATGTGACTGCAACCATCTCGTTTTCAACTCAAATACCCACAAAAACCAATTATAAATAAAATTAAAAAATTAAACAATTATTCTGTGGTTGCCAGATACCGAGTAGCAAAATTACGCTTTTATGATCAATGAGTTGATCGTTTGGGCTTTTCGTGCTCCATAATAAAATTTAAGTAAATATAAAATTAAATGTTCTAAATATTCTTTCTTCATCAATCAAATATTTATAAATATTATTTTCATCAGGGAAAGAAGTAAAAATTCAGAACAAACATGAATATTATAATTTAATTTATTTTAAGGAAATTGTTTTTCACTGGTAAAGCAAGCTGAGATGCGTATAGCAATCGTTTTATACTCAATGTTATTTCTATGGCGATTTCAAATTAATTTTGGCTTAGGCCTTAGGTCAATTTTAGGCCTCTTAGGATTCGAATTTTTCAAAATCATTTCTTAGTGCACCCCTACGGTATAAGAGGAATCACCCTGCAAAATTTCAACTTCCTAGGACATGTAGTTCTTAAGATACAGTGATGAGTCTGTGAGTGAGTGAGTGGTATTTGAATTTTATATATGTAGATTTGTTAAACATTTGTTGAAAAAAGTTATTTGTTGTCCAAAAAAATGCTGTCAAATGACCTACGTTTTAGTAAAAATTGCACGTTTGTTCTATTAACTGAGCTTTGGCTACAAGAAGGATTTTCAGCGGAATGAAACAAACCATCAGAAGACAATGGTTTGAATTCCGGTTATCGATTACCAAACGCATACAGGAAGCCTGTTCTACCATAAAACCTACTAACTAGAGGCATCAACATTTAGCTTAAAAAATAAGCTGAATACATTTAATTTTTAAACAAGCTCTTTGTTATCGCATGTGCCATTGATTGGAATTTTCATGAAGTGTATTTGCTTCAAAAGATAGTAATCATGAATATCGTATCAAATTAATTTCCCATCCATTCGTTAATGGTGATGGTTCGAAATATTAGATCCCTGATCCGAGAGTACCGCAAGTTAAAGCATTGGTAAGAAAACTGAGTTCAGGTTTATCCTCTCAACCAACCAACTTAAACCAGGAAAGCCGAATAGTACCATTTGGAACCAGTGAAAATGGGTTCAGAAATTCCACGATTTCCTCCAATGAATACAATTTTTCAAGTTTGATAGCAGTTATCGTTTTATAAAAGAGTGACGGAAAACTTCTCGGAGGAAAGTTGGATAACAGACAATTTTTGTCGTGTATTCACAGCAAAAATTATATTTTTTTACAACGTTAATAACATAAAAACAATATACTGAAAGGAAATTGAAATTAAATAAAAATTAATTCCGACTTTCGCGGGATAATATCTGCTTCCAGGATCAATATTGACAGCTAAAACAATATCGTTCAGTTATGGTAATTTGCAGAAATTCTGCCTCCCTCTTAGACTTTATTTGTTTCATAATACTGTTTAGGAAAGGAGTGTGAAGACTAAGAATTGTAAAAGATTCCGTGAATCAGACTGTTCTTTTAAGTAAGCGTGACCAGAAACGAACTAAAACGGAATGACAGAAAAAGACTAGCTATTGAAATCTATAATTGCATTCGAGTAATGTAGAAATAAAAGAATCCCAATTTGCCGTATTGTAAAGCCGACTTACGTAATAGCAACATACAGCCGTCATCTCGTTTGGAAGCACCTGCATGCGCCTGCTCATGACTGTCGTGTCATTCCAAGCGAAGTGACACTGTCTGCCGATATGACATCAAGGATTAGGTGTTAACTTCTCCAAAAAGGAAAGGAGGAAGACTAGTCTGCAAAACAGACAGCACGACGACGTGAGACCTACCGACTGTCGGTCAAGGTCACGTGCCACCATTCCTTCTTCCTCTTCTGCATCTCTCACTCGACTCTTTCGCATCCAGTCCTAGCTCTCCCCCTCTGTTTCTCCATTCATTTCTTAAAATTCCTGCCAGCATAATTGAACCTCCGCAAGCACCGGTGATTGCGTCGTTATCCCACACGACATCTGGGCATCGTGCGTTTGTGCCAAAGAAAACAGATGGTGCCCACCTAACAGGTTGCTAGCTTGAATCAATTTTTTTTTCAATCATGCATGGAACCACTTGGGGTTTTTGGATTTCCTGCTGGTGTAATACAAGTAAGCTTGTGTTAAGTTAATTTCACCTTCTGGTGGAAAGGTTTCATCAGAGACACCGGCCTTTGTGATCTCCTACATGTCGCGGGCGAGTTCATTGATGTATACTTTGAATTTAATTTGTAAAATTTAAAACTTATGTATTACAAGGCTCGATTTATGCATATGCCATCTTGTAGCATTTATTGTCACCAGTTGAGAAATATGTACAGAAAATTTTACAATAATATGAAAACGATAACAGAAAGCAATCGAATAATTTTATTTCAGTTTTCAACTGTGGAAAAAAGAAGCACATAGTAAAATATACTTGACTTTTGACAAATGTTATTTTTAACCTTTATTGCAACCAATTAAGAAATACAAAAGACCAACTTGAATGCGCTATGAAAACGGCAACTTAAAACAATCAATGCACTTCATTATGGTTTCAAGTTATGATAAGAAGAAAGCACAAAGTATAATACCTATTACTCACTAATATTTAACAAATTAGGTCTCTAAATTAGAAAGAATAATACTATGGACATTAAAAATATTCCAAAGTTTTCTCAGATACAAGAGTACGTTTTGTTTTTCCAATTTTTTCTAGATTATCATCGTTAGAACCGCATGACGCACAACAATTCATAGATTAGTCATTAACTTTTGTTTCAAAATCTATACACATAATTTATAATCTTGAGTGGCACCAAAATAAGGCTTTATTTGCGTTTGTTTATTGTCAATTATTTGATCAATGATTGCTAATTTAATTCCTCTAGCAAATCAAATTAGATGAAAAAATTTCAGGAGATTTAAGTAGAACAAAGGAAATGAGTAATTCCAATTAGACATTTTAAAAATGAATTTTACTGTCAAATATTCTATTCATAATGCCGAAACGCATATTCAATGAGCAAAACAAACAGTACAAGTAAAGATGGAAGGGTAAAAGGAAGGAATTAAAACACTACCAAAGCAAAACATGCATACATTCGGCACTATGATGAGAGGTAAAAGGAATTTTTCTAAAATCAACACCAAGAGCTTCTATGATGGAATATTTCTTCAAAAATATACGATATTACTATTCAGCTGAAAATACATTATAAGCGCAATGTCAGGGACCAAAATGCTACGATTGGTTTTACCTCCTTAGGTTCTAAAATGGAGATACCTCATGCATTTATTGTCATATCTACTTTTAACCCAGATATTTGTATTGATCTTAAAAAGGTCATAAATTTGAACTCACCAGTTTATTTACATTTAGTATACATAATATTTCTACATGTTTGTTAAATCAAGTGTTTGGGTGAAGGATGTAAACTTAAATGGAAAATTCAGGTGAAAGGAAAAGTATATGACAGCATCAAATCAAATCATTTTGGCATTCTAAATTTATAAAACTTTTCCAAAGAAGTGTTTTTGAAAATGTTTACGAATCTTTAAAATACAAGAAGCCCCTTATTAATCACGCGTCTTTATCTGATGGAAAAATATATTAAATCAATTTCTATATCTCTTATGTAAGGCATCCAGTTTTCACTTTTATTCTATTTCACCTATCGTAGCTGGAAGATACAGTACGTTTACGGCACCTAACCTACCTCAAGGCAGAAACCATTAACACGTAACTTCAACCCGGGTCCAGTGTACCGCGGATCAAGCGTTATACGATTTCCACTTCATGTTCCCACCACTCCTTGATAGATCGCTGAGTACAGTCGCTGAGTTAAACTTAAGGAGGGCAGAGGAAGAAGAAAAATGTCTGCGAAATCGAGTGAAAGGCGAACAGGTGAGAAGAACGAGAAACGGTGTTTGCCAAGGAATTTTTTGAAGCTCGTAGACGAGACGGAAGATCTTGGGTGACCTTCATAAATCTTCGCAGAGGAAAAAAGTAGACAACAATTCTGAGCCCTCTCGCGACCGATTAAATGATTCAAGTCTACAAATAGAACTGAAGAAATTGTAAATTTTAGGACGGTAAAAGGGGTAACTGTAGACTGGCTGGTTTCAAAATCTCATCGATTGAGTTGGTAGAGTAAAAATGATATTATCCTTACAATGGAAAAGATATACACGGTATACGTAATAGTTCATCTTTAAGGGGATTGTATGGCATGAGTTTCACTCACCAATATTAAATGTAAAACTACAACTCACTTTTACTTAACTTGTACGAAACAACATTCATTTTAATGTCAACATTTTATCAAGATCACACTAGTTACAGTGCCTTACTAAGAAAACGCCACAACTGTTTTAGCAAGACAGTAATATAACGTAACTTAATTTATGTTGGAAAAACTAACATAATAACAATTGTAGAATATTAAGAAAGCGGGAATGAATAAAGGACTTTAATATGCATGGGAAATACTTGAATAAAAATTGACTGCTTCGATCAAAAATACATAAAATTTTGGATAATTCAGAAACATGTTGACTGCTACGAAACTATTCATTACAGAAGACTACATATTCGTTCTCAAAATGAATTGCACAGATCGAGAAGTAGGATGTTAAACTAATGTGTTTTTCTAATTTTTACGAGTATCTAGCTCAGGTGTTTCTTTTCATAGCAAAATCTGGAATGTTAAATAATCTCTCCTTACTCACTTTAATAAATCGAATGTGGAATAAATAAATGGAATAAATAAAAGTGGGAAATGCGTTTTTTCTGTTGATGCGTTGTTGGTCAAATTTTGGTTGCCTATACAGCTTTGACTTTCATGAGTTCGGAACTCGGCTATATTCCAGAACTATAAAAGTTAAGAAATAGGAAATTTATGCATTTTTTGTGTAAGAGCAGATGCGGCAAGCCGCTACCTATTTAGTTATTAGAATATTCAAACTTCTTTTAATGCCCTAAAATAAATACAAGACTGTACGAATTAGAATTTGACATTTTTCAGAACATAAAGCGAGACTTAACTATGAAAATTGTTTCTGTTTCATCCTTAAATGTACATAAAAATTTAGGTTGTGAAAATGATCCTAAATCCAAGCTTTTAAGCCTTTTTTGGATGCTTTAAGAAATTAAATTTGGATTATTCATTTTCGATGTTTGGTCATTAGAATGCAAAATGTGGAAATCTTTTACATAAATAACTAAGTCTTAGCATATAATGATTAATTTAGGACATTAAAATAGAATCTGTAATCATGAGTTTAGTAATCAAAATGAATTTAGATTTTTCAATATTTATGAAAAGCTGAATTTATTGTGACGACTAGGTTTTTAGCACAGAAAAATATTTTAAAACATGAGCTTTGTTTTATTCATGAATTTCATTTAATAAATTACTGTTAAAATATTAAGTTCTATTTTTTATATAAATATGTGAAACATCCGATGAATAATCTCAAAAATCACTCTACTTACCAAAATCTAAGCAGTTTATCAGTTCACAGTAATTAGTCTGAAGGTTAACTTGAGTATTTTTTTATTGAATTATTCTTGAAGGGTATACAATAAAACATGTCATCGTATTATTTTACAACTCATCTTTTTAATTTTCTATTTTCGTGCAACAATGAATTACATTAGAATCTAAGAAAAATATCTTCAACGCGAGAAAATAATCCAAATTAATAAACTAGGTATGAATTAGTATGCATGTATGAAATACGGGGAAACATTCAACGGGTGGACCCACGGGAGTAATGATACGTATGATCCTATAGAAATGGTCCCAGATGATGTTTTTAGAACTAACAGTAGAACACATTCCCGACTTAAGTGCAGCAAGACATAGGACCAATTATGTTTTGAACGTTGACTATGTCAGTATTTCGTGTTTGTTCTAAACAATGTAGCCTACACGTGGTGTTATGCCAAGGATTTTTGCTGTCACATGGCCCTGTCTGTAAGAGACATAGCTATCAGTTGGCTCTAGCTGATGAACTCATACATCATCTCTCTCTCAGCCCACTAAAATAGAACTCTTGAAAAGCGGAAGAAAACACGTTAAATCACTCAATCTCTCCTTGTTATTGGAAACTCGTCTCAGCACCCAAGTGAGAGCTCAAGAAGAGAAAACACAGGAGGAAGCAGCGTGTTTCTTATCCTAAGACGTACAAACATGACCTGTTTTTCAGACTATTTATTCTAATGCAAAATGAGTGGAGAAAGCTGTTTGGAGTTACATCTCAGTGAAAGTTCGATCACCGCAGAATTTAAACACGTGTATTTTCTTAACAGGAAGACATAATGAGACATAGAACTGTTGACTCGGTCTTATTTTCAGAGATACGAATCTAATAAAATTTTAGCTTATTCTTTAGTGATAATTTATACATACTCTCTGCCAGAAAGTACAAGTTCCATGAGGCTAATGTTCGATCAGAATGAAATTTACAATGTGTGATACCCACATGAAGAGATAAAGAAACTATCACAATGTAAAATCTAGAGGACTCTATTTAGAAGTAGAATTAAATATAGGTAGTAAGTAGTAAGGCCTCATCTGGCGGCGAAACGTGCCCATATACGGCATTGATTGGAGTCAAACAAAACTTTTATACTATCTTGTGACAAATTTTGCCAAGCATTGTGCAGTTGCTCATAACGTGATAACTTCGCAATGTATTCCTCTATCATAATTATTTTTGTATCATTATGATCTACATAATACAGTGGATGTTTTAAACTTCAACCATGTTAAGAAATGGAATTTAATTGATTTTAATGCTTGTAAATGTTGAAATTCCTGAAAAAAATCTAGATTTTTTTTTACGCTTTTTTGATTAAAAAATTGTTAAAAAAAAAACTACATTTTTAAGCAACTGGATGGAGGTCCATAACATGAAGAATAATATTAGAAATAATTTCCAACAAGAATAGTCTTTCTGAACAAATTAGAATTTAAAACATCATGTTTCAAAAACATGCTAATTTGCTAATTATATTTTAATTAGATATTTAATTATTTGTACAATCTGATTTTTTCTTCCTGATATTATTTTAAGAACACACCAATTACCTGTGGTAAAAAAACTGGATTTTAAAAGTCAAAATTTAAAAAAAAATATTTTTGTGTATACGTGCACCTTAATAAGAGAAAGAATTGGAGATCTCTCTGGCCAAGGAAAGATTCAATAACACGGAGACATTCCTCGGACAGGAGAGCCGTGTGTGGGTGCGAGTTATCGTGCTAGTAAATGACCCCCCCCCTTCGCATGAAAGGTCAAACAACTGGTCGTAGGACCTACTGGACGTATCACTGTCACTGTACTGTCAAACTACCTCGTACAAATACCAGAGGGAACGGGTAATCATAAGGGAGAGATTTCTACTCAATTATATTAGAATTTATAGAGATGCATATGCATCAAACATTACTCTATTTTAATACTTTAGATTTGTTCAGAGCAAATTGAACATATTTTTATGTTGGTATTTTAATTCTTGAAAACAAAGGTTTTATAATGCTTAGGTAAATTATGTTTACTAAAGTGAAAAAAAGATTTGTCATCAGGAAAAGAAATTCAATTCTCAAAAAAGAAAAACTGTCACATCAGTAAAAACTTAAATAATTGATGATAGAAAAAATGAAAACAAAGACGAAGCTCTAGGCACTGGACCAGATTTCTTAAAATATCTTTCAGCTGATAAGTTGGGTTTGTTTTCAAACATGCCTTACGAAGCATAGGAGACATATGAAGACAGACTCTTGTTAAGTCGACGTGTCTGCCTTAAACAAAACGAACGTATATAGATCAGTGTTTTTCTAAACTCTCCTCGAAACACTAATGTTTCAAAAATAAAGCATGAAAATATTTCGTCATGATACAGATAGGATCCTTTCACAGAATCGTGACTTCACGAGAAAATGGTCTCTTTTATGTCTAAATAGGAGACATGAGTGACGAATATTCCTTTTATGTGCTTCACTTTTTATTAGTGTACTTACAGATATGAAACAAACCACAAATTAAAAAAAAAAAAAGTATACACTCTCCCGTAGTGTTGAGGCACACATTGTTGAGAATTCAATGCCCCTCTTGAATCTGTGGTGTTTTTCTTGTGTTTGAATTAATTTCGGCACAGTTGCAATTAGGGAACGTTTGTAAACAACAAGGTTGTTTCAAAACATACTAATTTTTTCAAACTATGCATCTTGTTAATATTCGCAAATAGAGTATCAGTTATTATTTTCCCGAATAAAAATATTTCATACTCGTCGAACTACTTAATCTACCTTTTCATTCACAAACGTTTGCTTTTACGTTTTGTGAATTTGCTCTTGATGGACTCTAACAGTACGAAGCCTTGAATCTTTCTGAGATCCCGTGTCAAATATTTGCACTTATTTCAAAATCGCCAAGGGTTACAAGGATCGGAATCTGCCACAGATGCCATGGCAGGTTGCTCCAAACCCTGAATACCATGCCGATCCAAAATAAAAATCGCAAAGCGCAGTCACATGGAGTGCAAGATGTTGTTTCCCGCTGATTTATGGATCTGATGATCGGTGGCACGAGCGAATCACGAGAGGGATGTTTCGAGACCCCGCAGGAGAACATTTATTTCGAGCTGGTGCCGGAAGACGCGGTTGGGCCTCTTCATCGTAAGAATTATATGATCCCGGTGTCAACATTCTTCAAGACAAGTATTCCTACCTCTTTCACTGCTAGAGCATTTCACATTCAACTCCATCCACTGACATTGAAAATTCTAAATAAGATTTCCAATGAAAACCAACAGACTCAATTGGATGTATATTAATTTTGGAGGGATTTACATCAACGTTCATTTTATCTGAAGAACAGGACCATATGAAAAATACATCAATTTGACTAAAGCATATTTGTATCAGAATTCTTATCTTTTAGAACTAGAAATTGTTTGCACATATTTCTGGTTGGGTAGTTTATCAAAACTGATCTTTCAAGAGATCAAATGCCTTCCTTTATTTGCTAATGTTCAATAAATCTGTAACATGAAGAAATTATTATTGTATTGATCGAAAAATTGTCAAACTATGCAAATTATTAAAGGTTTTTTTTTTTCAATGGCGGGCACTGGAATTTTTTCTTTGGCCACTACAAGGCCGGAAGCTATGATCAGTACTTCCAATGGCGGGCACTAAGGACTAGTCTTTGGCCACTACAAGGCCGGAAATGATGGTCACTTGTGAATTGGCACCCAGTGAATGGGCCAGCATTGCCCCTAACAAAGACAGCACACTTTACATTCATGCCCTAACCCCGGATTCTTCCGATCCAGAGGCCAACACTTTGACCACTAGTCAGGTGTTCGTTTAGGAACATCTACAACGTTAGTATAACAATGGCGTATGGCGTGCATTACTGCGACATCCTTCAACCGTACACAACAGACGTTAGAGGCTTGGATGATATTAAGAGTGAAGACACTGGAACGCTGAATAAAAGCGGGGGAGTCTGCTTTCAGTCTTGAATTGGCTCTAAAATTGGTCTATCAGCAACCACAGTCGGATATGCTAAATTGTGGATGCGTAATGCAGAACCTGCATGGAACTAGATTTCACAAACCTTCAGAATCTTTATTGATCAGTGTCACGCCTTGTGCAAGCAGCTATAACTACTAAAGGTAAAGTTACGATTTTTTTCTAAAAAACTGAAATGATACGATTAAAGTATTGGTGTTCGTAGATCCGCGACAGACTCTCTTCCAGCGTAAACCAAATGCCGTACGGTCTTGTCGAAAGTTAATATTCCATCTATCTCAGATGGTAGTGACTTATGGCGTATGTAGTTTTTGTAGATAAAGTTATTAGATAATATTCTCGCCATTCGGAAGTGAAATACTGGATTCAATTTCTCTATTAATAACTGTAGCTTTGTCGTTGAGAAGTAACTTCAAAACTGCCCTTCCTCCGGACTGAATGCTGACCTTGATAACACGGTTTAATCAGTGAATTTCGTAATGACGACAGAAAACATGAAACCAATCTTAAATCCATACGTTAAAGAAGGTTTTAGGTGTAAAATTAAATGGGAACTAGTCTGATATTTTTTATTGTTCTTTGAAGTTCACCTACTAGATCAGTGGTGAAGAGAAAAATTCTCCAGGTAATCGAATGTTATTTCCATACACCATTTGAAATGGTGTTGCATCAATATTTTCCTTGATTCCGCTTCTTATTTAAGTAGTATAGTTGTCTCGAGATCTTAATGCTCTGACAAGTCCAATTGTATTGAGACCATAACGTACAATCTTTCTTCACTGTAGGCCAAATTAATCGCATCGCTCCTTTGAAAGCTTGATATAAAAATCTAATGCTGGGATTAGAGATAAAAAAAGCTTCGATAAAGAGACAAAGAACTTCAGTCTATCGAGTAGATTTTTTGGGAATTTTCAAAAAGCATTGATTGTTTGATTTGGTGATAATATATCACTTCCTCTACAACTTATATATCTGCTTGTATTTAATTGGTAATGGACAACTGACGTAGAAAGTATGGGTAAGGTATAGGCTGTTATGTTGCTTTCACATTTATATGACGAATGTTCGTGGTGAATCGTTCTGTGAAGTACAAACATCTGTTCCATTTGGGGCTGAATTTCTCGGGTAAGCTATAGCGGCAGCTTTTAGCGGTCTTTACATCACTAGAACACCAAGTCAGTTTCGACGTGGAAGAGGCCTATTATATTTCTTCTTAGAGTATTTAAGGAAAGGAAGTAATATAGTGTTTTTGAGTCGATACATCGTAAGGGATAAAACGTTGATATGACTAAAAATGTTATGACTAAAAATGTTCAAATTTCTGTACATTTATGGATTTGGGAAAGATCAGGGTAGCAAAAACGTTTTCGCTCATATGTTCTATGCCCTCCGAAATAATCCTGTACCCTGGGAAGTTTTCGACTAGTAATTAAAGCATTTAGATGGATATATGCGAATGGCAAAATACTGAATTCATTGAAAAATGATGCTGAGATTGTGAAAATGTTCTTTTTGTAAGGGAATAAGACGAGAACCTCATCAAAATATGGAATATAAAAGTTGAGATGGAGAAACACAAAGATGAATCATCTAAATGTTTGAATGTCAGGTAAAACTCATAAAAGAAACTCGAATAACCTGGAAGGTGTAACGACATCCTACCAGCTGCTGATCAAAGTTATAGATGTGTGGAAGAGAACACTGCTCATGCTTGGTTATAGCATTGTACCGTAATAGCAACCCAGGTAACTCTACAGTCTCCAATCCCTATTCTTCTTTAGAGCCATGTGAAGAAGGCTTAACAGGCTTGTTGAACCAGGTACAGGTATTCTTGGTTAGTGATCAGGAATTTGTCGGGGGAAAGTCGTCTGGCTTTCGAATAGACAAGTGTTCAATGTTTCGCTAGTTTGAAACATGGAAGTTTGTTCCAAAATTTGATGGTAAAAGACGATTCATCTGTTAAAACTAATATTATTTGGAGGACTATTCAATATTGTGGTATGAATAATTAGTCAAAGCCTTTTCTTGTCTTGTCAACCAGTAATTTAGTTTCCGAAAACTTCAACACCGATGACAGAAAATTATTATCAGGAATGTAATTTACAGGGTTTGCTTCTAGAAGTTAAAACAAAACGATAGGAAATTTTATGAATATTTTCAGCTGGTGTCTTCCTTTTAGTTTTAATAACACTCACAAAGTCGCTTTGGAATTGCCACAGTCTAATAGTATATTTCTAGGTATCATTGCTTAAAGATTAGTATTTGTGGTCTTGGTAAAGAAAGTACTTAAAATAACACAAGTGATAACGTTTTTGTGGAATGCTTTATGGTCTATTCCGTATACTATAAAACTCATACAAAGATAAATCAAGAAACTTCAAAATTGCTTTCATTCAAGAAAGATCACAAAAAGCTTGACTAAATACAAACTTTGTAGTAAGTAGCATATCAATTGCGACACATCTGCAGAGGGACAAACACTTAAGGCAAGGTCAAGCAGGGCATAAAAATGTAAACACACAAAATATTTTTACCCGAAGTGATCACGGATAATGAGAGAGACCGACTAACATACGACTACTGTCTGGGTAAAAAAGACAATGCATACGAGAAGTCAGATGTGGATATGTAATTTCTCTTAATAAAGAAAAGAGCAATAATTGTATGAAGGATGTAAGATGGAAGAGGAATTCGAACATTATATTGTCTGTCATAGGTAAATATACAGTCCCTCACATTTGATTCAATGCGGCTTAAGTTTTATCTATGTTAGACCCTGTCTTCGGAAAAGTAAACAAATATCAGCATCCTGGATTCCTGTCTGCAGTCGGTCCCTTCCTTTTCTTAACAAGAGGCAAGTTTAAGCCAAAGAAAACAGCTGGAAAATTTAGTACGCATTGTGAAGGCTGGTGGTTAGTGAACGCAGAAGAGCGGAGTAGGTAAAACAAAAGAAACTAATTTGAGGTCTAAAATTATTGCAATTCTTAAACGAAAATAAACTTTCTTATTACAAATTTTGAATTTTTTTTTTAGTTTACACATCTGTGTGAAGAAATCCTACATCTATTGATCAGTTTATTTTTTTATACCGATGACCTTTCTTGAGTTTATCCACTGATATATTTTTAATTTGAGACGATGGAAAGGCACATTTGTATAGGTTAAACTGTCTTCTCATGACAGTGACAGTTGTATTAAGAATAAGCGTTTATAGCCTTCCTCTTTTTGTCCAGGACAGATCCAAAACCTAAACTATTTTTATTTGACCTTTTGTAAGATAATACAACAACAACAAAATTCTAAAAGCATTTTTTTTT
This sequence comes from Metellina segmentata, assembly GCA_947359465.1. Taxonomy (NCBI): domain Eukaryota; kingdom Metazoa; phylum Arthropoda; class Arachnida; order Araneae; family Tetragnathidae; genus Metellina; species Metellina segmentata. The sequence continues at coordinate 83,833,053 of OX375878.1, read as the reverse complement.
CTAAGAATTTGTACAGATATTTTGTTCAAGGTATGGTTAATGAATGATGAAGAGGCTCTTTGATACACTCAATCCATTTCAAAAGAACAAGTTAGAATGTTAATCATTAATATTTTGCACTTGGTTCACTGACATTTTCTCAAGGCGATCAACTCTTAACTATGATTGATTGCAGACTAATGAGGAAATTATTTCTCTTTGCATACCTTAACTATTTACCTAATCTGTCATTTGATCTGGACAGATGATAAGTTGCAAGATGACTTTTTTTCATGATTGTTGGTTTCTCTCTTAAGATATCACAAATTACAATGAAAACTATCACAGGAAGTCTTTTACTAATATTTAGAAAAGTGTTTTACTCTAAGAGAGGCATTTTTTGTCAAGCTAAATATAGATGATTGTATTGTTTCTGTGGCAATACGTGCTTCTTGTGCGTATTTTGAACTTGACGTAAGTTGGCTTGTTTTCGACTACGATTTCAGCACTTCCAAAGAATAAAGTCCAAATTAATATGTGATAGTTTATTGGTCAACTTCAATTAGAATACACTACAAACGCTACCGCAACGGCTACAAACTACATTATAAGGTAACCTCCACGTTTACCTTGAGACAGAATTAGACAGAAATAAATCCGCATAGTCTGGTATGTGTGTGTTTTCACTGATAATCTCTATCATAGGAATTTACCTTGGTGAATCAGGTTTCACTACTTGTCATATTGTATGAGTTAGTGTTTTGTTCATCACTTACAAAATTGAACCATTTATTTAAGAAAAGTAATTATTAAATTAGTATCAATTACTATTGACGTGGAGCAGACTTCGAGAAGTTCGGATAGGGAAATGAAACAGTCAACATTGGTAAATACGTACACAATTCGGTAGGAAAATAAGAATGTATTATTTTTGATGTAATGAATACTGAGCAACACTATGGATAAGACGTTTTGGGTTTAAGGAGGGATTCATTAATAGTGCCGTATCAGGACCATTCCGAATCCTTTCCAATGTGTAAAGATTTAATGTAATTGAAAATAAATATCAAGTCATGAGTATGGCATTTCTTTTGCTTTACTTTAGAACTAAATGAGTATACATTTTGGGAAAAAAAATTAAATGAAGGTTTTATCTGTGTGGGACAAATTCATAAGGTGTTCCATATTTTAATTACCATTTTTTCAAATTTATACTGACTTTTCAAAATTTAGTACAGCTTGAACATGGATTTAACATGAATAAATATCGAAAACATGATAAATTATGTATTCACACGCATGAATGCGAATTAAATTTATTTATCTAGTGCTCATATAACTAGTTTTTGAAAAAATAAAATAAAATGGTATGCATATTATATGGGGCCTTTACTTTATGAGTGTTGCGTTTATTAATTTTGTATGGCCAACTTTAATAAAACTACTGTAATATTCTATGTTGTGTTGTACTCCTAACATAATTTTTACGTGTTATACATTAATAATAAAAATTAATATAATTTAAATTAAGTGACTCCACATTTAAAAATTGTTAGCTTAAAACAACAGAAAAGTACTATGCTCATATTTGCTGATAAGTTCTGAGGTAAATAGAAAAGATAATAACAATTTAGTTTTTAAACCAAATTTACATAAATATATGTTATTTTTCATTCACTAAAAGTATGCTACTGAAATCCAATTCCCTTGGATCTGCAAAAACTAAAAAGAATTTTAAAAATTTGTATTCTTATAGTAGGAACAAATGAACTAGCTATAAATCCAATATCTAATTCGTCAACATTTGAAATAGCAGTCCCTTGCTTCATTATACAGAATTTCACCATTAGGCTTGAAGACAAGTCGGGAGTAGATGAAAATGCGGAAAGGGTATGAGGGCAATATTGGTTCATAGAAATTCTAACCCAAGTGAATAATTTTGGATTGAAATATCTACCAGATTACAAGTTTTTGTTTAAATTGTGAAGGAATAGATTTGTTAAGTGACCTCAAACGCATTTATGTACATTTTTAGAGAAGAGGCAATTCACCTATACGTGTTCCGAGAAAAATTGACCTTAAAATTCAATTACCCAAATGGTTCGTTGAATCAGTAAAATATTTTGGTAACTTTGAGATCAATTTCAAATTGTTTTAACGCTTAGTCATCAATTAATAATTTTATCAATAATTTTATAATTAATAATTTTAATAATATATATACATATATATTCTAATTTTTAATAATTAATAATTTTATAATTTTAATTAGTTTTGTATTCAATTTTTTTTCAGACTATACGTATATCAAAAGGCATATGCACTTTTAAAAACTCAATGGTAGTGTATAATCCTAATGGTCAGATTACAAATATTTCCAGCCAATCACAGTCCCAGATTTTGAAGCACAGATAAGACGTAAAACATTTGCAGCATTTTGTTCATTCAAATAAATCACTTTGACCAGCCAAATGAGGCAAAACTATTTTGAAGACTCGAAGTAAAAATGAACTCTATATTTTTAATATAGGTGTCTGACCTATGGAAAGTCCTTAAAATAATTACGCGTCCCATACATAGTGGAAAAAGTCTACGTAGTTTCAGGTTTTACAGCTCTCTTCCACCACAAATTGCTATCGTAAAAAGGAATATATCAATGCTCCTAAAGTTAAATCCGGACACAACTCTCAAAAAATAGAAAACGAAGAATTTCATTTGTGTGTCACGCAAATAGTCGAGAGTTTAACGATCTGCCATGCACAATACCCGTATTCAGATTTTTACACAGGAAAAATTCGCCCACGAGCCCATAAATTAATGCAGGCACATACACTCTCACGTAGAAGGATTTAAAGGAGAAGCAAAAAAAAAGAGAAGAAAAGGATGAGTAGTAAAACAAAATAATAAACGAAAGCGTTCTATTTTCGTGCACACAGTAAATCTGCGGCTTTGTTTTGCGAGGCGTAAATTACATCACCACTGTTTACATCGCTAGTGAATGTCGCATCACGTGCTTTCTGCTCTTCTTTTCAGTTGTCGCTATTTGATGTGACGCCAGATGACCATACTGTGTTAGGTCGCTGGCCCTTCATCCATCCAACACGTATGACACATGAATAAGACACAAACGCAGCGATCTTTGTAATGAAATGGCAGATATGAACAACATACACATACAGAAGAGTTTTATATTTTAAACCCACACACCAGAATCAATTTGAGAAACAGGCTTAACCCTCTAAGCAATTCATACACATCCTCCCGTTCTTCAACCTGCTGTCTTCTCTATATGGCTTCTAAATTGTTTTAATCTTCTTGACCAATAGAATAAGTTAACGAATTCTTTCATTCAATCCATGCGTTTATATAGCCACAATGAGTGTTGTGGATACAAAAGAAATACCATAGTACTCTACTCTCAGACGTCATAGGAAAGTGTATAATAGTCCAACAACTGTCAACAAAACTTTTTAAAACACATCTGCCCTAGAAAGATAAACAATATATTTCCTATTCTTGCATTAATCAACAATTTCATATTTCTTTGATTGGGTTAAGTTTATCACTCTACCGTCACACGAGGGCTAAGAAGACCAAAAACTTTCCAAAACACATATGCCCTAGAAAGATAAACAATATATTTTCTATTCTTGCATTAATCAATGATTTCATATTTCTTTGATTTGGTTAAGTTTATCACTCTACCGTCACACTAGGGCTAAGAAGACCAAGACTACACTAATTTATTCAGTTCTGCTTCAACTAATCACATAGTTAATAAAGTAAACTTAATAGAAAAAAGATTCAACGAGTACTTTTTAACTTTAGAAATAAATAGAATTGAAATGTGATTTTAGAGATTAAGTAGAATGAGCATTTGGACTGAATGTTCTAAAGCATATCATCTCAGTCACGGTCCTTTACATTATTCCTGTTTCTAACTCTACCACCAACCTATCTTCAGTTCTGCGAGGGGTTGCTTGTTGAAGTTTTATACCTGCAAAACACGTTTATGCCAGCCGGCATGGCATTTGCACGCGCTAGACATTTTTAATTTGGCGCTTAGATTTACATTTGCATTTTCCCCTACAGTCGTCCCAGCCTTATCCACCGTTATTATTTCGGGATTACAAAGATCAGGAGTTCATATATAAAGAAAATTTTATTGATTGGGGCTTTTGATTATTGATATTAAGCATCGAGAGAACAAAACCTTCTTCTGTAAACCTTTTAATTCTAAACGTTTTAAAACTTCTAATCCCAAGCCTTTTATAACCTTCCAATTCTACGTCTTCGAATCTTTTAAAAACATTTGTTGAAGCTAGTTGGTCTGGTGACCCAACGAGTTAAATGGTTAGTTGGATTCTATGGAGCAAGAGTTATATTTGACTAAGCTATGTCAAACACAAGACAGACAACAGAAGTCAAGTAAATGGGCACACGGAAAGTTTTGCTAACACAGAGGAGGGAAGAATCGACACTGCGCCATCTACACCACACACGGATTGTTAGTGTAGTGAGTAAACCTCCCGATCCCTGAGTTAGTTAGAACACTTAGCTGTGTATGGATGGTCGGTGTTATTAGAAAGCATTGTAAGCAAAAGGTTAATTTTCTTTATGTAAATATTGTAGTAATACCGAATCAGTAAAACTAGAAAATATTGTTTACTTTTCAGAAATATGTGTATGAGTAAAATTAACACACCGATTTTTTTTTACAATATTATCAAAAATTTGGAATTTTTATTTAATAGAGTTCAGTTAAAGTCGGTTTTTCTTCACGAAATTTTATTTAAGATCTCACTAACACCACATGTACGAATCATTAATTCTAATTTTAGAATTTTGTTCCGTAGTCGTAGCAAGACACATGTAGACTAATGTAAACTGCGCAGGATAATGAAATAATGTTCACCTGATAGACTGTTTTAACTTCCTAAAATACTAAATTACTTGTTTTTAATAGAGAGAACATTCCCAAAATCAGTTATACGAAATATATCTCTTACAAAATTGAACGATATATATCACAGCTGCTGAATATGTTTCGAATTTTTTCGTAAATTGTCTGATCGATCGTATTTCCTGCTAATCCATATTTTTAACTTAAAGCAGAATTCCCTTTTAAAGGTAATTAAAAAGCTACTTCCTAACAACTATTAGTATCACGATTCTTTTCTCAGTCGGCATTGTACACAAACTTTCAAAACAAAAAATGGGCTGAAGAATGTAAAAAAAATGCCGTGATTGGCAAACAGATGTGCGTTTCAGCAACGCATTTCACTTCTATTTCGTCTCCTGTATTCTAACTACAGTTATAGAACAAACGTGACAAACATCGCGCGTAGTAAATGCACTCTAGAAACTTCAAGTTGGATTTCCCAAGGCCCAAATCTTGAAAAAAGGCGAGATACTGAAGATGTTGCGAGAACGCTCATCAAAAAGAAAGAAAAAACAGTCAATGAACGCAAACATGGTCCAGCGCTGCCCAAATACAATTTGATCGGATATCCTCTACAATTACTACCACGGACGGTATTCTTGGGAAAATAAACCCCTCCAAATTGATTCCTTTTGCGGCTACTTCTGGGGGCGATGTATCGAGGAATGGAAAAGATATGCAAATCTGGATAAGAGCTTCTTGATGACATCCTCGAGATCTGCCGGAGGCATGTGACAAATGCCTCTAATCAGTAATGCTCCCTTTTGCACTGCTGTTATAGCTCTTATGTTTTTTGAGAGCTCTCCGAATGGCTGCTCTATGGGGAGTCTGAGTGACGAGAAGACGGCAGGTGAAAGTAAGAGGCATTTTATGCAGTCTCGTCAGATGCATGCGACACTTCATCCCGATCTTTTCCTTTTTATTTCGCTCGTGCCCCTTTGCAAAGGCGAGGTCTTATGTCTTGCAGTGACCACTTTTGAGAAATGCTTCTCAGTCATTAGAATTGAAAACGTATTCCGAGGTGTTTAAGGAAACAATACGTTGCTTAAGCAGCAATATCCGATAGAAAGAATTTTCTTTTGTTTCTTTTCTTTTAAAATGTGGTTTTTACTAATAAAGTGAATGTTCAGAAAATTTTAATTTTTGCAATCTTTTCATAACTGATAACAAAAATAGTTCTACTCATAACCTGCATATTATTTTATATTGTAGAGTAGTTTATCCGTCTCATAGCGTTTGTCTGCGCACAGTAGATTCCAGGTTCGAATCCCGGTTTGTAAGCATGGATTTTGATGATTGTCCCTGCTAAGAGTAACGGCGGCTCAACCAATAGACATTTCTCTCTATATTAAAAAAATGTTACCGCCGCCGCCGAAGGATTGAAAACTGTGTTGTTTAGCTCGATTCTTAGACGGTTTACCTAGAAAGTACTGATCGGGAAAAAAACAAAATTAACATGGTTTGTTCTTCATCGTATTCCCTGGACAATTATTAAGATTTTTTTCCGATGCGGCTATTAGTTTAGGATTTATTCAGTGTCAAAATTGAAGAAGCGAAATTTCTTCCGCGAGTGAGCAAAACACATACAAATTTTCTGTTTTGAGTCGTGAGTTTTTTTTTAAGATAACTAGGGGGCTCCGCCCCCTGCTCGCTTACGCTCGCCAACCCCCGGGGATTGCTGCGCAATCCCATTTGGTTTGCTTCGCAAACCAACACTCCTTTCACAGATGTCATTTGGTTTGCTTCGCAAACCAACATTCCTTTCACAGAGTGAAACTATCTGAATAATTCGTATTATGCTGATTTCACTTTCCGGTACATGACGTCACAGCGAGGGCTTCGCGCCCTGCTCGCTTACGCTCGCCGACCCCGGGGATTGCTACGCAATCCCGTTTGGTTTGCTTTCTCAAACCAATACTTCTTTCGCAATTGATTTCACTTTTTTTTGCTTTAACACTTAATGCACCCTAAACTAATAGCCGCATCAGTAAAAAATCTTCTCTATCTTGTTCCCTGTACAATTTTAAGTAAACAGTGTTAATATCAATACATTGTACTTTGTCGGTAAACTGTCTTGAGAACAGAGGGAAAAAAGCGAGCCTTTTTCCTCGCCAAATAAAAAGAAATCGTTTTTATGGCAATTGTTGCTACGATAAATTTGATATCTGGCAAACCCGATAGTAGAAAATGCAACCCACTGCTGTTTGCCGAACCAGCTATGCGAACTGAAAAATACGAAATTTGTGTCACCAACTTTTGATTGCATCGAATTTATTTATGAACCAATTTTAAAAATAATTGTACCGTAAGAAAGAGTACATTGTGAGGTATACTGCAATATTTTTAAATTAAAAACTAACAGTAATACTATATGGATATGACCATTTTAGTTTTGTATCGGAAGTTACGATCTGAAAGTTCCGAAAATTGTATGACCTACTTTTAATTGCATCGATTTTGTTTATTAACCAATTTGAAAAATAATTGTACCATAAGAAAGAGTGTAATGTAGTGTATTCAGTGATGTTCTCAAATTTAAAAAATAATGGTTTTTGCCGTAGACATAACGGTTTTAACAAAACGTAGCGAAAATATCCGAAGATTCCGAATTTTGTATCACGAACTTTTGATCGCATCCAATTTAATTATTAACCGATTTCAAAAATAATAGTACCGTAAGAAAGAGTATATTCTGAGGTATACTGCGATATTTTAAAAATTAAAAACTAATAGTAATTAGATATAGATACGGCAGTTTAAAAAAAAAGTAACAAAAATGTCCCGATTTTTCCCGAATTTCAAAAAAATATTATCAAGAACCACATTTAAATTTCAAAAAAAACTCGACGAGCTGCAAAAATTTACGTTGAGAGGTACTCTTAAAAAAAACTCACGACTAAAGACTGAAATTTTGAATGTGTTTTGCTCACTCGCGGAAGAAATTTCACTTCTTCAACTTTAACACTTAATAAAACCTAAACTAATAGCCGCATCGGAAAAAAATCTTAATAATTATCCAGGGAATACGATGAAGAACAAAGCATGTTAATTTCATATTTTTCCGATCAGTACTTTCTCGGGAAACCGTCTAAGAATGGAGCTAAACAACAAAAATTTCAATTCTTCGGCGGCGGCGGCGGCGGCGGCGGTAACTTTTTTTTAATATAGAGAGATAATTTAGTATTGGTCGGTAACAAAAAATTGAAATCCCGGTAAGACCGCAATTAAACTTTATCTCGATATATTGAAGCTTTAAAAAAAGAAAACAACTTCTAACGGCTATTAAAAAAACTGAAAAGTTGTTCAAGAGTTGGTGGTTTCTTTTGATTTTAGTGATCAGATTGAAAATATGTATTGAAACATACAATTTACAAAATGGAAACTTTTCATACACAATCTTTATACATCCTTTATGCAAAATGGAGGTGTCGAAGTTTAGAGAGTTCGATACAAGCTTAGGTGTTAACTTCGCCATTTGACTGCGGTTAACAAGTGTGAGGTTTATCTTCAGATCTATTCCTTCTTGATTTATCCCTTATCGTCACCAATAGCACGTTGTGTTACTGCAGTGCAATGTAAATTCTACTACCTACCTATCTTCATGCAAATGAGAATTGCAACTGCTGAATTTCATTGTGAGAGCGAATGCACAACTAAATAGAATTGTGCTTTATTTTTTATTGCTTCTGGAGTTAAAATTTTTATGATTTCTCAAGTAACTTATCCCGTTTTTGTAGGATTAATTTTTACAGAAAAGCAGGTATAGCGTCAATACAAGGCCTGTATTTTTTTTGTGGACATTATGAATGTGATTTGACATAGTATTCTATTCATGTTACACATCTGAAGAATAATGCAGTTATTATTCCACGGTGTAGATTTTCTTAAGTTCATGAAAATTAGTACCATTCATGATTTCACGAGTTTATTCTCAAGTTAGGTTTTAATTATTTGAAAATGTATGCTCAGTTACGAAAATATAAATGTATAACAGTTTAAGATAATTTAGGCATAATAATAAAAACAATAATGAGTAAGGAATTTAAATCTTTATAATGCGCTTTCAAACATTTCATAAATGCAAAAGAAATTGTTTTTAGATTCGTTTATTATGTCCCGTCTTATTGAAGAACATTTTATGGAATGCAAATATGTATTTTTTGCTTCTTACTCGAATACGCACGGATAAAAAGCAACGACCCATTTCTGCACAAAAACAACACTGCTTTCGTTTCATTTCATTGGAGTTGAAAGCAGGACAGTATACAACTGGCCTAAAATGCGATTGGATCAACATATCACCAAGGCCATGGGTAACGGTTGGAAATCTTTAGTCTTCCACCCCAGGAGAGTGAACGAGGTCTTGGAAAGCTAACAGGAGACTCAAATTACTCGCTTGGATTTCTTTACTTGTACGTGGGGTTTTAGTTCGTTAATCTACGGTCATTTTTTTTTTGTTGCTCCACGAGGTCTAAATAGACCGAGACCTACGCCTTAGAGTGAATACCGAAACACTACGGATATCCATCACCTCGAAAGTCCATACTTGTTGATGGGAAACATGGTCCCTATTTCTCCTGTCCAACATGATATCTTGAATTACTGATTAACCCAATATGTACTTCAATATTATTATCCTCGGTTAATAATTTGGAGGAAAAGGCTACATAATTTTACACGCATACATTTAAAATTCTTTTAAAAATTGGTATATCTAGTGGTCAATGGAGAGTTATTTGTATTTACGTGTTTTCTCAAAATTCAAGTTCGGTACGTTGATAGTTAACCCTCTAATAATCACGATATTTCCCCAGTAGTATAGAATTGCTTTTTGCGTACAACACATGTAATGACTAAACAACCACATGTATTGGTTGAAGGAATCCTGGGAACGAGCCAATTGGTCAAGAAAGTTAAAAAAAGGCTTGGTCATACATCTGCAAGTTGCAGAAAGAATATGTGCAAACCCCTCAGAGAGCTAAATTAAACAGAAACTATACACCCCATTATAACCTCAGAACTTTAATGGGTTTTAAATGTGTGACATGGAGATAGACAGGAAAAAGTGGTTGAAAATGATATTCAAAGCTGAGAATGTAACAACGATTCTATGATAGAAATGGGAAAATATATTCAGGAAAACAAGACTATCATAATTCAGTGTCCCTTGGCTTTAAAGTTGCTATACATGCACAAATATGTGTAACAAAAATTAGTTTTTTATTTCTATTGTATTTATGAACAGGTTTGATGCATACTTAATTTTGTGTTGCATAATTTTGTAAATTGACAGTTAAAACCCATTCTTAAAAATATTGTAACGAAAATTAAATTGCTTTGAGCTTATATGTTTTGAATCTGAACTTTATCATTCTAATAAAAAGAACTTTCAAATTATTGTTTACTACAAAATTTAAGTCTTTTTGGAAATATCTTCATAATGTGGGAGCCACTTTGTAACACTTAATTTTAATACTTATTTTGGATTTTTCAGAAAATCTAAAAGTAATATCTAAAGGGAAAAAACACTAAGAAAAAGAACATTTTTCTCTGTGCCAATAAGAGAGCAATAGTTTTTCTTTCGAAAAGTAACGTAATTTGCCAATTAGTCTGACTGAGCAATAAAGAGGTAAATTATACAAATTAATTAAATTCATAGACATTAATAGTTGATTATTTTCTGAAACACGAAAAACATCTTTGAATTTTGCTTCTAGCAAAAGCTCATATTTTAAACTTCAAACGTGTTTAATAAAAATAATAAATTTTTTCTCCGTCGCATTTAAATTACCTTTTTTGGCACTGCCACTTAAAAATTATCTGAAAGCATAATTTGTTGAACCAGATATGTGAGGTCATGAAACTGCTCATCCTAGAACTAAATTTACCTACTTAACTTATTCTTGTTTCACGAACAGCGAAGAAGAAATCCTTACCGGCTCACACGCCTTTTTGTCTCTGGAAGCAAGCATGACCCGAAGGTGAAATTCACATAAAACATTGCAATGAGTTAAGGATTATACGCTATTTTAATTGAGTAAAAGAAAAAAAAATCTTCACTGCTCTGCTTAAATAGCAGTCTCCAAAGCATTTACAAGAAGAAAAAAGGAGAAAAAAAAATCAAGCCTGGAAGGACGTTGAGCAACTAGTATCGCTTGTCAAGGTCACTCGGTCTTATTTTTTCTTCTTCTTTGACCACTACTTTTTATTATTAGCGCATACTACTGTTATTATTATTTCTTGTTTCACATATCAGTGGGTTTAAAGCCGTCAGAACAGATGTCGATGAGAAACCGGGAGCAGACAGAACTTTCGGCTCCTGTAGATCGTTGAACTTAGAAAGGACGGCACCAACGCGCAAGACCTGAGGTTATTGCTGGGGAAGACATGGCCTGGACCCCTCGTTTAGGCACAAAAAAGAGACGGCTTTCAGAGGAAACAGAAAGTGCCGCGGCATATGGCAACAGTGTGACGGAAGTTGAAATGGGAAAACCATGCGTCAATACATAGATATGTACAAAAACAAATAATTGTACACCGGAGATGCTTTTTTTATCTAAATTTTGGAAAGAATTTTGTTATAAGAAGAATTAATATTTGTAAAATTTTAGTCAACTTTCAAATGTGTTTGCAAGCAGACCGTGTTTGTGCGTTTCCCAAATAGTTATTTTCAAATGTTTGTTCGCTGTGTATATAAAAGACCGGTTTTATATTCTATTTTTTTTTATGAAGTTTAAGAGTTATTAACAATCCGGCTCTGAATAAACAGAAATGAAACTGGAAGAAAATAATAATTTAAATTTTGTATTTTCTAAAATACAAAGAAGATAGTTATGCAGCAAAATCAATGTTTATAAACAATTCGGTTTTGTATACCATTGTTAAGAACCTAACAATGATGAGGCGTAATATGTATACCTACAATGAAAGACACTTTTCGAAAAAAGGTCAAGAAAATTAAATTTAAAACATCGGTACTTCAATTCTAAAATATTAACTAATTTCAAGCAGAATGCGGTTTATGTCATCCTGCACCAAAAGTTCTTTGGATAAATATTGGAGAAAACCTTTCACCATCTGGGGGGGGGCTTGTGACACCACGGCTACTCTTATTTTTCAACGTATCGTATAAGTTGTCTTTTAAGTTCAAACTACAATCGAATGGAATTAATTAAAGTTTAATTGTTATATTTTGGACTGGTATCCTCCAAAGCGAAATTCTGCATAACTTGTCCGTGCTTGAACCTAGCATCATAAAACTAAAGATCAACTAAACAAACCGGAAACGGAACTAGTAATTATAACTTCTTACCTCTTTCTTAGCTCTGTACTTGAGATCTTCTTGGCACTCAGGTTATATAGTGGCTAAGTGGATTATGAAAAAACTTTTCTGTGGGTATGCATTGTAACTTTTCAAGCTAGAAAAGTTGAGACTAGATTGTTCTGAGTTTCTGGTTTGACCACTACTATTTACTATGCGATGACCTGTGAACGGGATCTTGGTTCTATATTTAAAATTTCCAATCATTCAGATCTAGAATCTTCATCGTGTTAATAAAGGTTATCTCGCCCTGTTGTTTCCAAATATTTTGAAGAAAATTATTATAAGGTAATGAAAAATTTAAAAAAAATACACCTGAGTACAGTGGTAGGATCACGATTCTGACTGTATGTCTCCCTACCTCTCCAGCTTCCGTGTTTAAATTTTTACTCCATCAATTAACTTTTTATTTATCCAGACCTTCCCTGAAATGTCAAGAAAGTGCCTCCTAGTTAGTGTGATGGTCAAAATGTTTGTGTGCCACCCAATAGTTCGCAGGATCGAACCCAATTTGCAAGAACATGTATGATAATGATTGTCTTTCTTAGGAGTAGCGTCATCTTACCCTTTGGGTGTGTCTTCTGAAGAAGTCATCATTTGGCCTCTTGTTGAGCCGAAGGCTGAGTGGTCAGTGACTTGAATATATCTATAACTTCTATATTTAGGCCTGGTTCTCCTAACCTGGACTGTCTCTGTAATAGAGTATCGCACAAACATCTCAAGCCTGTTTCAGCTTTTCATCATTCTTAATAGTCATGATTATCTTAAATGCTAAAATAAATCACGTATTTTGTGATTGGTATAATTGAACAAAATTCAATGCAATAAGCATTGAATTTTTTAAACGAGTAAACAGTTTTATTTCTGTGCAATAAGCACAGAAATAAAACTGTTTACTCGTTTAAAAAATTCATTGAAAAGGAATAAAGAAGTTTTTTGTACAAACACGCATGGTCGGTCCATGGAGAATCGCTTCATGGATCAACGGAAAGTAAATTTTCAATCAATTGCAAGAATCTTGTCATGTATGTATTACATGAGAACAAGAGTAGATCAAATCAACTTTCTGGTCAAACTCTGATAATCACACACACGAACAAGTTGAATCTCTTTAGCGCATCTTTGAATCAAGTCCATAGTTACTTTGGTTCCCACCAAATGGCAGAAGAAAAGCCCAGTGAATAGGAAAAGTACACACGAGACGAAACTTAACCTCCATGTATCTCAAAATGTTATAAAATGGACTTGATCCATACTAGTTCTAAACGTCTCACATAATGCTAGACAAAAAAAAACTCGTCACAAAAGTAAAAAACTTCTGAAGACATGTTTCAAACGAAACCTTAATGGGAAGTAAGCAATCCTTGCTTTCTGAAAAATCTATTCTCATATATGCTAAAAGATAATTCCTTTTTACAGAGAATAAGCAAATAATAAACAATTCCAACCGAATGATTTAGTCTAAAGAATTCCAACAGCGTGATTTATATGACAGCAAAAAGAAAACTAGCTAATAAATTATTTCTAGGGATTGCAGATCATGGAAAATTTTGCTAATACGAATTTTCATACTTGACAATGTATCAGACGTGTTTGATAAAATGTACTTTCTCTCGGGCATTATCGGGAATAAAATACGTGAAATGTTAATAAGATTGCATTCCTGGAAGTTAGAAGACCATTTGTACCGGTCTTCATAACTTTTCACATTAAAATCTCGTTTCATGGAATCGTTTAAAAAGACAACGAAAATATTATGCCAGAGCATAAAGTATATTAAATTAATACCACATAAATCATTCTATCTCTCATTGACAAATTGTATTAAAACATTTTCACGAGAAATTGGTTACACACAATAAACAAATATCAAATCTTGTAGATATTAAGAAAAGAGTAATTCAGTGATTATATTGAAAAACAAAAATGGAGTGTGTTGAAACGTTGAATATGTTCGTCCAATTTCAATTTTTTTTCCGTTTTGGGTAATTTTAATGAAAAATCCGAGGTTTCCACGTTTGGAGTTAGCATGTGTGCCCGCACTCTACGTCAAAACGGCTGGGTATATTTTCATGAAACTTAGACTACTGCGAGTACATACCGTCACACTCAATTGAGAACTGAACGTTGAGTCAGTCTGTATGTCCGTCTTCCAGCTGAGTAACTATACTTAAGGCTAGATGCACACATCCGGTTTTTCAACGTGAGCCGCCGCTACGGCAACGCAAGTGCGGTCTGTGATACATTAGATCCAATGGAGTAGTACACACACGCGTCCGGTGCCGCTGCGGCGACGCACGTTCAACCTGCGTGCAATTTGTACTGCAGTTCCACGGCGCCGCAGCTCGCCGCACACGCGTCTCCGGTCCGAAGTACCTTGTTTTCATACATAAATGGAATATAAATAATAAATAATAAATGGTACTATCCAGTAACGTCTATTTTGCTTTAAAATATACTTTTTTGTACACCAAGTAAGCGAAATAAACACGTTTTCTTCGATAGAATATTTATCGCAAATGGCGTGAAATGAGTACTTGCGTCATTTTACGGCTATGTGTGCATAGTTGGGCTTCCATGCCGCTGCGGCGCCGCACGTTGAAAAATCGGATGTGTGCACTTGCCTAAGTTAACAATAATATGGTAGTTTTGGAGAAGTTCGAATGTATATTTGATGCATACGATTTCTTGGATTCTTTCACCGTTTCTGTTGAAAAGGGAATTGTGTTTTACGAAATTCAAATTCTAATACTTCACTTATATTTTTATTTTCGAAACATAAATATTTTCCGAATATTTGGGACAGCTGATATTAAGAGGATAAAACATGCAATTCTGTACCAGGGCAAGATAGAAATTAATTATTTTGTGTGTTCCAATATTTCTAAAGACAAGTGTCTATTTTCTAGACGGCATGTGTATACTTCGATTAACTTTCCTCAAACGTCGTTGGTTAAACATATTAGGCGTAGAATTTCTTTTTGCAAAACTTAAAACATACAGAACGAAACTTTTTGAACCAAGACTGATAGCTAATCGAATTTTTTCTAAGTATTTTAAAATTTTGACAGGTTTTCTTCGCAAAACGATTTACCTCACTAAAAATAGAATTTCTTTCCCATGTTTCATATAACTTTACTTCGTTATAATGAAAGCTGCACTCAATAGGCAAGTAGCATGATCATCCTCATTCTAAATGGATACGTGGTTTCCATTCAAAGCTAAATCTCTGAATTGAAAAACGTGCCATAAAGTGTAGCACGTGAACAAAAAAAAAGAAAATTCATGTTTGTTGGCCACGTGCAGGAACTTAATTTTTTTATTTGGTTTTTCGATCGCTCTTAATTTTTAAATTTGGTTCTATTTTTAGTAGTACGCTGTGGCAACTATGCGAGATCACGAGATAGCAGACTGTAATGAATTAATATCTTTAGAACAACTTTGTTTTCCGCAAGATTTACTTTAGTTTTGTCTCTTTCTGATTTCAGTGGTGGTAAATTTTAAAAATATTTATTTTTTACTCGATTGTAATTGGTAATTATATCACGCGCAACAACCACACAAGGGATTCCATTGGAAACTGCATGCAAGTTAAAATAAAGCCCATTTTAAATGGATATTTGTCAATATTAAAATGATTATCAATGTTAAAAAACCGAACTAGGACATTTCAAACATTAAATATTCTTTTAATATACAAGAGAGCTCCATCCTCTGCTCGCCTACAGCCGGGAATTGCTACCCAATCTCATTTAAATTGCTGCACAAACCAACACTCTTTTGCACTCCTTCAATCTCCTGCGACGGCGAAACTATATTAATAATTCTTATAATCCTGATTTGACTGTTCGGTCAATGACGTCACAGCGAGGGCTTCGTCCCCTGCTCGCTAAAGATCGCCAACCCCCGATGATTGCTATAAATTCCAGTAAGGTTTGCTTCGCAAACCAAGACACCTTTTGCAAGTGATTTCCCTTTTTTTACTTTAATTCTTAATGCACCCAAAAATAATAGCCGCATCAGTAAAAAAAACTTTATCCGTCTTGTTCCTTGTTCAATTTGGAATAAACCATATTAATCTCGTAATTTTCTGATTTGTACTTTCTCGGGAAACCATCTGAGAATGGGCGGGAAAAGGCGTTTTGAGAAAAAAACGAGCCTTTGAGTTTGAATGGCCAAATAAAAAAAAATCGTTGCTGTGGTAATTATTGCTACGGTAAATTTTATATCTGACATACCCGAGTTAGAAATGTAACCTTCATTTCCGTGAAGAAAAAGGTACGCAATTCTCCGTGATCTAAAAAATACGAAATTTGTATGACCAACTTTTCATCGCATCGATTTTTTGTAACCAATTTAAAAAATAATTCTTCCATAAGAAAGAGCACATTTTGAGGTTTTCAGTGATGTTTTAAAATTTAAAAAATAATATAATTAACCTATGAATATGACAGTTTTAACAAAAAGTAACGAAAATGTACCAATATTCTGAAATTTGTATTACCAACTTTTGATTGCATCGAATTTATCTATCAAACAATTTGAAAAATAATTGTACCGTAAGAAATTGTACATTCAAGGTTTCCTGGGATGTTTTCAAATTTAAAAACTGATAGTAATAAGCTATAGATATGACAGTTTTAACAAAAATCTAACTAAAATGTTCCGTATTTTCCTGAATTTCAAAAAAATATTTTCAGGAATCAAAGTGAAATTTCTAAATAACTCGACAAGCTGCAAAAATTCACGTTTAGAGGTACTCTAAAAAAACTTATTGTTAAAGACTGAAAATTTGTACGTGTTTAGTTCACTCGAGGTAGTAATTTCGCTTTTTTCGACTTTGACACTTAATGCACCCTAAACTAATGCACTTAATGCGTTGAACAATTTCAAATTTTCTGATAAGGTAAATCAAATGTATAAGAATACCAGGATTCTATTTACTTCATAAGTATTCACTAAATTAACTTCATGCTGAGTTCTTTTCTTTTAACTGTCATAGCTTTTCTCGAAGAATTCATTTACTACACGATGGTGCTTTTGTTCGTTTTAAATGTAATACTTTACAGTAAAACTTAATTTAAGCAAATTTAAAATCTCTAGTAACATTTGTTTTTTTTTTAAATCTGGTTTAAAAGTTTGCGTGCTTTCCATTGAGATTGTTTTTATATACAGAATCATGTGTTTCTTGATTTACTTGTTGAATATACAGCAAATACAAGTAATGCCATCCATCTTTTCTTCCCGCCACATTAGACAAACAAGTGATTGGATTTGTATATTGTTGAGTACATCGTAGTATTTAACTAGAAATAATTAAATGGCGAAAGTATATACTAACCGTCTTATATTGTGTGTGCGATGATTATGCCTTTAGAAATTGTTAAAATTAGATCTGTTAAACACAATTTAAAACTTAAATAGCTGTCCATCGTTCACCGAAACGGATTATTTATGAGACGCAAGAAATATGTGTTCACTTGGTAAAAGCTTTTCGACATCAGTGATTTTTTTATCTAATTATTTTTAAAAATTTCGACATGACTGATTGATTAGTTCGTTACGCTTGAATTGATTATTCGTTCTGACTGCGAAGTAAATCAATTGATTTGTGACACCACCTGTTCTTCAAACTGCGTTTTCAACGCAAATCATCATTGTCAAAAAAGAATATTTTTGACTTTACGCTAGTCTTTTGTGACGTAGCTCTATCTTTTTTGAGGTACGCCGAACTTCCATAGAAGTTTCGTGTTCATTAGGATTTATCCAGCAGTAAAGACAAGCCGATAGCAGAGCCACCTTTTGGATGAAAAGAGAGGCAAACGTCATAGGGCACATCAACTCAAAAGGATTTGTTGTAAGAGGGCCCATCGTTATATAGGGAATGTATCTTTGGAGAAAGATTATGAACTTAGGTTGAAATCAACTGAAGAAAAAGTGAGGTAACAAATTTCAAAGCATAAAATGGAGGACGAAATACCTAATTCATTCCAACCACACCAACATTCTATTTCCCATGTCTTGCAAAAGTCCCCTTTTCCTATTTTTCTCTTTAGAAAGAGAAAACAATGAAATGTAATTTTCCTGAAAACCAACAAGATTGGTTACCTGTACGATGCATACAGGGGGGAAGATTAGAAACCGTTCTAAAAAAGGGTCTAGATATTTACAGAAGTATGGAAGCTTATCTTAACAGAAAAAAAAAATATTTAATATTTCTCATGTTTATAATTTTCAAGAGCGTATACATGAACGAATTCAGAATTTTTGTCTGACTCAATACTGATTTTAAATTAAATTCAATAAAATAAAAGTAAAAAATAAATTCGTAAAAAAAAATCATACCTTTCAAAATTCTTTGGGGGCTGATTCTCTTAACCAGAGGCTGAACATGAACTATATAAAGTTACACCTCCATTGTCATCGCAGTCTTCTGGATAGAATATATACAGAAATCTTCCAATAACTCATCTGGGAAAATTTTAATGTCCCCCACAAAATATTAATAATGTGTTTCGTGTTTTTATTATCATATCTATACAACTTTCTGTATGCGAGAAAAGCGTCCCTCTCTGTATTGAATGAATAAAACGCTCCTTCCGCATGAGACATGCTATTCTATGCAGTCTCTAGTTCTTTTTTCTTACTTTTACGATGAGCGGGAAATATTTTCCCTCGCATGTCCTTGAGTCCCGATTCGTCATTTTCCTAGTTAGTGACGTCACAGAAAGCATTCTTTGAAAGAGAATATAAATTTTTTAGATCAACTTAATTTCTACACTAAAAGATGGTGATCCCGGGAATTGTTTGAGACGAAAATGGAATTGCATAGGATAAAGTTGTTTATTACTTGGATTATAATAATGAATCGTTAGCGATGTGTTTTGACGGGGAAAAATCGTTTGCTGAAAATGTAAACGGGAGTCGATTTAAAGTTGAAGAAACGATCAAACCATATTCTTAAACTTGTAAAATTTCCATTACCTCTTTATTCTTTCCCATCAATGAAACTATTTTGTGCATATCATTCAGAAAAAGACTAAAAAGCTTGACAGTTTTATTAAAAAGTAGCTCAACGTGCATAAAAATAAAAATCGTACCTTTTTCACTTAAAAACATAAAAGTGCAGGAAGATGAGAGAATTTTTTTAGAATCGGTAATAACTATCACATTTCAAAATCCGTGTGCGGTTTTATTGATTCACTCAAATATATACTGTGGGTCATTAAAGTGTTGTGTCCACCTCATGTTTTTACTATTTTCATGAATTTTATAAGGATGTAGCAAAATTTACAAGTTAAAATATTTTGTCACAAAAGCCTTGTCTACTTTAACCTTCCATCAAAATGATTGAATAACACTGGTTTTCAAGGTTCTAATAACATGAACAAATTTAGTTACTTTCAGGTCTGACCTTAAAAAATGGCTATTAAGCCATTTAATCATCTGTAATCCGAATCAAATTTATTTAAATGTTTCATATGTAACTACAACCAAACGACCATTGTTGTATTTTTCGTTGAAGAAACACGTCTTAACAAAATTCTGGTCAAAATGGAGCAAAGACAGCATCACAGATGTATTGACATTTCAGATGAGTTTTGCTATGCGCATACAGTATATTTTAAAATTTTCAGGGTCGTTCTTGACAAAAGCCGAAAAAAATTATACTGTTTGTACATAGTATGTCTTGTTGGTGGTCAAAATAAATCGTTCAGTTCACATGTTTGCTGCACAATGTGCACGCACAAGATCCTGATCATACATACACTCCTTAACACTTTGACGAGTCCAACTTGATTGAACAAACTAAACTGAATGGCCTCGTCTTTCCAAAACAACAAGCTGAATTATAAAGTTCCAGACTTCAAGAGCGGAACCTTCTAGCTGAGTACACGTGTTTCTGTGTTCAGAAATATCAATTCGGCTCTATGTCTGTATGTATATGATTTTGTTCTCCAGGACTGATAAGATATTCAGTAATGTCTCACGATCATAAAGAAAGAGATCTATTTATCGACTTATCTAAGGTTAGTATAAAAGATGTTCTTTTGTACAACATATAAACCCAAAGACTCCCATTTTAGTAAATTAACATATGATGTAGGAATGAAGACTTATGAAAGCATAAGAAAAATAGCTATGGACAAATTTGGCCCAAGTTCCTTTCACTTAAATGAGAATTTAAAAAAATTAAGTATTGCAAAACTCGAAAGAGGAAAGATTTTTGATCCTCAAATAAGAAAACTCTTGCGTGATTATGTTCTTACAGAAAAGCTAAGCGGCAAGGAGTTTAACGCATTACAATTATTCATACCTGTTCTAAAGGGATTCCTGAGAAACTACAAAAATAAAAACTACTAACAGCTCATTCGAGACCTCAAAAGTATCAAAACCTTGTGTGCCCTAATGTTTTAAAAAAAACTTTTCCTAGATTCTCAACTAAATTTCTGTGATGACGACATAGGAGCACTCAGTGATGAACAAGGAGAAATGTTCCACCAAGATATCTGAACAGTGAAGGAGAGGTATGATTAGAGATTTCTGTTGGGTTTAACAGGACAACCCGACATACATGAGGAAAAATGAAGTACTTTCATGACAATGTGAGTATAAGTGAATACATTTAATTTTGTACTGATATTAGTTTGCTCTAGTTTTTACTACCTCGTGTAGTGACATATGAATATGCCATTTATAATTTTTGACACAATAACCTTATAGCTAAAAAGAAAAATAAATGAAAAATACATTCGAATTTTGTTGCCGAGTTTAAACTTAAAATTTTATTAAACATGACATTTACTTTCACTGACAAGACATACAAACATTTCTCATACATATTTCGAAACATAGCAATTGCAAATACACACAAGGTATAAAGGCAAATACACAATTACAGTTAATTGGAATTGAGCACTGCAAAAATAGTTACGAAAATATTTTATTTCACTCATGTTAGAAAAGTTACGAATAAAAATGAACAGCTTGAAAAAACAGATGATTATAATCGAAATTAATTCTGCATTTTTGTGAAGATAGGACAATTTTCCCTGGCTGAAATTTTTTAAATGTTTAATCTAAAGCTGCAAATTAATTTTTTAGGGGGGGGGGGGATTGTTTTAACAGTGATAATGACTTGTGGAAAGTAACACAGAAAACAGGGGGAAAAAAACAATTATTAGATCAAAAGAACATACGTGAAGGTTAGAAAACGATCTCCATAGCATTTAATATTTAATACAATGCGTTTCTGGAACAATAGAAGGAAATCCAGTCCCACCGCTGAAGCATAAACTTCAAATGTACATACGAAATAAATAAATACATACAATGCCATATTTTTAAGTAGGATGAGAAGGCAGCGGCTTAGAGAGGCGCATGTTGGTTCTCTTTGCGTTTAAAATGAATACATTAAAATATTTACTTAATAATATAAAAATGTATTAAAATTGCAAATTAGTTAGTTGAAATGACGTGTAAAAAAACCAAGAGACCTAACACGCTACGTAGTTTAGACGCTGACCGACAAAATTGTGACATATTTTTCATGATTAAATCGGGGTAAGGGAGCGGTAAGTTTTGTTTCTCAAGCGGTAAAAGATATGTACAATCGTGCGTTTTTGCGGATAACCACCATTTTTTCAGATTAAGTTACACGCTATGGATTGGGGATGTTGCTTCTACGGTCATTTTTTACCTACGCGGGAGGAAATTAGACAAGGGACCTACTACACATAATGGCGGTATGTCATGTGTTGTCTCCATATGTAACTGAGTAGATTTTGTATCTTTATTAATTTTAAATTATAATTCTCCAAGTGCTTTCGACGAGATATCCCTCCCACTATGATCTGGTCAATTTTAATATTGACGAGATACCTCATAAACAAAACCGTTTGTTTATGAGGCAATACCTCATAAAGAACTGTAATACATAAAATTATCGCTGTTATTCGGTTAATGTTCTCATAAAGATTTAAAGGTCATGAAAGTCAGCTATATGACAATGGGAAAAGTATCGTTAATTGCATCGACCAGAAAATTGCAACGTAAAAAGGAAGATTGTCATATTTAAGGAATTCAAAAACGACACGGTTACAAAAAATACTAAAACACAAAAATGCAGCACAAACAATACAAGGATAAAAACAAATACGCTGAAAGGGGCATATAGTACTGATCTTTATATAGTAGACATTGTTTTTAAAACACAACAAAATAAGGTTTCCAAACCATTTTATTAATTTTACGTTAAATTGCTATTTTTTTTTATCTAAAACCACATAGACAGTCTGAACTTTTAATCTAGGTAAATGCTTAACTTAAGATGAAATAGTATTACTTCAAAATATAAGACATACGCTAAAATATAATATTTCAGCTAAGAATAAGAGATAGCAGTAGATATCGTCTCTTACACACTTATACGCAGATAATTCGTGCTTTACATTTCATGAACAACTCGCAAGATTATTTTCGAAACTTAAGAACTTTTTGTGTGTTAGATGCAACAACTACTTCAATGACTAAACCCCGAAAATATCTGCGGCAAACAGCGACGAATTTATATGTCCCAGAAATAAATTTAAATCATTAGGAAAATAAACGTGCTGATCCGGCTTGTACATTTGAAAATCGCGCGCATATTCCGCGCAAAGTGGATTGAGTTTCGAACAGAAAATTGCAATAAAATGTTTAGGTTATCGGAATGAAATTTAGAAGTGAATAATAAACTATAGTACAAAAATATTTCAAAGACAACGTCGTTGTGAGGAGTTTTAAAGTAACTGAGTAGAGTCCGTGAGTGTTGTAAAAGGCCACACACAGAGTAGGAATGTAGCTATTGTCTTACCGTGAGAGTTTGGGATGAAGGCGATGATGACGAAGACTACGACGACCAGGTGATGGGGTGCCGTGGGCGATGGCATGAACATATTGAAGGCCGACCTCTCACTTTCGCCGACACGCTTTCTCTTCTCCACTCGTCTTTACTCTCGCTTCCATACCTCCGCGGGTTGCCAACTGCGCTCCCTTTCCAGGCGATCGCCAAGACGCGCACACCATCCGGCCCACAACTCCAAAATCTGTCTCGGATGGGGAGGAAAACTTTGTACAGTTTAATCCCACAGGAGGTGAAGGGACTTTTTTATTCCGTGACCAGCAATCAAAAATTGTTCATCTTGCACATCTCAAAAAACGCATGTTTGTTCAGGCCCGGTAAGCAAATCCGGTTTTTCAACGTGCGATGCCGCTGCGGCACAGAAGCCCAACTATGCACACATAACCGTGGAATGACGCAAGTACTCATTTCGCGCGTGCAAGTAAACGTGTTTATTTCGCTTACTTGGTGTACAAAAAAGTGTATTTTGAAACAAAATAGACGTTACTGGACACAACCATTTATTAATTATTATTTATATTCCATTTATTTATGAAAACAAGGTAATTCAGAGCGGAGACGCGTGTGCGGCGCCGTGGGGAACTGCGGTACAAATTGCACGCAAGTTGGACGTGCGTCGCCGCAGCGGCGTCGGAGGCATGTGTGAACTACTCCATTGGATCTAATGTATCTCAGACTGCACTTGTGTTGCGGCAGCGGCTTCGCACGTTGAAAAACCGGATGCGTGCACCTGGCTTTAATTAGATTTCTTTGGAGGTTATTTTTTGTAATGTCTGACCTCTTCGGAAATACAGTAGAGTCCCGATTATCCAAGTTAATGTGGACCAAGACTAACTCGGATAGCCGTAAAACTCGGTTAAAGCGAAAATTGTAAATAAAATAAATCGTGTAGGTTTAAATGTATATTTTAACAAATACAAAAGTTATACAGATACACCACATGCAATTTATATTGTCACGATAATTAGAGTTCTTATTTATTAGAAGTTATTAATTGTTTTTTGTTTTACGTTACTTTGGCTTTTTTCTACAGCAAAAAAAAAATGTTTCGACATTTTTTTTAAGATTAACAGGATTGCTGGTGTCGCTTCTTCTTGTTCTATATATTCAATGGCACCTTCGATAGCTTTTAGTGCGCGATGCAATGAAAAGTAAAGGGGCTAGTGTTGTTGGATTTCGTTTTCCGGAGTGTTTATGAGATCAAGTTCAGAATTTTTTTCGGTAGTTTTAAAAATGGAAAATGAAGGACCCCCCCCCCCAAAAAAAAAAAAAAAAAAAAATAATAATAATAAAATTATAATAATAATAAATAAATAAATAAATAAAAATAAAAATCCTAGAAAAATTTGATATCTCGGTTAAAGCGGAAACTCGGATAATCTTGGTTTACTGCATAGGGACGAACGAGCGGCTGTTTGTGAAGTGGCACCCGGTCTAAAAGCCGTGTTCACAGGAGCAATCCCCAATATCCATGCGCCTACAAATCGAGATTCGAACCCGGGTCTTGCATAGTGCGCTGTGATCACAACACCAGACGAAAGTTACTATCGGACAGTTCTTGCTATTTAGAAAACAATTTAGTCATATGTGAAAAAGGTTAGATACATGCATTATCTTTCCTTAAATATATAATGGTAATTTTATTTAATAATTATCATAAATTACCAAATATAAACACCAAAAATACGTAGAAAAAACTTTAACTGGTATCGATTTCAAACTCCGAATCGCAGAAGTCCTTAAGTCAGTACTCTTTCCCCATTATGATATTAAACGATATTAGACCCCTGTACTAGTATATATGACGGGTCTCTCAAGAAATAAAAATATATATCCTAGTACTCAAATTGTACATAAAAAGATTTACTTTCTACCTTTTTAACTGAGAAAACAAACTCCATATTTCTGTGCACTAATTCATATTCCTAGTGGCTATCTTAGATTTCGGCCCCCGGTATCGTGGTGACCACTTTTGTAGGGGCCCTGATCCCTAAAGCATCTCCTGGAGCAGTTGAAGTAATGTATTATTCCTCGTTAATAAAAGTTTATTTTCGATATTTTTGTACCAAAGGGGAGCTTGATATTCTCTTTTATTTTTCCTTATGAGATCCACAAGACAAATTTTGTAATTGGCGGTCGTACAATTCCAATGGGAACTTTTACAAATTTTGTGCTACAATAATAACTGCCGATTTCAATGAAACTGGAATATAATGAAAAATATGCTCTGCAAATTGTTCACATTAGGCAGAGTACTTCATTAATAGCTCATGATAATAGTTTTTCACATTGAGAGCAATTATTTGCCTGCACGTATTTTGACCTTGAAACCAAGCAAAACTTTTCAGTGCATTTCATTTGCAGAGAAAATAGTTTGGTAGACGTTAGAAGAGCTTGAGAGTTCATAAATAAGTTCTATATTTCTGTTTGTACTATAAGGGCGAAAAATGAATAAAAAATGCATCTTAAATGCGGTTTCGAACATTTTGTTAAATTTACATTTCGTCTTTAATGAACAACAGTACTATACAATAATATCAATGCTAAAAACGGTAGACAGATTAATTCTTATACAGTAGACGCTATTTTCCACGAACTCCATTTTTACGAGCTTAACACCGTCTTGCCCTAACATTATAGGATATTCTCTTTTAACGAACTTTTCATCTTCACGAACTTTTTCTTCTCTTTGCGATCACAAAAAGAACGACTGAATCTTAGATTCAACTTTGTAGTACACGAATTTTTATGCCATTACATGGAATCTTCAACTCACGGACGTAACACGGCTAGCAAGTGAAACGAACACGAAGTTAAAAAACATAGTTCGGAGAAAACGACAAAAGGGGGTGAGGATTCTACTTCCAAAACTTTTCTTACTGTCATGAAGCTTTTGACTTTGTGTGGTTCACTCGTTCAAGCCGACAATAAGCGATTTCGGCTTATACTTCATGGATGTAAAATGTTGAGACTCCACCGCAAAATAGTTTTCGGAATGTTTAGTGGGAGCAGTAATTCGCCAAATATGACTGTCCTCTGTAGCATGTAGTAAAAATCTCTGGAGTGCGTGATTTCCAGCCTGGTCTGCGCAGACAGCCACGTGACCTGAGAGGCGGGATTACGCTCATTGAAGACCATGCAATTCTGATTCCATTCACGGGACAGGGACGTAGTAAATGCTCCGACCTCCAAAACGCTTCCCATACGAGCGTAGAATGCTCTCGGTTTATGGAGTGCAAAAGATCCGAGTACTCCTTTATTTGACGGTAATCGGGCTTGTTTATCGACACAATCATCTCTCTATCTCTTTTAAAAAAAGTTAACGCTGCCGCCGCCGCAGGATTGAAAACTGGCTTTTTTTTTTGCTCTATTCTAAGACGGTTACGCGAGAAAGTACAGATCAGAAAATTACAAAATTGACATGGTTTGTTTAAAATTGTACAGGACACAAGACGAATAAGGTTTTTTTTCCGATGCGGCTATTGGTTAGGGGTTTATTAAGTGTCAAAGTTGAAAGAGAGAAATTTCTAACGCGTGTGAGGAAAAGACGTACAATTTTCAGTCTTCAACCGTGATTTTTTTATAGAGTACCTCTAAATGGGAATTTTTGTAAGACGCCGAGTTTTTTTAGAAATTTCAATTTTGTTCCTGATAATATTTTTTTTTTAATTCGGGAAAAATCGGGACATTTTCGTTATTTTTTTTAAACTGCCATGCCTATATTTTATTAGTATTAGTTTTTAAATTTGAAAACATCGCAGGAAACCCTAGAATATACTCTTTCTTACGGTACAATTATTTTTGAAATTTGTTAATAAATAAAGTCGATGCAATGAAAGATTTGTCATACAAATTTCGGAAAATTGGGATATTTTTGCTACGTTTTGTTAAAACTGCATACCTACAGTTAAATACTATATTTTTAAAATTTGAAAACATCAATAATTACCTCAGACTGTACTCTTTTTTATGGTACAATAATTTTTTTTAATTTGGTTAATAAATAAAGTCTATATTATTAAATGTAATTGTTACAAATGTTACAAAATTGTATCTGCAAAAAGAGTGTTGGTTTTCGAAGCAACCAAATAAGATTGCGTGCGTAGGGGAGCAGGGGACGGAGGTTTCGCCGTCCCAAGAGATTGACTCTGCGAAAGGAGTGTTGGTTCGCTTAGCAAACCAAATGGGATTGCGTAGCTTTACCCGGGGGTTGGCCAGCGTAGGCTGAATTAATATTGGACATTAATTAATATTGGACACACTTATGTATCAACAAAACCATAGTTTCAAATAAGTAATTTTTTTATTTGGGATTGGCTTTATCCTCCTCATTTGCTTCACGTTCCAAAAAGTCCGTCATAGAATTAAATCTATATTCATACCATACAGGCAAGAATTCAAGAGAAAAATGGAGCAGCTTCGGTGTGAACAGAACTTTTTTTTATGGTGTAGTTGGAAATGTATTGTATGAATAAATCCTAATAAATGTTACAAAAGCAATGATCACAAATTTAAGAACATTTTACAGTCGGGAAAAAAATTACTTGTAAATTAAAAATTATTTCCTTAAAAACTGATTTTGAATTTTTGTGCTTAAACTTTGTTAAATTTAAGTTGCTTTTTGAGAACTTCATGATTTTAAACTGAGTTTTGGAGTTCCTGGACACATTCCCTCAGGAAGGACTTCTGATACATCTCTGTTCAAAAAATCTTGGGGATCTTGAATGTATAAAACACACATTCTCCTGTTCTACCTATTCCCCATAAGGAACTTTCTGGTTTCTCTTGGTTGAAGTACTGACACTTTTTCAATGGTGATCTAAACCTCACGTTTGAAATTTTTCTGTACAAAATCGTTACATATAACTATTATCTAAACAGATAAATGAGTCTAATGTGCTTAATAAAGCACTAGTTTATCAGAACTCAGGAGGTCTAAGGAATATAGCCAACCTGGTAATATCAATAGTGAGAGAAAAAATGAAATCTTATACACATTTTTCATCTATTTCATTAAAAGGTCGGTGGTTTCTACGTGAGAACAAAGCAGGTCCAAAAATATTCTTCACAATGCTTGACGGGTTACGGATACTTTGGAGATATCGGATCAAGAGGTATTTGGACTGTGGAAAATTTATTTACTGTAATCTGTAGACTAAATAATAATACTTCCAAGAATATTTAATGGTCTAACATTGGAAAGTTTATATTATAAATAAACTTCTTAGATGTTTTATGCTTGGAAGGAAAACAATTATTTTTTTACAAAAGTAACATTCTAAAATTTATTCTGTTTTTTGAAAAAGTATACTATAGAAGCTGATGTTACAATCTGTAGGGTTGGATAAAGAAATTACTCAACCAGTTTATTTGCGCTTCAGCAGTTTTCTATTTCGGTTAGTAAAAAGGTTATGCTGATAAATATGTTAACTTCACAGCTGCTTGCAGCTCCTTGCTCATTGTTGAGAAATAATTTAAATCGCTTGAAATAAAATCAAGTTAACACAGATATAATAGTTTAACCGCTTACGTAAAAGAAATTAAAAAATATCCTTATTTATAATTACAATTATTCTATTGTATTATTTTCAAAATTAATGTTAAAATTATGTCAATGAAAGTGCTATTAAAGTGAATTATAATGGTTCTCTGAAAAGTCATCATCTAAGATGTTCCTTGAAAAGTCTCTTTTGCTAACCACAATTTAAGTTTTCTGAAAAAGCGTTAATTCTTGTCTGTCAGCACTAGTGGTATTGCTTCGTTCACTTGACCCATTAAAAGTGGTATGCTTCCAAGACTTCTCTTAAACAGTAACATAAAAAAGTTGAAAGCTTAGAAGTTTTTTGTGTGAAAGACGTCTTTTTTGTTTAAGCAATTCACTGCAATTGAAGTGTCGCACAAAAGTTTTTTATACTAATTTTAAAGATATTATTTAAAAAAATTGAATTTATTTAAAATTCATACACTTGAGGAAATAACTGTGAATTCTTTCAACAATCTAGTTGTTCACCTTTTGTTTCATAAAAATATTAGAATTCTTAAAAACTGTTAAAGTTAAAATTTTGAAAAGATTTTAGAAATTAAAAAAATTTAACCTGTTAATTTCATTGCAAAGTCCAAGAGATGTGGTTAAAATTGAAATGATGTTATTGCATCTCCTGCTAAACTCTTCATATTATAAATTTACTCACACGCAGACAAAGAGCAACACCTCCTGTAATCGCCCTCGTATTTCTCTTAACCTCGAGTAGAATATCTCATTTCTCATTTCTGGAGTACTCAAACTTCTCGGCCATCCCATATTGTGCCTGCTAAGATGAAAGTTTCCGATTTAAAACTGTGTGAGCGCTAAAATGTTTGTAGACTCGACACTGGGGAAGTGTTCACTGTACAATCTTTAAACAGCTCTTTTGTTTCCATTGGTTGCCCTGACGTTAGATGCATGTCAGACATCTCTGAATGCACATACTGCATGAGTTAACTCCGTTTTGCCGAATGAAGTTTTAAAAATAAACAATTTGTAAATGTACTAAATAGTACAGACGCACACCCCATCACCAACGCCCAGCAGTTGCAGAGCGAAAATGCTTATTTGTTTCATCCTACCAGCCTTTAAAGTTTGTTTAAGGTATTTCGAATCAGCTTTTTCTGTATGTACACTACCAAAAAAATTGATACACCGAGAAATATTTGCCGATACCCATGAAATCTGGCTTGAAAAATCCTCTGCCCCAATAAATTAAATAATTAAACGTTAGGTTTCAATGAACGCCAAGGGCATTTCCTGGCACATTTCAAGTTTGCATTCTGAAGTTTATTGATGGGTTGTCAGAGGGGCTCAGTGTGAATATTCTGGATCGATGTTGAAATGCCTAAAATATGCGATCAGGAATACCTGGACAATTCATTCGGACACCATATACTCCATTAAACGGTTTTGAAATGGGTCACATTATAGGACTGCGGAAAGTTGGTGGGTTTTGTCGACTAATCGTTCAGAAGTACAACTCCTTCCGTGGTAAGGTGTTGACTACAGGCTGATAGTGAAGCAAGTTGAACCAGCGACATCTTACACTATTCACTACGCTGAACACGTCGATGATGTACACATTATCATTGTTGATGGCTTTTCTCTGCACGGGATGCGGAAAATCCTTGATATCGGTACGTCTTTCACGGAAGTTTCAACTCGAATGTAGGATCGTTGAATTTGGTGCCACATTACCATACACTTCATGCATACGAAGACACATATTCTTCGGACTTGACCCTGTGTCGGATATTCCAAACTACATAACAGTTTTCTAAGATGATTGGAACGTTTCCATTTTGAAAGTATTCCCTCTTAACATGTTCACTACAGCAACAAATGAGATGTATTCTAACAAACCCCCCACGTGTTGTTTAAGCAAACCTGTTCCTAAAAAAGAAATCATCTACAGGGTAGCGTTGCTATAAAGCCCTTTTCATTTGAACAATCTAAATCAAGTGTAATGACAAGTGAGACTTCAATTTGCCACGATTTTAATGCTTTTAAATTCTTGAACTAAAATACACGAAAAATAATGCTATACAAATGAATCTATTGCTATGAAAAACGTTGGATTGGACAAATTAGTCAACATGCATCTAAATTCCAGACCTAGAACTTATTATTTAACTGTGTAAAACTGATAAAATAACCTGAATCCTTTGGTATAAAAACCACCCATAGGGAATCATAAACTTAGCTTATTGAATTGATATAAAACTTAAAACTATTCACTGAAAGTAATTTAGAAAATGTGTAGATTGACCACTCCTTATACCGGTATTTTCCCCTTCCTACTCAAAGGCAGTCATTCTTTGGAGTTTAAATTTGATCAGATTACGTTGTAAAGCTATTTTATTTGAAATAATCTCCGTTTGTCTCATCAATATAACTGAACCTTAGATATACTCTTGGAGTAAAGCTTTCATCAAAAGGGATTATGGAAAATTAGGTGGGGTTTTTTTGTGTACATGATGCGAAATGAAGGAATTAATTTCAGTAGACCGACAGAAGATGATTTTTAATTCCAAACGAATATGAAAAGTGATAATTTCACGGATGCACTTAACAATAAGGGTGATCTGAAAAATTCCAGAGGTAAAGATTCTTTTTCATGGAAAATCACTTCATTCATTCGCGCTCACGAAATGAAATGACGTCAATCATTGCGTCAAATCCGCTCGAACAAAACTTTTTTCTAAGTATCTAACAAAGGATGTGTTTAGTTTCGTATGAAACAGCAAAAAAGCCCAAGATCTTGAACTTGGCGTCAGTTTCGTTGTTAGAACAACCGTGTTTTCTTGCCGAGACAGTAGTAACGAAGTCAATGGCCTCAAATTTGGGGTTTGTTAATTATGTGAGCATTGCTTTGGATGCTTTGAATCATATTGTCTTTAATTGGACATATTGTAAGGTGTACAATTAATGATATTTCTGTAATGCAACAAAAATTCAAGGGTAACACTCAAAATATATTCAAGATGTTAAGATATTGAGATATTGTTAAACTGTCACGAACTTAACTGATTTCTTGATGCAAGAGAAAATAATATTTTTTTATTATTTTTTGGGCCTCTTTGTCTTTAAAAGCTAATTGAACAAGATTTTCTCGAATATCCAAAGAACCGTTCAACAAAATCACAAAGATTTCAAAGAATCTTGAAGTATTTTATGGGAAAGTTCTTAAGCCTTTACTCTGGTATATTAAAGAGTAAGATTACAGTTTAAATGCCGTTTCGAAATATCTTCTATTTTTGAGTGGAAAAGATAAGCACAACTAATATTACTGGAGTGGTTCAGAAAGATTTGACACACACTCTATCATTTTATTATGGGAAAGAAAATTTCTAAGGTACGAAGTGGGAATAGCTATCGAAGTTTATGATGTATTTATTTCAAATTAAAATTTGAATGTAGCATTCAGCAGGATTCTCCGAGATAATTATAGCTTATAGTAAGCCACTTATTTTTGGACATTTTAAGCAGATAATCCAATATCCAAAGGGAGGGTTCTATCACGTTAGCATAAATTAATATTTATATACATAGTAAAAAGTCTTCAAATTTAAAATAGTTGCATTGAAATTATTATAAATTTCATTTATGCAGGATTACTCGCTTCATTTATTTTTATTTCAACTTTACGATTCCTAAAAGAAAAATATGTGAGATTCTTGCATCCGATAGCAGTAATGAATACCTATAGCCTAATTTCAATGGATAGATTGATTTTTATTTCACTTATTGGGTTAATAGAGAGAGCACCTAATAAATCATTCAGTATTAAGGTAATAGAAGAGTTCACTGGGAAAACTTTCTAGGTGTGGTCTCTGGAAATGAATGCTTATTGACTGAACATTTGGAATAGTAATTTATATCATAAGAAAACGGTAAAATAGCATATGAACAATTACAATTACAACAGATAAAAAAAGTTTCGTTTCTATCTTAATGGGAGCAATTGAGCACTTCTCTCTTTTATGATGTAATTAATACTCACAAGCATTCTTAATCGCTGAAATATTTGTAATTGGAAATGAGGACAAAAGAGCAATGTTCTACGTTATAGGTTTTTAAACCATGCTATATTTTTCATACAACTGTTTGACCTCAAGAATTACGAAAGGAAAGCAGGTAGGAATTTGAATATATGTATCAGAGTGCCTCGAAAAATGCCTTTTTAAAAGTTCTAGAGCAAAAAGCTTAGAACTCTAAGAAGGAATTACTTCTTCAGCACATTGTATTCGCTCTCAAACATGAAGTAGTTACGTAGCTTGTATGGGATATGTTGGCAGTAGAGGTTGTAAATGTATAATACATTGATTACATCAAATGATAATGAAATATTTTGTCATTGAAGTACATTTCAACAGAAAGCGCTTTAAAACTTAATTCAGGGACAAATATTTCTATCTATACATAACATCCACAGAGAGAAAAGTGGTACAGAACAAAAATAGCTACGCTACTGCTTCTTTACAGTTTAAGCAGCAGCTATACATCCTAATACAATCTCAGGACTTCCATGAACTTGAAACTTTATGCTCCTAGTAGGGATGCGACATCGATAGCAAAACATCGATGTTCAAAATTAAAACATCGATGTTGATAAAACATCGACCCAAAGACATCGATGTTTCTAAACATCGATGTTTTTAAAATTCAGTGTATTTAAACTTTATCCCCCATTTCTTTAAACTGGTTTAGCAACTATTGATGCGACATCAACAGCAAAGCATCGATGTTTTGAAACTTTGATGTTCAAAATTAAAACATCGATGTTGATAATACATCGCCCCAAAACCACCAATGTTTTAAAAATTCAGGGTATTTAAAATTTTTTCCCCATTTCTTAAAACTGGTTTAGCAGCTATTGATGCGACATCGACAGCAAAACATCGATGCTCAAAATTAAAACATCGATGTTGATAAGACATCGTCCCCAAACCATCGATGTTTTTAAAATTCAGTGTATTTAAACTTGTTTCCCCATTTCCTAAACTGGTTTAGCAACTAGTGATGCGACATCGGATCCAATACATCGATGTTTTTTTTCTCTAAAACATCAATGTTTAGAAAAAATCGACATCGATGTCGCATCCCTACTTTTCAAGCCCATCATCCTTGGTCACTTTGGTCTAAAAGTATGTTCAATTTGCTGATTATGAAAATTACGCTACTTGGTTATTTTTTACATTTTTATAACGCTACTTTTTTCATTTAAAAATAAAACATCGACAGTATAAACATCGATGTTACAAAAACATCGACCCCAATACATCGATGTTTTTAAAAAACATAGATGTTTTGAAAACATCGACGTCGATGTTGCATCCCTATCCTAGCACTCAAATGTATTACAAGTGATTCTCTGCGAAAAGTACTTGCGAATATGGAATTGTTTTTAGCCTATAAATATTTCTAAATGTGTACTTTACCATTATCATACAATCAAATTCACATTATCATTTACTACAGAGTGTAAAGTTTTTAAACAAATCTCTTTTGGGTGTATACTTAGTTCAAAAAACCATTCATTCTACATTTCTCTCTTGCCTCTCGAAAAAAAAGGTATTAGTATGTGTTGATCGGGAATGACTCGATGAAGCACAATAGCTGATGGAAAATACACACCTATCCAACGGATTTTAATTAGCCAAATTTCTTTTATATAATCACATAATGAGACCGTCAGTATGTATGATCATAATCAGCCACTTAATGGTTTCTAGTAAGATTATGCGATACATTCAACAATATATGGACTACGATCCCTCATTTCTTTCAAACGGCTAGATAAAAGGCATAATTTGTATTTTCTGTACCGTTACGTCTATTTAAATCATCACACAATTTTGCTGATGAAAAAAATCTCGGTGTAAAATACTCAAACCGTTTCACTAAGTTTCAAACAAAACAAATGCGAGATCAGTGGTTTTCATTCTGCGTTAAAATTTTGCGTCGTCAAGTATATTCACAGCTGTGAAAGGTAAAAGGAAACAAATTAATTTAATAAGTACTTCCGAAATAAGTGGAGTCCTGATGCTTCAATAAATTTTATTTTTGTGTTACCGAAAAATTAAAAAAGTTATTAAAGTTATCAGCACTGAAAGGAGGAGCAGAGTGTCGTAGTAATTATTACAGGTTTCCCTTGGGATCGTTGTTCCAAATATATGGAATCTTAAAATTTAAATGTGTAATAAGTTTCTTCCCACTTCCGATGATATACTACTACTCTTGTCAGGAATAGTTTCTGATTTTCCTCGGATTACTATGAAAGTCAGTACACATCTCTCAAAGATTTTGGCTTTAAAACTGCACATAAATATTCGTTATAATATTTAATAATACAATTAGAACTACTCGTAAGGAATTCTACATCCCCTCGTATCTACCTTGGTTCTGTATCCTTTTTCGTGTCGTTTTTTCAGAACTTCTCTCGCGCCATTCTTATTGGCGTCGTACCACCCGTTGGTGGCCAGTCTCAACTGGATCAAGAATCTGTATTTTTACATCCTACACTTGTTAAATTATTTCTTACATTGATAGTGTCTCATTTACAATAGTATTGGTGAAATCTTCTTATGCCATGGCGCAATATGAGTGAGCAAAGTGAGCATACACACAGCGAACTATTGAAGATTGCTTAGAAATTTTCAGGATTTACGAGTTGGTTTGCTTTGGGTTTTATGGTACAAGGGGCCATATTTGGCCAAGTTGCACCAAACACAGCAAAGAGGGAGGGAAAATGGACAAATGCAGAAGGGTAGGTGATGGTAAAACAAAAGAGAAGACAAATCACTCGGATATGTCGGGGTTGTGATGCCCGTACAGGATTGTCGAGAGAGGTTAGAGTCTGCCATTTATTAGAAATGCAAGTCCTACAGAGGTGAAATTCTTATTTACGATTTCGCATAATGATTTAATATAATTACTGTATAGATGTAATGATGTATATATGTAATGTGCTCGAACATTCTGGGTTGGCATGTCACCTCAGCGACATGCTCTACTCATCCAACCACACTTATTTAAACCGTTACAGTGTCTCACGACACTAGGCACGGGAGCGTGTGTTGGTATTAGTTAGTTAGTTTACGATTTCGCACATATCTTGTTTTCTTGTGCCAATTCCGCCCAATGGGCCATCATAACTCAATACTCTCAACTGCTTTTCGTGTTAAAAATATGAAATATTTTTCCTTTAAGGGAATAAATACACAGATGAGTCATTTACAAAGAGTTACAAGAAAACTTGGATGGCAAATGCACTCTTCTCTCTCATCGCGTTATCTATAAAAATACAAATTGCAACACCAATATTCACTTGGATTAAAGAAATGCCCACGGGAAGCACCCGGCCAAAAACAATACACAATTTGAAGATAAAAGGCACTTCTTTTCAAAACTAATAACAGATTGCTAGTAAGCTTCTAAAAAATATTTAAAGCTAAAAAGCTCTCTTAAAAAAAATCTAATAAATAAATGGCATTCTTTTTTTTTTTTTTTGCAAAGTGTGAGAGAGATGCATGTTAAAAAAAGGACTGAAATGTAATATTTTTATCTAGCCACAATGCATACTACGTTTTACACTTCAAAGAGTGCAAGGAGTAAAAAGAAAGAATAGATGCTTATTTTTTTCCGTCGGATTAAGTGCACGAATCGCTTCCAAATGTTCGTTGTGAGTAGTGCACTTCACACTATCTTCATTAACGTCTGTCTGGAGGTAGGCGATTAATACAGCTTGCAAGAGTGTAGATCCAGGTTGAAGAGTTCAGCAACCTTGCAAAGTCGTACGGCAATTTTCTTCTTCTAATTGAAAAGTCATAAAAAGTCCCCTTATGGACCTTAAAACCAGCAATTCGCTTCAGGGATAGATCATAAAATTTCGCCGATCGCAAAAAAGAAAGGGGACTGGCTTAACTCCAGGTATCTTGCTTTTTTTTCTCGTTTTATCTTTCTTTACTAGGAATTAAAAAAACCTTCCTAGTCTCCACGTGTCCTTCACAAGTACGCCCGAAGAGTTGGAATTGATTGTTGCACGTCTAGGAAACAAACTATTGAGGATGCTCATGAAATAAATTTGAAGTTCGGTGCTAATGAATCTGGAATATTTTGGCATTTTATATTAAACTTCAACAAAACCAAGTCTAACTTTTTTGAGCAAGCCAGACTTTCTACAAAGAAATTATCGGATTTCTAATAATAAACATTTCCCATCAGTTATAAAATGTTTCAATCGATGTTGGCCAGGGAGCAGAAAGTGCTTGAAACTGCGATATACGTCGCAGTACAGTTTTTGCAGAACAATTTTACCTTAATTTTATCAAAATTGTGGTCGATTTTTTTCAATTAAAAGTTACGATGTTCTGAAGTGTAAATCGAGCTCCTTGCCGCACCTTTTTTTTGCCTAGCCACGGAACAATCTCTCTACACCGCCCAAATTACCACTAACACTTTATAAATAACACATATTCTATGTCAATGACAAAATATTTAACTTCAAAAGTTATCGACAGAATTGCTAATTCTGAAAGTATGCCTTGGTTTTAAATAAAGTAAGTATATTAATTTTGATGTTTTTTATAAATATATAATGCATATTTAGTCGATAATTGAGTTTTACGTCTGTTTTTGATTTTACTGTAGTTTTCGAAATTCGTACAAAATGCTTGCAGAACAATAACAATTGCTTGTAGTTGTGTTGCAGAAAACTTAATATAATTCTGCACCTGGGGATGTAGGTATGATGTCTATTTTAAAATCACATTTATACAAATTTTCTTAGTAATTTAGAGTACTTAGGTAATTGAATTTGATTTGTATTAATACATACTTTATAGGTAAAATATTCAAAAAATATTTTTATTGCGTGATAAGAATTTTATACTTAAAGGATATACTATCAGTAATTATAAATATAAATTTCAAATCACTTCTATTTTAATCATGAGTAATAAATATTTTAATTATATATAAATTATTGTGTCAACAAGCTAATCTAGAATATATTATCGTAGAAAGTAAAAATATTTCAGATGACAGTCTTTTTGATCAATGTAAGTGCTTAAGTAATAATTTTCTATTTCGCAATCCATTATTTCAGCAAAACAGATACAAAATATGAAAACTATTACAATAAACGTGCTGAATATGAGTATTTATTTAGAAAGATTGAAAAGGGATTTTTTTATTCAAACTTGCTCTGAAAGTACGCATTAATACGAAAGTATGAAATATACTTTTCGGCGAGTTTTGTCTTACTGAACTTCTTATTTTCAAAACTAAATAAGACTAAATAAGGGAAGAAATTATAAGTTAATGTATATCACAAATAAAATAATATAATTAAAGCTTGGCACTTGGCACTTTTATACCGTATGTAAATAATAGTAACGAATATTACAATTATAATTTGGATTTTTATACGGAGACAAAATAAAAGAATGAAAAAAGGTATGCATTCGAACAATGATACAAACAGTAAAATTCTTACAAAGTTTTCATTTAAGTTTTCTTAACTTCATAAAAATACATTGTTTTTTCAAAGACAGGAGCTAAATTTAATTTTAAAAAAAAATTCTAGCAATGTTAAACAAAGTTAGGACATTTCTGACGCAATCAGAGGTATGGAAAATCAAGTGATGACTTTTCATCACATAGCAATATTTAAATCTTTTCATATGACAAAGATTTAGAAAAAGAGTGTTTTGTAAAAATGGTTTCGCTAAAACTCTTTTCTTAAGTCCTTTATACTTTTCTGTTACTTCCTTTCACAGACAATCTGTTTACCAGATCTGATGTTTAGCAAATATTTTGTAAATAATTGAAATAGCATAGCTCAAATGTAAAATATTTTGCGGAAAAAAATCATATCTGTGAAACTCAGACTTTCATACTTGGGTACCGAATCAGGGGTGCTGAATTATATTCAGTCTTCTATAACACGACTCCAAGCAATTGCAATTGTTCTGCAGATATTTAGTCCGAATTTTGAATAAACTGTAGTCAAATCAAAAACAGACGTAAAATCTAATTATCGGCTAAATATGTATTACATATTTATAATAAAACATCAAAATTAATTAACTTACTTATTTAAAACCAAGATATACTTTCAGAATTAGCAATTCTGTCGATAACTTTTGAAGTTAAATATTTTGTCATTGACATAGAAGATGTGTTATTTATAAAGTGTTCGTGGTAATTTGGGCGGTGTAGTAAGGTTGTTCCGCCGCTAGAAAAGAAAAATATGGTGTGGCAAAGAGCGCGCCTTGCAATGCAGAACATCGTAACTTATGAGTTTAAAAAAATCGGCCGAAATTTTGATAAAATTAAGGAAACATTGTTCTGCGACGTGAGTCACAATTTTAAGCACTTTCTGCTCCCGGGGATACCGCTTATAGTTCCAACTTTTGTACTATAAAATTAACTAGATTTTTACCTTATATTAAAAAATGTAATTATAAATCACAATAAATCTAATTATTTTGCATTAACAAATTTTCGGAATTAGAAGTTTTTTAAAAGTTACCAAATTGCTCACAAGAAATTCCAGGAGCCTATTTTCACAATGTAACTTTAAATAAGCCACAACACCTTGTTCTATGTTTTACATAGATAAAATTATCTCAGTCGTTCTTCTCTGACGAACTAAATGCCCCTTTACATCTTGGCATAGCTCGTCCATTTTCGTACCTTGCGTCATAAGTAATTCATGATTTTACTTCAATTTTCGAAAAACTTTCATTGATTTTGGTAATTTTGGTTACTGTGGTTTGTCACTCGACAGTAATTTTTTTTTGCTATAAGAGGTCTAACTAGTTCAGTACTTATGGCAATGGGAATTTTGAACCACTACAAACATTCACGAGATCGAAATTTCTTGCATTTTTGAAAAACGTATTTAAATAATCATCTAAAAGTAGCATGACTGTTCTTCGATTTAGGAGATATTTCTTAAACTTCTCTCCTCCAAAAATCTTTCTTGGGAGGTTGAGGTGCGGTCCGATTCATGTAACTTACTCTGGGTGTGTATTTCTTTCCTCCGTGTCAGTAAAAATTTATTTGTGTGTATGCCCATTACTTGACATTGCATTTCTTGATTTTGGCACCGCTTGGACAAATATGGCCCTTTTGCCATAAAACGAAACCCCATTTAAAGTTTACTATGTTAAACAAAAAAAAAAATTTTGAAATAGATACAAAAGAAATGGTTAACATAAACAGCAAAATGTTCCAATATTTCTCCTATTTTATAAGTGAAGACTGAATTGCAATTTTAAAATCTCTGAGAAATTTCAACTTACACATTCTTTGTAAAGACGAAATATTGAAGGATTAATAAACTATATACGGTTACACAAATACATATAATGAAGGTAGCCTTTTTAAATAAAAATGTTAGGAAACAATACATGGACGAATTTGGTATAACATATAATTAATTCTCGTTTTATTTTTGAATCAAGAGCATAAAATTTGTAAAATTGTTCATCTGCCAAAACATTTTACATAAATTGATATAAACATTAAAAAACACGCACACATTCTAAGCTTACATGCAAAAACCACGCAGTAGAAGGAACATTCGAATATGTACACATCTCTATCCTGAAAACGTGTTATTCTGTTTTTAATCATCATATGCTCTTAATATTTAAAATTTAAGTGTTTGAAAAAATGTTACAAAATTTTAACAATTAATCTTATAAAATAATGTTAGTTTTCTATGATTAGCGAGTAATGTAGCTTAGAACATCAACAATATAATGAGAGTACTTTTAATTTTGTCATTTCTTGGGAGCAAATAAATTTCAAAATGACAAATTAAAAACAAATGTAACTTTTTTTTTTAAATCTCATATCAGATATTCTTGCCCAAACGTTCAAGAAACCACTGACTTCGAGTGATTTTTCTAATTCATAATTACAGGAGTATTTTTTTCTGCAGGAATAACATTTCCCACCGCTTCTTTTTGAGTCTTTCCCCTGTTTCGGAAACTTTAAAAGCAAAGTTTTTGTAATTCTACTGGCTCGAATTCTACCGACATGGTTTCCAGCGAACGATGAATTATTAATACACCTCAGTAAAAAGGCCGACACGCTAACTTACGCCAAAACACGGTGCATTCACCGACCATCGTCGAGAGAGGAAGACGGGAGGGCTTCCGAGTTTTGTTTTCGTCGAGACTGAGATGTTATTCAAATTTTAGTTCACAAAGATAATTAATCAAAATGTCGAAACGTCAGAATCGAGCCTCGCAATCGGTGGAGAAGAAATTACACTCACTTCTCCCTGCCAACTGAGGTTGAATTTAGCTGGCCTTATCACAGACGCGAAACTCCTAACTAATCTGCTCTGCTGTTTTTGCTTCTCTCTATGTCATCCAGGTAATTATTTCGTAACCCTCTGTACGACTCAGCAGCGTAATGCATGCAGTCCTCTCGAGAGTGGGCAATGTCTGTCGCGAAACCGAAAGCACCGGCAGACAAAATCGAAAAACTGGAGAGATCGTTTAAAAACACGTTTCAAAATATATCGCGTTTTGAAACACCATAAAAATAATTTCAACCGATGTTTGTTCGGATGTAATTGCCAAACAGAAGTGTAGACATGATTTCATTTGCGAGGGGAAGCGAAGTTTGAGATGCAATTTTGATGTCAAATTCAAGACTTTTGATAAACATACTTGACACAGACATCGGCGTAACTTGTATATTGGGGTATCGCAACAACCGAAGTAAAATTAAATCGACCGTTACGGGATTCATTCGTCAATTTTTCCGCTTAGTTTAAATTTACATAATTTAAGCTGTGGAGTTGGCATAATGTTGCTAAAAGTGCACAGGTGAGCTCGACACTCTAATGAAGTCCTTCAGCTGTCTCATTACAGAAATCAATGAAAAAAGTGGAAGATGAAACCAACACAAAAAAAGAAAATGTGAGTTAAATAGGTATAGCGTAAAAGCAAGGACGAATCGCTTTTGAACAAGAGAATAGGGTGAAATTGAAGTAGACGTTCAAAATCTATTGTTCTCTCATGGCATGAGTGGGTACAGCTACACTCTACGTTTATGAGCGGTGGCAACGGTCTTGGATATTTTTTTTTTTTGGCGAACTTCTTGTAGCGTGTTACGGTAGATTAAGGCAACCCATCTGTCCTTCCGTTATTGTGGTTTTCATGGCAACCTCGGCAAACGGTATTTTTCAATTTTCATTTTGAATATTCTAGAAAGTTGTTCCAACGTCCGTTAAAGTCGTTTGATTTCATTGGTTCGTTTGAAATTTTTTCTTTGCTTCCATTGGTTCGTTTGAAATTTTTTCTTTGCTTCCATTGGTTATTTTGATTTTAAAATATCCTTTGATTGCATTGGTCCTTTTAAATTTTTTTCTGTGATACCATTAGTTCATTTATTTGTATTTCTACAGTTGTGAAATTTTTATTTTATTATAAAATATTTTTCACTAAACGTTTAAGAGTTTTGTTCTTTTTGCCATTTGTGGAAATTTCGTTTTTTTTTTTTTATTATTTTTTCCCGGAATAGTTATGACGTATTAGGTTGTATTATTTCTTGTTTTTTTTTTCTTTTAAAAATCTTTTTCTTTTTAAACAGCCTACTGTATTTAGTGTAATTGAAAAGTTTCAGGATATTCCTCCCCTACATTCGCAGCTTAGTTTTTTTGCTGGTTCACAAATGTATTTTGAAATGTGTTTAAGCTTACTACTTTTTGCGAAAGTTTTTAAAAAATATACTTTACAAAGCGTTCTCAAATGTGTTTTCAAGCTTTAATTTTCCGTTGTAAAAAGAAAATATTTTTGAAAGAAAAATAATTTTGAAATAATTCTTTCCTTGACAACTTTAGAAGTTCGCCAAAAAAATCGACAAAGCCGTTGCCACCGCTCATAAACGTAGACTGTAGCCGTACCCAGGAGTGTTCTTTATACCATGCATTTGATTGAAAGTAGAATTAACACTAGTAAAAGCAAACGAAATGCTGTAGTATAGTTTTAAAAACTTTATTTCTGTTGGCATGAAAGCCATTGATGTGCAAATATATTTATTGATATACAAATTTCCTATATCTAAATGGAATGAAATAGTCAAAAATATAAAGCTGCATTTCGCATCTTAGTGGTATTAATTCTAATTAATTAAACGCCCCTCTTGTTGCCACAATTAGCTTCTTAACGTCCACTTAACTGAATCTCATTTATTGAAAGGATATTTGATATTAGTTTTTATATCGGAACCTACTTTTTTCGCTAGATCTTACACTTTCTTTTCTAAAAATTAATTTCTATATTCCAATTTTTTTTATTGATCTTCTGTAATCAATCTGATGAAAAGTTTCGTTACGATGATGAGATCTCTCATATACATTTAGCAATATTATACAGCTTCTTTAATAAAATTAAGCGTGTCTGAATCCCGTAGAAGTTGATTTTATATCGTCTATATTATTTTATTGCCTTCTTCAGTATACAAACAATGTCAATTTCTTTGCCACGTGCGTTAGTGAAATATTCATTTTAATTTATAAATGTGTCATTATATCCTCTCTAGATTAACAAAATGTAAGAGATGACGAAAAAATAAACAATTGTCATGGCGAAGACATAGAATAAAATTTAAAACTTTTGTAACCCAAATAATTTATGACTGTTAAAGAACATAAAATAACTATTCAAATTTAGTTTCAAGAAACTTTTTATTTTCCTGTCACTTTTAAAAAGATAATATGAAATGGTGCGAATATGCACCGTCCC
The DNA here is from genome assembly GCA_947359465.1 of Metellina segmentata. NCBI lineage: Eukaryota > Metazoa > Arthropoda > Arachnida > Araneae > Tetragnathidae > Metellina > Metellina segmentata. The sequence goes on along the minus strand of OX375878.1, from coordinate 83,789,607 downwards.
TCTTCCCTTTGTGAGATGGCTGAAGGAATCTTGGGAGACAATGCTGGACCCAAAGTCAAAGTGAGAGTTAGAAGCAAAAGTGGGCAAGAAAGGTTAAAAAACATATTTAAAAATGTTTTAAGCGAACGCTTATGCATTTGACCACAGATACACACTCACTACAGCGATGCTCACAACAAGATCTTTATTCTTATTAGTGATTAATTTTAATTTACCGATTTGATAATTACTAATTAACAATAACAGTAAGAGATAGAGCAATCTAGCGTGTTTATTTATTTTTTTAAATAATTATTTTTTATTTTTTTATTTAATTTATTTTTATTATTTAATTTTAATAGATGGCTTTATAATTTCACACGCACACACACAGTCATCAATCTACAGAACATGTTTCGAACTAGCTTTATGAAAAGCTAAAATTACACACACATAAATGTTTTAGTCAAAATCAAAAATTGTAGGTAATAAAATACAAAAATGATATATTTAGAACAATAAAAGAAGCCACAGCAGTTCTTCCAATTTACTCTAGTAGAGATATTTTCCTAAAGGAATGCACAAAAAATTATATTTGTAAAGAAAGGCTTTCAATTATAAGTTTGAATTATGGAAAGCTATGCGTCCTATATTAATCTATGACTGCTATTTTACATTAAAAACAAACAAAAAGTGAATTGATGCACTTTTAATATTTTATTTATAAATAGAAATAATATATAAGAAACCAAACTTTTATGGGGGTTCTTGGGTTTCAGTTCCCTTCATCTCCGCCTCAAGAATGATGATGGAAAAAATCTTTATGAATCTGATTATTTGAAAAATGAATTAAGTAATTTTGTGGATTTTATCAGTTTATATACTTAAAGCGTATCAGAATTTGTTCAATGTGGTTTAATTTTAATACGCATATGGAGAAAAAAAAATAGTTCCGCCTGAAAAGAGCTTTACTGTGCATTCGCGACTGATAATTTTTATTCATACTCTGTTTTAACATTTGCATTTCGTGTATGAAATAAAAATAAAACAACCCTCAGGAATGTTTAACTGAATAGAATAAAGTTTAATTCTTCACACCTTTTTTTCAAGAGTAAAATCGAGTTTACAGTAACAAAAATATTTAATAATAAATTTCTTTCTTTTATTTGCATTATAGTACTTAAAATATTATTTCATAATGGATGAGACTTGTTTAGTTTGATGGAACCGATAAAACTTTTCCGTTGTAATTTTATAACAACGACATTTTATTACTTTTAACTCCTAATTGTCTGTTTAATTTACGAAATCTATTTGAAATTTGAGCAAAAAATATTAATATTTAGAAGTAACACAATTTCCCCGAAGTTTAAAGTTTCTCGTGTTTTTTATATTCCAACAGATCCCTAGTGTTAAAAACATTCTTTTATCCATTGTCTCTTAAGTTCGAATAATTGTACTAGAGTTTTCCCCTCCCCAGGCATGCAGCACTAACACACCTCCTCTCATCTCAATAATTCTACCTCTCTTAAATTCCATCAACTGTTTAATACGTTGTTTCAGTTTAAGATGAGGCATGTTTAGAGCAATGAACTAGCGTTTTTCTCTTGAGATTTTAAAATAATAATTTTTACTGGCATTGATCCACCGAAAAGACCATTGACATTTTTTGTTGCTTTTAATACCTTTATCAGTTACTCTCTGTATGTTCCTCTCAGTAATATTTATACCATTTTATGTTTTTTCACTGTCAAAGAAATAATTTATTATTTTCCACCACAGATGCAGTGTAATTATAATGTTATAATTCGGTTTGGTTTGTTGCCCTACGTCATTTATTTTGTTATACCAATGCTAATTGGTTCGCAATCTACGGTTTAAAGTGGATTTCGAAACATTACACATATCCATGCCTAGACCGGAAGGATATTTGAGACATTAGTTTTAAGAACATCGAGATTGTTAGAACCACCTCGTGGAGTTGACAGACTATTTCGAGAAATAATATTATTCATCTATTATTTGAAGTGGAATGGATGGACGTCAGCTCGAGATCTATCGCAAATCTGCAACCCGTTCTTCAACGTTTCGCCATAAATCACTCACAGCTCAAACAGAACACGAGCTTCGTCGTAGATCATTTTTTGTTTCGACGAAAAACATGTAATGCCTCTTCGGTATTTTGACCATTCATAAATAGTCCATAACCAGTTCAACACGGTGTTTGGTGGAAACTCTCATTTTGTTTTACTCTAGGCAAGGAGACCCTACTAACTAAACTTCCATTCGTTAAATGCTATTAATAGAAATTGATTGTGATGACATGCCCAAAACGATGATTATTAATTGGCTTTTTGATAGGTTCTTGTGATTTATGCAAATTACGTGCCTTGTCACTGCTGCTTGTTACTTTTGTCGATCAGTCATGTTTGGCGTTGTTGCGCAGTCGTTTTTAGACCTAAAGGTAAAATTTCATTACCAGTTTTGGTTTTCACTGTGTCGTTTACCTTGCTATTTGAAATTTTTTAACTGCATCCATAACTATGAGAGCTCAATTCTTGTTATTGTTCTGATTCTTGAACACATACTTTAAAATCTCAAGGTTCATTCCGATTGGTTGAAAATTGCGGTCATAAGGAACTCGTATATAGGGGAAGTGATTTTATGATCACTCGATATTTTGAGTCCTTGAGTTATTCTTATATGCATAGCTGCGAATTTAAAACATTTATTTTCCGTTTGCAGTCAGCAGGCAGACTTGCTTTCTTTCTTTTGGGAAACAGAAAATCGATCTGTTCAACAAAACAACGCATCAATCTTTCACTATAATTGTTTTTAAAACACGAAAACGTGCAAATGGAGTTGCCATTGCCATATTATACAATGCGGTAGTTGAGATATCATCTACTGAAGCGATGTTGAAGTGATATCGACATAATTTTAATTTAAAAATAAAAGTGACTGTGGTTATAGTTATTCTTGCAAACTTATGTGTCCGAGTAAACTACACGCAGATATTCTAAATCATCTTATTAGATCTTTCTAAACGGTCTCATAACTGTGGAACTGTTTTTCTATTTATCACAAGCATAAACGGAAGTAAAAGGAAGGACGAAAACTAAGACTCCCTCAGAATTTAAATGCTTAATTAAGAGACCTGCTCTGGTAAGAAAGACGTTTTCCTCAGATATATCATAGTAGATGTCTATGCATGTTATGATTCCAGCACATTACTTACTATTCAAATTACGTATTATGGAAATGTCGGAAGAAACGTCATCTCTTATTGATCGCTCCTGAGGTAAATAAATTAAAATGGTAAAATTCTGTAAGCTGCCTCAAAATTTACGGACATGGTTAATGCTTACTCGCATGCTATAATTCTACTCACGAGTATAGTTGGAGAGTTTAAGCATGAATTATTTGTTATCGGTTCAACGTTTTCTTCCACTCCCGTTTCATAATACACGATTGCTACGCAAATGAGTCGCAGACACTCTCGAAAGGGCCAATCTCTATATTTATAACTATTGGGCTCTGATCACGATGAACTTGGACATAATTTTGTATTTAAGTCGCGACTTAAATTAATTTTCACTCCTTTTCAAGGACTTAATCTTTTTAAGGAATTTTTAAGTATTTTGCTTGCATGCACTGTTTGGCGGCAGTTTGGCCCATCATCATACAAGTTTGGTTTGGTTTGATTTTTTTTAGTGACGCAAAGTTCAGATACAAACCAAACATCATACGTGATGGTTTGGTTCCGACTCTACAAATATTTTTTGCTACTTAAGAGAAGTTAGACCATTCTAGCATCACGAATAATAATTTATTGATTCTCTCAAAATGAAAAATTGTTATTCCGTAATTCCATTACCAACCAAAATTCACTTATTTTACTAAAACGGTTATAGTCTATCTACCTGAGAGGAGGTATGGCTTGTAGATCTGCGTTCTATTTTGCTACACGAGTTCTAATTAGTCCTGGACTTACACCGTTAAGTGGATTCCGAACTACGAACATCTATGCCTTGACCACTAGTCAGCTACTAGGACAGCTTAAATCTCCTGGTCGTTGTCCTGGCGAGATATCTGGTTATTAAAAGAAAACTTATCAGACCTTGATCTTCTCATTATAAAAAAATCGTCAACATCTTGATGATGAGACACCTTGTCAATTAACAAAATCGGTAAGATGTTGATCGACAAGATTTCACGTCAAAACCACTTGGAGATTGAAAGAGATAGAGCATGGAGGACATATTTCGATATGCATATCTCGTCACTAAAATATTACAGAAAATAATCAATTCCTCCCTCCCCCCATCTCTTTCACATTTTTACTACGATTAAATCTAATATATTGTTTTTCTCGATTCAAACGTGGTTGTAATTTTGAGGAATAGAACAATTGGTTAATATTCCTTTCCTTCCGATGGTAGAAGCTCAGAGGACCAACTTCTAGATAGGACCTATTAGGTTCTAAGATATTTTCTAGAATATCTTTCGGGAAAAGGTTTCATTTCTTTATTGTATGTTTAGATGTAATCAATAAAAAAGATACCTCTTGCTAAAGATGATCTTGTTGAGTAGTTACCTGATATGTGCTTGCTTATTGTTTCACTTATTTGATCAGTATTATTAGAGGATTGTAAAAATCCACGTTCTATCAGAAACTACTAAGGAGATTAGTGATGTCTCCAGACATTCGGGTTTCGAATGGTCAAGTGGTTAAAATTTCGGCTGTCGGTGCACGAACCCTGTGTTCGAATCCCGATCAAGACAAGATGAGTTTATTTCATACGTTATTTAAAATTTTTTTCCAATTAGGAAGACACCAAACTGTTATAGATAAACAATGTGAAATCATATTTTTCTATACATTATTAATACTACTATAGCAGTAGTTTTCTGAAGTAATTGAAAGCAAAGCTGATCGTGATTGAATAAAGCGGATAGAAATCTTGAGGTCTGGGTACGTAAAAGTAGTTTTTTCTGAAGTAATTGAAAGCAAAGCTGATCGTGATTGAATACAGCGGATAGAAATCTTGAGGTCTGGGTACGTAAAAGTAGTTTTTTCTGAAGTAATTGAAAGCAAAGCTGATCGTGATTGAATAAAGCGGATAGAAATCTTGAGGTCTGGGTACGTAAAAGTAGTTTTTTCTGAAGTAATTGAAAGCAAAGCTGATCGTGATTGAATAAAGCGGATAGAAATCTTGAGGTCTGGGTACGTAAAAGTAGTTTTTTCTGAAGTAATTGAAAGCAAAGCTGATCGTGATTGAATACAGCGGATAGAAATCTTGAGGTCTGGGTACGCAAAAGTAGTTTTTTCTGAAGTAATTGAAAGCAAAGCTGATCGTGATTGAATAAAGCGGATAGAAATCTTGAGGTCTGGGTACGTAAAAGTAGTTTTTTCTGAAGTAATTGAAAGCAAAGCTGATCGTGATTGAATAAAGCGGATAGAAATCTTGAGGTCTGGGTACGTAAAAGTAGTTTTTTCTGAAGTAATTGAAAGCAAAGCTGATCGTGATTGAATACAGCGGATAGAAATCTTGAGGTCTGGGTACGTAAAAGTAGTTTTTTCTGAAGTAATTGAAAGCAAAGCTGATCGTGATTGAATACAGCGGATAGAAATCTTGAGGTCTGGGTACGTAAAAGTAGTTTTTTCTGAAGTAATTGAAAGCAAAGCTGATCGTGATTGAATACAGCGGATAGAAATCTTGAGGTCTGGGTACGCAAAAGTAGTTTTTTCTGAAGTAATTGAAAGCAAAGCTGATCGTGATTGAATAAAGCGGATAGAAATCTTGAGGTCTGGGTACGTAAAAGTAGTTTTTTCTGAAGTAATGGAAAGCAAAGCTGATCGTGATTGAATAAATCGGATAGAAATCTTGAGGTCTGGGTACGTAAAAAGAGAGTAGAATAAGAAATCTGTACAATATTGAAAATTAAAGGCGTCGTCCATACCTTTGGTAAAAAGTAAATCATGTTAATCTAAGAGAAATAACTATCATTTCATAAATCTATCAGTCTTAAAACCTAACTTCGATCAATATTTTAATGTCTGTTGCTGGTGTTGAATCGTTATATTTGACTATAAATGAAACAAAAACCTTTTTTTTTTCACAATATTACGATCGAAAAGGGGTTATTCCTTTGAATTAATGTAGCTAAAATCTTCGCCTGATTCATCTCATCACGTCTCTTAATGTCAAACTCATCAAAACTAGATTTTACTTTTAACAATTCAAAGTCTTCTCCCATTTGAGGCCAGTAGATGGCAACTCTTCCCCGGTTCGATCATGCGAGCCAGTTGCGTAACTGGGTACAAAACACTTTCTTCTCAGAAACTGGCCGTCGTTGATTCAAATCAAAGCTATTCTCAAGTCCATAGTGACAAAATAGTCCAAATAAATACACACCCTGCAGTAGAACAGTGAACTCGACACTTTCTAATTTGTGTTGCCACGTGACTCCCATGAATTCGACACTGAGTACACCCATCGAATTGTTTAACAGCGGCATTCGTGTAATTTTGCGTGGCAGATATTTAAGATCTAGAGGGCATGTGTCAAACAGGACCACGTAGGGTTTGTGTCTCGGGCGCCGGGCTTGGTGGGAGAGTCACACGACACGAAGCCAGCAGGCTAATTGCAAAAGATATATCTTATCACCCCGCCCCTCGGCGAAGAACAGGGGGAGAGCCGCGAAAAAATATACGAGGCTCCCGTGTAATTTACAAAGCCTTTTTTGCAAGTGAGGAAAAACGAACACGAAACCAATAAAGAAAGCTGGAGCGAGAACAAGAAAATAAAAGAGTAGCAAAAAATTTAGGTCGTAAAAATAGAATACAAAAGAGAAAAGTCAGAAAAAAAGAGGTATTTTTCCTTTCTTTCTTTATTTCTCCCGAAGCCATTCGTTCTTTTTTTCGCTTCCCTTTTTTTTACTATCATCTGAAATGCTTCCCCAGCAATTGCCGAAAAAGATGACTTAAAACCCCCTCCTCCAAGAGTGACTCGGGTCTGGCCGCCAAAGAAACCTGTAAACAGGGCGTTAATGATAGAAATATTTTAGTACCTTTTCCACCAAATAGCTGGCTGTAGAAATGGAGGTAGGCGGTGAGGAATTCCGAACGACTGCCCGATTGATGGTGAGAGAAAATGCAGCTCTGTAACGAAGGTGAACTTCGGAAATCCTGCTGCACAACACCCTCCAGGGTATTCAAATATTTGGTTTGGGGTTATAAATAAGCTGTCTACGTAGCCTGGGTCATGGAAAAAATACCATAAAGCCGGAACAGGAATAAAGGAATGGCACTCGCCGCGGTGGCGCTCAGACGAGAGTATTGCACACACGCGATCAAAAGCACACATTCCTCTAGAGGGAACAGGAAGGTTACGATGCATCCCAGGAACACCCACATCAACCCCCGGTACCACGGTACCGGTGTTGTAGTTTATCATACAAATGACGAATTTAAAATTTTCTGTGATAAAATATTTACGATATTACAGCAATATTTTCAGTTGTGTTGTGATGACTTGAGTATGCTGTATATCATTGCACAGTTATATTTACTGTCACGCTTATTGAGTGAGTATGGTTAAGGTGTTCATAACATTATCTACCACCCCCTAAATGGCATGGCTGTCACATCGTTTATCTACCGCAACCTAACAGACATGGTGGTCATACTGTTTGTCTGTACCACCTAACTGGTATATTGCGATTGTCTACCACCTCCAAACTGGTAAAGGGTCATAGTGTTTGTCTGGCACCACCTAACCGGTATATAGTACAGTGTTTGTGTATGTGCCAGTCTCTAAACTGGTATAGAGCCTAAACATCATTTATCTGCCACCACCTAACTGGTATATTAGGCATAGCGTTTGTATTCCACACAATAGGACCCAAGTTCGAATCCAGGTTTGTAAACTTGTGGATGTTAATTATTGTTCCTGTTAGAAATAATGGCGGCTTACCCACTGGCTGCTCATCCTTAAATAGCCACCAGTTCGATCTTTCTAGAACCGAAAGAGCCGAAGATATCAGTTGTTGGATATTAGAAATAAAAATAATGTTAGGTTTTGAGAGATTAATCCAAAAGAGGACGACAAACTTGTCATATTTGCAAACAACAGCAATGGAATCTAATTGATTCATTGCTATTGTTCGCTAATATGACAAATCTAATTCTCTGATTGTTAGCAATTAGTCTACGAGCTCCATGAAAGTCTACATCATCTCCTAGACACCATTATTGTGTGTGTGTGTGCACACACTTTAAGATTCAAAAAAAAAATCTAAAATTAAAATAAAAAAATAGCCTTAGAGAATGTTTTTTCTACCGTCTGTCTGGGTTTTAGTGTTCCGAGCCATACTTCATCACTTTAATTACGTTAAACACCTGCCAACATAATTTTCATGGCTACGTATTTTCTATCGAAGGTCATGTCTCATAAAGAGGCATTTCCTTGTCTTCTTGACCGTGTGACCTTCAGACTACACTAACTATTCACACTCAAGCGTAAAACTTTTATAACTGTCATTTTCGCATTTCTGTCTCAGGATCCTGATTTGATTCGATTTGAAATCAAATAGAATCATTTCTGGGTCAATATACCTCTCAGGTGTGACAGCATTGTGTCGGTTTTCATTGACTGATACGATAAACGAAAGGCTGAAACACCTTAGGCCCATTTTCATAATTCCAAAACAAATATTTTTAACCTTTTGAAGAGGTATTTACCAATGATATGTGTTAAATATATAAATATATTAATTACTTAACACTTTAATATATCTGAATCGAATAATACGCTTGAAAATTAGGTATCGTTTCAGTATTTCGATCTTGAGAAAACGAAGATAATGTCATTTTACGAGTAAAGATAATAACTTAATAAGTTTGTGTATCAATTATTTGTTTAGTTACTAAAACGTTAAAAGTATCGTCTCTGTTAACCTCTTTCAAACTGAGATCTATACATAAAATTCTCTTACGTGGCACGCAAAAAAGACGTTATTTGTTATCGCGTTTTTGGCAACATTGTACGATTGTTTGTTTATCACAAAGCCTCGCGCTTCAATTGAATTTATAGCGTCATCGGATGAAATTTTATTCAAAGAAAATGAATTTTAGTCGAGCTATTGCAGTTAATAATAGAAATCAAAGAAAGCGGAGGATCTTTTCATGGCCATATAAAAAACGGTCCTTTTCAGGGCCAACAATTATAGTTCAACAAGACGCTTGCACTACAACTTTTGACGACAAACTCAATGAAAATAAGTGGGTGGCTCGAGTGCAGGAGTAAATGTATATACAAACAACATGTTGTGTATTCAATTTCCATATCAACGCTCACATTTCGAGTCAAAATTTGCTCAAAGTTTTCATTTGAATTCGGATTCCAGAGGTACTGTAAATATATTTTCTGAAAAACATAAAAAAATTTAGATTTGAAAAATATTTTTTTGGAATATCATATTTTGTAAACAATCCCTTCTGCTAGGACACATGTCTTCATTTATGCGAACGAAGCGAGCATATGTTCGCGCAGCGAACCAATGAGGATTGCGGAGTAAACCTCCGAGGGTTGGCGAGCGTCAGCGAGCATGGGGCAGGCCCCCTAGTAAATAAATAAAAACGCTTAAACGCTCGATACAAACTTTTACCAACTCTCTCTGACCTCTTTATGTTACAGTTTTTGTTTTATGTCTTGGAGGAAAATTAGGGGTAAGCCACATCAAACAAATAAACAACTATCGGAGACCATATCAACCTATCTTTTTTTTTTTAATTAAACTGCATTTTTTGCCAGGAAAATTTAACTTGCATCTATTTATCAAGCAACTAGTGAAGACTTACTTCAAAACATTCGAATTAACCTTTCCTAAATCTATTAATGGTAAAGTATCATTACTTACATTTAATTGTTGTTTGTAGCATCCATATTCACATAAATGGATTTTAAACCTCCTAGATGGAATAAAATAATTCAAAACTACATAATAGCTTTCGTTTACTTTTACTGGTTTTGTTACTTTTCATATTTCAAATAAAATGCATGGCAAAAAGCTCATTTCAGGCATGATATCACAGTTAGATTACGAACGTTTATTAGAATTACTACATCCCATTATCTTTTATAAAGACGATTTGCTGATTTCTGTAGCTAAACCTACTTTAGCTCATATTTTCTTCACAGAGATATCTATCTTCCAGATTTTTCATTGTTTTCGGTCATCAGAATGTTGCAGAATTGTATCAGAGTGGCGAACTGTTTCGTATAATTTAGCAGTATAATGCAGCTTTATATCTGAAAGCAAGCATATAGAAACAGCGACAAAATTGGTGAATGAAGCCTGTAAAATCGATTTTACATTGTCTATATCCTCGGTTTTACCATAAGACGATAAACAAATAATGTCAATTTCTGCACCGTGTGCGTACTCGCAACTCAGCACCATACTCAAATCTTCACTCACCTATTACAAATAGGTGACTGAAGATTTAAATATACTGTTTACGAAAATATCGCCTAATAATAATGAAAAATTGGAAGCATAACACCAGGCTCATTTTTTCCATTAGTAATTGTTTTTAATTTTACTGATTTGATTGTTATTAATTACCAATAATAGTGAACAACCTAGTGCGTTTATGAGCAATTTATTTTTTATAAATTCAGTTTAATAAATAATTTTATAATTTCAGTTCCAGGTTGTTGGTTTCCAACTAGCGGTTTTAAATTCTAAAATTTCACAAACAGCTACATGAATAAGTTGGAGAAATTAAAAAAATTATAGGTACATCTACACTTGCAATTTATTAGTAGTAGAGATAGTGTAACGTCATGGCCTACGTCATCATGAGCGCCCAGAATGCTTTGCGAAAACAGAGAAAGAACGAGTGCGGATAGGACGGCTGATGACGTTGTATTCAACTAAATTTAAAATGTCTTTCTTTTAAATTAATGTCATGTTTGTTTGTACGTCCAAGTGGTGCACGTTCCTGTATTGTGTGTTTGTGTCGTCCAAGCCAATAAAGACTTGACGGTCTAATCCAGCTACCTTATTCCGTCTATAAACACCTTACAATAGCTTCGAGATACGTGGGGGCCGAAACAATTGTTTTTGAAAAGGGGCGTTGAGCCAATGGCTGAGATTATCAAAGGGAATAGATATTTTGAAAACTATGTAAGTTCAATCGTGAAAGTTAAATTAAAACTTCAAAAAAAAAAGTGTCCTTATTAAGGGAGCTTTTATTTAATGCATGGAGTGTATTCCAAGTTCAAGTAAATAACAGGCTATTCTATAAGGCTGAATAATTTTAGCTTATTTTAGTAATTCAGGAAAATATTATTTCATTTCAGTTAAACTCAATACAAAAAGAGCGTTTGAATGTGTAAATATACACCTGACTGTCCAAATTTCTCTGAATACTTCCTTCACAAATGGATGTCAAATAGTCTTCGAAGGTTTATTTTAGGTTAGCGCATGCTATGCCCACACTCTTTTCTTAACTTAGTATTAGCATTACATATTATAACACACGTGTAAACTCAAAATATGAGGAACTGATTTCAGAGTTTCTTCAACAAGAACACATTGTAAACATTCGCATATTATATTATCATTTGAGTAGTACATCGCAATTTAATTAAAATATTTGGTTTGTTGTAAAAAAATGTATTTTTATGGTAAAGTGGTTGCTCTTTTACAAGAGATTAAGGTGCTAAATGAAATAAATCAACGAAATAAATATAAAATGAAACGAATCCAGCAAATTTATCTTTTATGAATGAAAACAACAGAAAAATAGCATCAAAAGAATGTCAAATTATTTTCCAGTCTACACTGCGTATCGGACTGTGAGTAAGTCTTCACTATGAAAAACAATATAGGATTCAGAAAATAATATGCACTGTATAAAAAGGAAAATGGATTGTTAACACTAAATTAGTTAATAACATAGTTTTAAAAAAATTTCAACTAAATAAAATATAATAAAATTGTTCTAAGAGCGCGTTGAAAAGTTCTAAGCGATCTCGAGGTTAATGCTACAAAATTTATTACGTATTGGTCAATATTATGCGTCAGGGGTGGGCATGCAATAAGTCAATGACAGCCGCATTCCGGTTTTTCATATATTATAAAGAACCACGCCATAGTTACATAGTATAAAAACACAAATTCTAATTTAATTTAATTAACATTATTACATATTCTACATAAGTCTTAAGTGCTATGTAAAGTTATATAAGTTATATATAAGCTATGTTAAGTGCATATAAGAAAATATAACTAAGAAGAAGAAAATGCAAAACAATTATTTTAAAATTTAAATATTAAAAAATAAAAATAAATAAAAATGTATTAATAAAAAGTAAACATTAACGAAGACCTTTGGTAAAATCTATATATATAATTCTCTTACGTGGCACGCAAAAAAGACGTTATTTGTTATCACGTTTTGGCAACATTGTACGATTGTTGTTTACCACAAAGCCTCGCGCCTCGATTGAATTTATAGCGTTATCGGATGAAATTTTATTGAAAAAAAAAATGAATTTTCGTCGAGTTGCTGTTGCAGTTTATAATAAGAAATCGAAGAAAGCGGTGGATCATTTCAGGGCCATTTAAAAACAGTCCTTTTCAGGGGTAACAATTATATTTCAACAAAACGCTTGCACTATAACTTTCGACAACAAACTCAATGAAAAAGTGTGGGTGAGTCGAGAGTGCTGGAAATGTACACACAAACAACATGCTGGGTATTCAATTTCCAAAGCAGCACTCACATTTCGACTCAAAATTTTCATTTGAATTCTGATTCAAAGGTACTGTATATTTACTTTCTGTAATACAGCAAAATTAGATTTGAAAAAGATTTTTTGGAACATCATATTTTGTAAACAATTCTTTCTGCTAGGACACATGTCTTCATTAATGCGGGCGAAGCGAGTATAGGTTCGCGCAGCGAACCTATGAGGATTGCGAAGCAATCCTCCGGGGGTTGGCGAGCTTTAGCGAGCAGGGGGCGGGCCCCCTAGTCGTTGAAATTTGATGTTAAATTTGCTAAAGCAGCAATTCTGGTGAGATGATGATTGGTGAACTGTGAACGATATTTCGACTTCACGAACTCCACTGTGGAGTACAAAGATTTACAACAATATGCTGTACCCAAAATTAAAATTATACGGTAAGCAGCTTTCTTTAAGTGTGCATGTCTTGACTCTGGCACGAGTTTCTAAAATTCAACAATCGAAGTAGATTTGTGCTGCATTTGCTATGCCTCTAATCCTCTTTCATCTCTAATAACTCCAATTCTCCAGCCGCTGTTTCAACAAGTATTATTTCAGAAATTGGAAATCCATCGTCAATAATACCACAAATATATTGGTTCACAAAATATGCAAATGTAGATTTCAAAGTTTTTAAATCCTCAAACAATTGTTTGAAATCTGCTTGCAATTCTTCCAATTTTTCTTTGTATTTATCTAACTTTTTTCTTTGATATTAATTATATTTGCTTTTAGTCATGTAAAATGATTTAAATATTTTGTTCTTTGGATCGTACATAAAAAGCCTAAATTGAGCTTTAAAGTTTAGCTTTAAACTTCATCACAAACATACAGTTTGTGACAAATCAATAATATTTTTTCCTTTCCTTGTAAAATTGCTTGTTTAGATGTTTTATATCACCCCTTAAATTTCTTCACATATGTTTCGAAACACCCTGTATATGATTTTAAAGTAGTTTAAATAAATTGAAACTAAGATCAGCACATACCTTTTCGTTAATGTTTTGATTCAATTAGATATTTTCATTTTAAATAGTGCCATAAGTTAATGAGTACAATGAGTAGTATGCAATTCATTCGTAAGCGTATGTCTAAATTATTTTCTCATTTATCGAGTTAATTATCAAGCTGTTTTTTTATTACAATGAACTAAAAACAACTTTAACTGAATGTAATATTAGTTGGCAGCAATACCAGACACCAATAGAAAAAAAATTTGATGTTCCATGGTTTCAGAAATTTTATTTAATCTAGGAAGTATGAAAATCCGTTCTATAGTTTTCAAATAATGTGAACGAAATCGATATTTTATGTTACTATTTCACTTATGTAGAATAAATCGTTATTGATCTGGAACTTTCTTTCTCAAATTTTAAGACCTCGACGAGTTTTAAATTATTTACGTCAGATGTATTGCAGGGTGTTTCTTATATTTGTGTCAAAGTTGAAAATAAAATACAACATTTTGAAAGTTTTAAGTCATTAAAAAATAATGAACCATCATTTAATGCAATTATGGGGTAAAAGAAATATTTTATGAAAAAGTGCAAGTGGTTTTCGAACAATTTTCCAAAGTTTACTATAATTCTTACATTTTTACAAAATGTAGTTTAGCTTAATAGAAAATAGCCATAATTTCAAGCTGTTTCTAAACTTGTAGTATTGTGATAAATTCTTTCGATTAAAGTGTAGGATGGGAGTTCCCATAACTCATTTTAAAAGTTAACACATTAGTCGGTATAAGGATTATGCACTTTAAAATTTAGTTCTTACTTAAAATTGCAAATATTTTTCATCTTGCATTCGTACATCAAATATTTCAAAACTTAATGCTTGATTTTTATTTGCATGAAATTATACGTCAGTCATGTTTATTTTAACCCTCAAAGTGGTTTGGGAGAGATACCTCGTTCATCAATATATAACCAATTTTTAACTGACGAGATATCTCGTGATTAACATGTTGGAAATTTTTTAATATCGACAGGATCCAAGATCTGTTCAGTTTTATTCTGACAGTTATTTCCATCAGTTTTGTTATTGACGCGATATCCACTGTCCAGATAACCACAAGGAGGATTAAAAACAAGTTGAACATATGCGCTGTTGATTTTAAATTAATAATTACCATACAGAAAGCAACATCACGGAAAGGTTGATTTGAAGTATATTTACTGTGTAAGACACTGCGAAGATCATTATTCAAACAAAATGTTACGCATTAGAGAAATGATAGACATACTACGCAAAAATAATTCATAATATTCATAATATATATTCATAATATGAAATAAAAAGAAAACTCACACAATGTAACAGATTAAAGGCTATTTAAATTTTGAATTTGAGCGATTACTCTTGGTAGATGCCAAGATATAAAATTTTAAGTGGCAAAAAAACATCTTTCTCTTTTTGTCTTTCTCACACACACTCTCTCTCTAATGATACTTTCAACCATCACTAACAGTATAGTGAGTTGCATATTAAGTTGCGTTGAAACTTTGTTTAAGTTTACTTGTCTGATTGAAAAGCTAATGGTGTTTGGTCTAAGTACTTAACAATTTAAATTCTTACAAGTAATGGATTTTACATTAAGTGTTACATGTTATATGAATTTGTGTGTTGCATATTATTGTATATTCAATAAATAAAAAAGCTGTTTTAATGAGTCTGATATCATATGAATAGGTTCAGAATAATATACTATTTCATTTATCCTAGTTTTTACATAACAAAGTGGGCCGACCAACCGGTATAGTGGTTAAGGTGTTAGCCTCTAGATCGGAAGGTTCCTGGTTCAAATCCGGGTCCGGGCATGGATGTTTGTAAGCGTATGGTGTAGAGGCGGCTGGTGCACCTCAAATCTGTCGTGCCCGAAAGTCCTCACGTTGGGTTGGTGTGGAAGTTTGGAGAGTAGGGTGCCAGATCAGGTGTTGCTTCGTCATCTGACCGTGGTTCAAAATTACGAGATGTTGTCCTCGGATCTTTCTTTTAAGGGATTGATCCCGGACCGTCCTCAATAGCCCGTTGTGTTGCTCTAGTACGACGTTAACTAAAAATTACCAATTACCATAACAAAGTGGAGTAAAACGAAAATAATTAATTAATATTGTTTTTATAAAGTAGAATAATCTGTCGAAATTGGCGTTCAAAGTTGAAGATTTACTTTTTGCCCGACAAATGAAATTAAACTAACTTAAAAAGTACATTTTTAAATATCAATACTAAAATAAGTTAAATAAATTAACAAAGTTATTATATTCGCAACTACACTGGTGTCCAAAATTAATGTCACAAACATGTTTTTCAAAATAATTCACAGTTGCTACCAGAAAATTTAATAAAATTTGTATTTTATATATTTTGAAGAACGGGTAGCACAACGTTAGCCTCCAGTTTGGAATAAATAATGTTTGGCGTTAGTCTTGTAGAACAACGAGAAATATAATCTTTTGAGCATTTTTTTTACGTTAAAACCCACAAGTTTGGCTGTTTGTAGTGAGAATGAGTTCTCATCATCGTTTAGATGATATAATGAGACGGAGAACCATTGGCAGGCTTGAAGCTGGGCTGTCTCAAACAGAGGTGGCTCGATGGTTACAGTGGCAAACAAAGTGGTATCCAGGTTGTGGAATCAATTCCAAACAAGTGGTACAATCACCAGGAAGTCAGGCCAAGACCGCCCAAGAGCGACGACACCTGCATAAGTTCGCTACTTGGCATTATGTGCACAACGGCATACGCAGACAACGGCTACAGAGCTTTCTCGTGACCTTGCTGCTGCGTCTGGAATAAGAATTTCCAGGCAAACAGTATACCGACATCTAGTATAGAGAGCCATTTACGCCATGCGTCCAGCGGTGTATCTCTCTTTGAGTGCATAACACAGGAGAGCCCGATTGTCGTGGAGCCGAACACACCATTCTTGGACACACCAAGAATGAGGGCGTGTTCTCTTCACTGATGAATCGAGATTCAGCACACAGAGTAATTCTTGGCGAGTCTTCATCTGGAGAGAACGGGGAGCTCGCTATCATCCCTCCAACGTAAGGGAAATCGACCAGTTTGCCAGAGGAATCCTTGTTTAGGGCGGCATCATGTTGGGCAGTCGTACACCACTGCACACTTTGAAAAGGGTAGTGTTACATGCACAGCGCTATAGGGATGAGGTCCTTGAACCCTATGTGAGGTTGTTCCGGGGTACTGCTGCCCGGGCTTTCTTTCTATGGACGATAATGCGCGGCCACACAGAGCTCACATTGTGGAAGATTTTCTTTAAGAAGAGTATATTCGCCGTATGAACTGGCCAGCGAAGTCTCCGGATCTCAATCCTATAAAAAAATGTTTGGGATGGTCTAGGAAGAGCCATTGCACGACGTTACCCCCACCCAGGACACTCCAGGCGTTAAAAGCCGGGCTTTTGGAAGAATGGGATTTATTGCCGCAATCACTTCTCGATACCCTCATTACCAGTATGAGGGCTTGTTCTGAGGCTTGTATAGCAGTGCACGGTGGCCACACTCCATATTAGACGGACCTATCCCGAGATAAATGCATCGTGATCTGACCTCTTTTGATATAACCTGTATCTTTACTAAAAATTCAACTCTTTTTCATATTTTTATGTTCTTGTATGCTTTCTCTCATAATAATATATATCTCTGCCAAATTTCGTTGAAATGAACTGAATATTTCTCCAGTTCTTACAGATTTTATGTTCGTGACCTTAATTTTGGACATCAATGCATTAAAATTATCGTAAATCGAAATGAATAAAAACGTCATTACTACATTATGTGATTGTTTTAAAGCAACATCATAGCTGAATTCTGCAACTGGTTACTTGCTAATTATTTTTAATATACACTGTTTTAATACTTAATATCGGTGAAAATAAGGAAGACCATTCAACACATACACGTATGGTTATCAGAGAATCCTAAAATTATTATAATTCCTTTAATCTTATTATCACCTCTTCACAATAAACAATATTTGCTCAGGTCTGCATATGGAACAGATTCCTAAATTTGATTGATGTTATTACCATCGAAGCGAAATATTTTCAAAAACCTTGCCATACGATTTTCTATTCTCAGATATATATGTGGCATTTATTGAAGAAAAATATATTTATTTTTGAACACTAAAATCAAAATTAACACCAGCAAATAATACAGTATCCTTGTTGGAATTCCCTGTGTCAATAAGCGTGACTAGAAAAGTATCCAACCTAACCGCTTCATTATATCCCCGAATTAGCCAAATATGATTACTAAGGGTTTGGAGATTTTGGTTCTAAAAAGTGAAACCGTTACTTTTCTTGGCTTGATTTTGTTGTCCTGTCCATGCAGAATATTTATTGGTCTGATTTGCATGGTTTGTTTGAGTTTAATTTAATTACTTGTTACGTACTAAATTCTGACTGTTATCACCTATTTCAAGAAGACGCGCATGCCACCAAGCAGTCTTGCAAAAATCTCTACTATACGTCCAGTTATATAATTATCCTGGTGGTTGTCTAGACGAGATATCTCGTCATTTTCAAAACTGACCAGGTCATGACGGACGAGTTATCTCGTCATGGACGAAAACACGGTCATGATCATTAGAAGAAAACTGACCAGATCTTGATTTCGTCACACTAAAAAATCGACAATCTTGACGAAGAATTACTCGTCATTAGTAAAATGATTCAGATCTAGATGGACGAGATGTCTCGTCGTAAGTAGGGATGCGACATCGATAGCAAAACATCGATGTTCAAAATTAAAACATCGATGTTGATAATACATCGACCCAAAAACATCGAGTTTTTAAACATCGATGTTTTTAAAATTCAGTGCATTTAAACTCTTTCCATTCATTTCGTAAAACTGGTTTAGCAACTTGTGATGCTACATCGACAGCAAAACATCGATGTTGAAAATTATAACATCGATGTTGATAATACATATCGTCAACAAACCATCGATGTTTTTAAAATTCAGTGTATTTAAACTTGTTTCTCCATTTCTTAAAACTGGTTTAGCAACTAGTGATGGGACATCGGATCCAATACATCAATGTTTTTTTCTAAAACATCAATGTTGTGAAAGCATCGACATCGATGTCGCATCCCTACTTTTCAGACCCTTCACACTTGGCCACTTTGGTCTAAAAGTATGTTCGATTTGCTGAATTTAAAAATTATGCTACTTGGTTAGTTTTTAAATTTTTATAACGGTATTTTTTTCATTCAAAAATAAAACATCGACAACGTAAAAACATCGACAAGTATAACATCGATGTTACAAAAACATCGACTTCAATACATCGATGTTTTGAAAACATCGACATCGATGTCGCCTCCCTAGTCGTAAGCACTTGGAGGGTTAAGAGTGAACGAAACCAGAGCCCTCTTTATCTGCATTCCTGGCCCCACTACCAAGTTATGATGGGCCCCGGAACTAGTTTAAATGAGTCCTTAGAAAATTTTAATTTGCATTTCAAGTGCTCAATGTTTAACTTGCATGAATATATAATTTTTCTCATTGCCTTTGAATATAAGGGTTGGGTTAGCCCACTATACTCGGCACTCGGTTTATCCACAGACCGTCCGGAATCCACTTTATATCTTTCTGTTCTGTCTGAAGCATCATATCGATATGTGAAAGGTTTACTTATATGGGTTCTTACAAGTACAAAGGCAGGAATCTGCCTTGTCATGTGAAGTTTACTGTACAATACTATGAACAGGTAAGAAGACTTTAATCACTATTCCGAATTGTAGGATGAACAATTATCAGTTGGTGCAAAACTACACAAATTTTTTTTCGAAATTCAATCATCAAGAAGACACAGCTGCTCTTACAATTTATTAATAGTTGAGATTATTTTCCAAAGGAGTGCGTTTGAAAGGGGACGTTAAGACAAAAATTTCTGAGAATCTATGAGAAGAGATTCTATCAAAACATAGTTCGATCTAAATGTTCCGTAGAAACACGAAGACGACCACTTAAAGGAATAAAACAATCAGAAACACCAAAAGGATACTC
Organism: Metellina segmentata; assembly: GCA_947359465.1. Taxonomy (NCBI): domain Eukaryota; kingdom Metazoa; phylum Arthropoda; class Arachnida; order Araneae; family Tetragnathidae; genus Metellina; species Metellina segmentata. The sequence continues at coordinate 83,769,788 of OX375878.1, read as the reverse complement.
TGAAAATCAAGATTTATTTTTGTTTACTTTCCAGATCAGCTTACTGATTATATAAACTAGAGGGGGGTGAGGAAAATAATTAGGTTTGAATGGTGGCGTTGAGCCAAAAATGTTTGAGAAACTATTAGAGGTTCTATAGAAAAATCCAAATCTATCAAGATGTTCCTTAGAAGCATCAAGAGAACAATTTCAAGAATAAAACAATCATAAAGAGAAAAAGAACACTCAGAAAATTAATATTGTTTCCTTTCCACCTTCCAGATCAGCTCACCTCATTATCGAGTTCCCGGTCTTCGCAGCCCATTTCGTTGGACTGGTAAATCGAAGCTGAAGGGAGTATATTCTGCAATTCGAAGTGATTAATGAAACTCGTTACATAATTTTCAGGTGGGAAAAGGTGACTGCCATTAAGAAAAAGATATTAAAAAAGTAATAAGGAAATCAACAGAAAACATTTTCGCGGTAGATTTTCAAGGCCCTTTTGGTGAGGGGATTCTGCGACCGCTTGCCCTAGGGTTTCTTCTGAAAGCAGGGAGTACCCGTTTCTGGGAACTCTCAGGTTGCATCCGTTTGATTGGGAGGATATTGCCGAACAGGTACATAACGTTAAATTATACTCGCCGTCCGTTTGGTTTCGCGGAATCTCTGTCAGGAGCGTAGGTGCCACTTAACACCTGGTGTCGTGTAAAACAAGGGTGGGACAGCGCTCTGTGGTGGAGTTACAGATTGATTAATATGCCTCCTCTCTTTCCGCTTGAATGCTACAAGTTTGCTACTTCTTTATCGCCGCACGTCACGGGTAAGATCTCGAGTTAGGTTGAAGTTCAGTGGTATGAGACATTTTCTGTCGAGTTGAATGTAGGTGGCAGTTGTGTTTCTGCCGCGGAACCTATATCCTACATGTATTCTGAATGTGATGGCTTGTTTTACGAATACGATTTCAGCACGTTGTCAATAAAAACTCCAAAGAAAGAATTCGGATAATCTAATCCGAATTTATGATAGTTACGATTAATGATCGTTTATCAGTCAATGCCAATTCAATTAAATACAAACATCGCCAAAACTACATTCTCAAATCGGCAACATTTCAGCATTTGGGTTAGCGTAAGTAAAATCACTTTCCTTCTGGTTTGTTTTGCACTTAAAAGCCTTCTCTTGCTTCAGTACCTCCTAGTTTGAACATTTGAGTTGTTAAGAAGCTTTGTAAATACCGGGTGGTCAAAGTAATTCTCAAATAGCAATGTAAGCGACAAAATGAAACCAGAAAGGGCATTGAAATTTTATCGTTAGCTCTAAAAACACTTTCAAAGATAAGTGTGAATGATAAAAGAGGAAAGAAAAACCTTCATGAAACCATAACATTTTACCTGTATTACAAATGCTCCACGTAGCCGTCTTTACAAGCAATGCTACAATACATAGCACGTAGAATATTGTGGACATCACAGACGCATGTAGCATTGAACAAGGACTGTGCAGAACCTCAAGTTTAATGCCTCCTTTCAAGTCATATACACTTCTAGGTTTCTCATCGCGCACTCTTGAATTCAATTATCTCCAATGCTAGAAATCTATTGGTGTTAGGGCAGGAGACCGAGGTGGTCACGGAAACGGAAATTTGTGGGAGCCCTTTTCTACCACCGGTCTAACAAACATTTGACACAAGTCTCTACACACAAAGAAATGCCATCTTTCATCCGCACGACGGCAGATACAGCATTTGGCTACTGCAAATCAGAAATAACGCAATTCATTAATATTGCTGTGTAGCGGGTACTCGCGACAATACACGTCATTAAACTTCGGGGAGTCACGTGTTTAAAGAAGTTCGGCCGAGAACGAAGATGATTGTAATGCCGCACCACAGTTACTTAGGTTTCCTGCAAGAGTTGAGGTTACAAATCCCGGGGATTTTCATCCGCCCAGTGCACACAAGTTTCAGATATAACCAGAGGAATAGCTTGAGGGGCAGTGAGCCCGGCTGCCAATGTCTAACTCTAGAGGAATGTCAGTTGAAAAATATTCGTTAAAATATCGTTAATTGTTTTGGAAAAAATATATTTTCCAAAAATATATCGTCATACAAAAAGTATAACTCGTAACTATACGTTAACAATGGAGTTACGAGTTTTGCTAATTTTAGCATGCCGATATGTTCTCTTTTGTTTTCACAGAATGGTTAAATTTGTGATCTTTTCTTTTGTCAGGTATCGTTATTCCCTTTTTGTATAGCTGTGATAGACGTTATGGATAGCAGATATGTGATATGGTATTTTCGGTTTATTGACATCTAAAGACATTCAGTGAATGTTGCTATTCGAAATGTGTTAACTATGAGACTTCGTAACTACTATAAGAGCTATGGTGCCATGTAGTATAAATTGAGATAATTTATGACTACCCGGTAAATACCTGATGCCTTATAACGCCAAACAGAGTGCACGCAAAAGTACAGGAAGGTTTTCAAATTAGTAACGATCTCAATATCAATAAATTACCAATGAAAAATCTCAACACTGGTTTCTTGTTCAACTTTTTTCTGCAGCAGGAAGCACTGAATGAGCGCAAATACAGAACTTAAAAAACCTGGTACTAGTTTCGTATATTCCATGAACTAACTTAACGTGTATGAGTACGATGTAAAACCTCCTGGCATACTTCGTGTACTGCTACAGAAGTACCATCCGACAATATTTGTTACGGCGGTAGGTAATCGAGAACTTCTTTTCCGAAAGTGTGTGGAACAAAAGCCAAAAGAAAACTGAGGTAATTTTTTTTTAATTCAGGTAGGTAGTTGTTTAACGTCGCACAGGATCAACACAATGGTCTATTGGCGTCAGTCTGGGATCGATCGTGAAAAGAAAGATCCAAGGACAACGACTCCTATTTTTGAACCACTGTCAGATGACGAGAACAACACCTGAGCTCGCACTCTACACTTCAAACTTCCACACAACGCCAACGTGAAGACATTTGAGGTCACAGCAAATTTAACCAGCCCATGTACACTACTGTCTTTGGCTGAACCGAGTTTCGAACTCGCTGGTGTTGGGGGATTAGGGAGGAGCCAGACCAGATAACACAAAATGGTGTTTTCTGCATGTTAGCAGCGGTGAGCCAAATGTTGGCACAACCGCAGAAAACACCAAAATGAACAAAAAGGAAAAATAAAGGTGAAAAGTAAAGCAAAAAGTTCATGCATCAAGGTTAGAATATCAAAAGGGACCACAGATTAACAAACACAATAGATTAAAACAAACACAATAGATTAAAACAAACACAGTAGATTAAAACAAATACAATAGATTAAAACAAACACAATAGATTAAAACAAACACAATAGACTAAAACAAACACAATAGAATAATGACAAACACAACGCTTTACCGTAAAACACCGCAAAAAGAAATAAAAGCTGCTAATGGCTTACCCATATCAGTCAAAATGGCGCCAGTCAGAACAGCAAGTCACACTCGCCATGAAGATCCATAAAATGCCAGTTTATCTACGCTTCAAAATTTAAATACTACGGGTCACAGTTAAGAATCATATATTTAATATAATAGTCCCAGGTGCAGAATTATATTCAGTGTTCTGCAACACAACTCCAAGTAAATTGCAATTGTTCTCCAGGCATTTTGTACGTATTTTGAAAACTGCAGTAAAATCAAAATCAGACGTAAAACAAAATTATCGGCAGAAAATGTATTACATATTTGTAATGAAACAGATCAAAATTAATTAACTTACTTTATTTAAACCAAGGCATACTTTTAGAATTTCAAATTCAGTCGATAACTATTTGAGTTAAATATTTTGGCATTGACATAGAAGATGTGTTATTTATAAAGTGTTTGTGGGTTATTTGGGCGGTGTAGGGAGGTTTTTCCTTGGCTAGAAAAGAAAAAAAAGGTGTGGCAAAGAGCGTGCTTTGCACTGTAGAACATCGTAACTTACAATTTAAAAAAAAATCGGCCAAAATTTTGATAAAATTAACGAAAAATTGTTCTGCGAAGACTTTGTTCTGCGACGTACGTCGCAGTTTTAAGCACTTTCTGCTCCCGGGATAATAGTAGTGTGTTGAAAGTGCCACGGTGAAAATGTTCCATCCTCCTCCAAAATGTTCAATTGCATAATAAAATAAATAGTGTTCGATTACTGCTATAAAATTGACTGCCAAATAATTATATGTAATCGAACATCATATATAATTATGAATTTATTATCTAAAATATATTTTCTAATGCGTGTTGTTAAGTATTAGGATACGTGTGGCGATTGCCAGCAATAAAAAGCTAATTTTTTAGGTGCTGCTTCAATAGCATAATAGAACAGCACATAATTATATGAGTAGAATTCGCATCTATCATGAAATTAGTGTTTTATCGGTATTGTGCAAGTATTTTCAACGAGACACTTTTTGTTCGCCTAACCGCCATTCCTAGAAGGGTTACGTGAGACGCGACTTCCAATTCGAACCATGATTATCGTCTAGAAGTAATAGGTAGGTGAAAGAAAGAAATACAAGAAGAAATTCTGAGAAGTGTAGTGTTGCGTTTAATCTACAACACATTTAATGACTAAATAGTCCTGTATGTTTTGTGGTGTCGTCTCCCAAAAATGATAGCATAAGAATTGTACTAAATCGTACATGAGGAAAAAACAACCAACAGCTAAGAAAATCACGTTCTTATTAGTTAGACATATTTACACAATTTACAAAGAATCAACATTCATGTATCGAGATGTGCATCTCACGGGTCAGCGCGAGGAAAACTCCACCTCGCTTCTCGCTCTCTCCCCGTCGACTCCGGCCTCCCCCACAGTCTCCAAGTTCCCCCAACGGCAAAGGTCAAAGGCCAGTCGGCGATCTGTCGGAAAGAACACCTGCAGAAGCGGCTTCTGTTTCAGTCTCCTTTTTGTCGCTCGTAAAACTCGCGAAGCAAAAACAACAGTTGGGTTGCAGCTGGCTCCAGTATTTCACGATCTCACAACCCTTCCCCCCTGAAGTATTTTCATATGAGTTCATATGAAAATGCAGGCCCCTCATTCCAGTAACACTAACTCAGAGAGGTCCAAGGATAATGCATACACTATATTTACACAAAATACAAGATATGTCTTATTATCATTGTCGATTTCAAGGTTCAGACTCGCGAACGCGTACTCAGTGTTAAAATATGTTCATCCTAGATTTAATTTCTTTCTCTTTTCACACTCAGAGAAAAACATACACAATATTAAATTTTTCAAAGTACACAATTCGAAAATCAATTCTATACAAAAGTAATCATTCAATAACAATAAACTACCCAATCTAATGCCATTAATTAAATTCCACATACAATGACACTTAAAACACATGATACCATAAACATTTAAACTCTACACATATAAGCATAATTACGTCACTAAAAATATACTACACAAATAAAACATTACAACACTCAACTCAAATTAAGCAGATGCATGGCTAACAAACTATCGTTAATCCATTCTGCTGAGTCCGTCAGCATTCCCATGCATTTTTCCCGGTCTGTGTTCTACCGTAAAATTATATTGTTGTAAACATAATGTCCACCTAGTTAGTCGAGCGTTGGTTCCAATCATTTTCTTTAAAAACGTGAGCGGGTTATGATCCGTTTGAATTAAAAAGCGTTGACCATCCAAATAATGGTTTAATTTTTTAAGGCCGTACACAATGGCGGACAACTCCCTCTCGATAGTGCTATAGTTTTGTTCGGCCCGCGAAAATTTCTTACTAATATATAAAATGGGATGCTCCTCTCCTTTCTGTATCTGTGAAAGAACAATTCCCGCGCCGTACAAACTAGCATCTGTTTGCACTATGAATTCCTTCGTGTAATCTGGGGCGTATAAAACGGGACTTTGAATTAATTTGGCTTTTAGATCCTGGAAAGCTCGCTCACAATCCTCACTCCAGATTATTCTTTCTTTTTTAATTTTCCCTTTTAACACGTTAGTAAGGGGGACTGCTATAATCGAGTACTCTCGAATGTATCGTGAATAATAGCCTGTCATCCCCAAAAAGGAACGAATTTGTGTCTTGGTCGTGGGCGTAGGGAAATCCTGTATCGCTTTAATTTTGACCTCACTATGGGACCTTTTCCCTGAACCCACTTCGTGTCCTAGAAATTTTACACTATCCTGAGCGAACTTACACTTTGACGGTTTCACCGTCAAACCGGCCTCTGATTTCTTCTATTAACTCCGCAGTTTTGTTCCCTAATAAGTAACATCCCTGATCTAACTCTGTGGGTTTCACGGCGGCTTTTGTAATCACAGTGCCAAAATCTCCCCTTATGGTCACTTTCGCCAATGCGAGGCAATTGCTTTTATAATCTAGGGGCTGTCTGACCCCAGTTACTTCACCAAACAAATCTTCGTTTTTTATCGAACTACGATCGCACAGGTCTTCTCCAGCTCCAGTATCTCGTAAATAGTTACGTTCAACCCCATTTTTTTCCGTTTTTTTAAAGAACGGTTTAAAACTTTCTCCAATATTTACACCTGCCCTGTGTAGTATTTTCAACTTTTCTAACTCAAAAGATATTTCTCTTTCCCTCTCTAACCTCTGTTCTTCCCTCCCTAACCTCTGTTCTTCCCTCTCTAATCTATCCGTATCTAAGATTTGCTCTAAACAATCTTTTGCAAATTTCTCTTCGTAATCCGGCGCCTTCAAGATCGCCTCAATTATCGCCCTTTTCTTTTCCGCATTGGACACATTTGTCTCAAACTCTTCTGCGACCAAGAGCAAAATCTTTTTAGTCTGCTTATTTAGAAATTCTGCCATGTCTCTAACCAGGGAATAAATACCTCACCACATATAAAATGCAATAACAAAAATTTCACAATAATTTTCTGTAACACAAATACCAAAGAAAATCACGGAAGTAATAATTCAAAACTGAGTATCTCCCTATACAAGGCAACACAAGTACTAATTCTAAAAGTAAGCACTTTTAAGGTACTACACAAGTATCTTCTCCATAGACTAATTGCCTTTTCAATTTCAAAATACCTTACTGTACTACCAAAATTTTAGCTAACTTTCTGTATACTTAGAAGAAAGCTAAAATCACGTAACCAAAAGAGATAAATTAATTTAGTCTCTATAAAACCTCTGCATTATACTTTGAAATCAATTAGTCTATATTCCGATTCACTAACAAGAACTCACAAAATAATTTTTTTTACTAAATCACTTCTACACATTTGAGCTTAAAGACACTACAACTTTAGAAATCTTTAAAACACTATAACACCCAGGCAATGAACCTTGAAATGACCAATTATCCCAATCAAAATTTCTAAGCTAATAACTCTGATATCTTACAATTGTATATCACTTGGACCCCCAAAATTAGCATTCCAGAAAATATCGGGACTCACCGTTCGATGCTTGATCACGCGCCTCAGAACTAGGAACTTTCTGTCGTTGTACACAGCCGATTCTCTTTCACTTGGCCTCACAGGACACACAGTCGTAGAACTCCAGGAACTGCTGAGAATGGGACCTTCAGCTTTCTCTCGAAGAGATCCAACACAGGAAGAGGAACTGCTGAGAATGAGACCTTCAGCTTTCTCTCGAAGAGATCCAACACAGGAAGAGGAACCCTCTTTTACTGAACACAGCCGATTCTCTTTCACTTGGCCTCACAGGACACACAGTCGTAGAACTCCAGGAACTGCTGGGAATGGGACCTTCAGCTTTCTCTCGAAGAGATCCAACACTGGAACAGGAACTGCTGAGAATGAGACCTTCAGCTTTCTCTCGAAGAGCTCCACCACTGGAACAGGAACTGCTGAGAATGAAACCTTCAGCTTTCTCTCGAAGAGCTCCACCACTGGAACAGGAACTGCTGAGAATAAGACCTTCAGCTTTCTCTGTACTCCGGGCACTCACAAATCAGACTTCAAGAAGTCTGGACGAATACACTTTGTTTATTCTCTGTTGTCGTAGAAGTGACACAGGATCGTGGATCTCATTTAACTAGATCCTTATCCCATCAAACTGCCACCATCTTTAAGCTGTGGTGTCGTCTCCCAAAAATGGTAGCATAAGAATTGTACTAAATCGTACATGAGGAAAAAACAACCAACAGATAAGAAAATCACGTTCTTATTAGTTAGACATATATTTACACAATTTACAAAGAATCAACATTCATGTATCGAGATGTGCATCTCACGGGTCAGCGCGAGGAAAACTCCACCTCGCTTCTCGCTCTCTCCCCGTCGACTCCGGCCTCCCCCACAGTCTCCAAGTTCCCCCAACGGCAAAGGTCAAAGGCCAGTCGGCGATCCGTCGGAAAGAACACCTGCAGAAGCGGCTTCTGTTTCAGTCTCCTTTTTGTCGCTCGTAAAACTCGCGAAGCAAAAACAACAGTTGGGTTGCAGCTGGCTCCAGTATTTCACGATCTCACAGTTTGTTTAAAGAATCCTTGAAAACATTTTACTAGTCATGAAAGCTAAAACTGGTTGGAAACCGTGCAAGGATGAAAGTAAATTATATTTGGGAATAATGCAAGTGTGATCATCAGAGGGTTATAGCATCGACTTTTTTGATGAAATAGATTGATGTGTGGGTAATGTCGCTGTAGTCAGATCTCAGAAATGTAGGTGACGAGGACTTGGGAATCGACTTGGGTCAATTGACTATCGAAGAACAGACCAGTGCTTTCAATTACGTTTCTCAATTAGTCCTACAAAAGGATTTACGCTGCTTTTCATTCTAATACCACGTGACCTTTGTGATATCTGGCCGTTGTTGGCGATCATTTTAGGAGAGTTCTTGGCGACTACCCTCCCTGCGTGGAAGGGTTGCCATAGAGAAATTGACAGTCGAATACTTGTCTCGGTTGAAAGAGGTTGTGTTTTGTTTTTGAGGTGCGGTGTACTGCACCGGATGAAATGATGTTCGTTTGTATGTGTCTTATAATCGTTTAATTAAATTGTTATTTTTTTACAATCTCGTGCTTGGTTATTGGAAGGGAAGAACATCACAACCTTCCTCTGAAGATCTTTGAACCGAGCGACCGGGTTATATAATGCGTAGTTGAGCGTCACATGCTCTCTCCGTCTATTCTATCTAAATCTATGAAAGGCTGATTAAACAAAGTACTTTCAACTGACTAACAAACTTCTTGTTCCGAATAAACTCGATTTTTTTAACCCTGATAGAAGTGAAGATTTCATTACTGAGGCTATTCGAGTTTGTGCCCAGGCATCAATCCCTAGAGGAAAAATAAGAATATTTAAACCTTTCTGGACGGCTAAGTTAACTGAACTAAAGAAAAGACGTGATGGTGCTCGTTCGCAAGCTGAGCTTGTCTGCGATACTAAAAATAATGTAGCTCTTCGACATTCACAAGCTGTCCTTAAACGAGTTAAAAATGAAGCTAAGAGAAAGTGCTTTAGAGATTTTGCTTCAAATTTGGATTTTAGAAGAGATTGTGTCCGAGCTCACCGCTTTCTCTCCTCTTTAAACAACGGGAAAAAATCCAACAAAGAATGAACTACTGGTAAGTAATGGAAATACTTTCCATAACAATAAAGACAAAACCTTGGACCTTGCCAAGTTCTATGTTTCTGTGTGTAGACATCCTCACATGAAACGGGCTAGGCTTCTTCGTCAGTCGTCCCCTGGCTGTCTTAACTATGATGACGAACTCCTATTCAATAGTGACTTTACTTAGACGAGCTCCACTGAGCTATGCATGAGACTAGAACGGGTAGAAGGCCTGGTCCTGACGACCTACCAAGTGAGTTTTTTACTAATTTGGATGACAATGCTAAACAAACTCTCCTTGTGTTTTATAACATTACTTGGAAGTTCTATGCTCCTGCAGAGTGGAAAAAGGCTATAATTATCCCTCTTCTGAAAGATCAAAATCCAACAGAGAGCCCATCCAGTTATAGACCTATATCTCTAACAATGCTTGCTGTAAACTGATGGAGAGAATGGTGACTAATAGATTAAATTTTTACCTCGAAGACAAAAAAATTATTTCCAATTTTCAGGCAGGTTTTCGGAGGAAACGTAGTACCAATGAACAAGCTGTGTTCCTGTCTCAATGCATAAAATATGGTTTTCATGGAAAACACTCCACATTAGCTGTCTATGTGAACTTAAAAATGCCTATGACAGAGTTTGTCGTGGGAGACTTATTGAGAAAATGGTCAAAGCTGGTATTAGAGGGAATATGTTAAATTGGCTTAAATCCACCATCTACCAAAGAATAACCAGAGTTAAATACCAGTCCACTTTTCCAGGTATATTCACCTTCAAAATGGTCTGCCTCAAGGGGCTGTCTTTAGCTGTACCATGTTTAATATGATTAATGATGTGATAGTTAAATTCTCGGAAATTCCAGGCATTAAATGCCGTGCTTATGCTGATGACATTGTCATCTATACTACTGGAAGGGACATTTGTGCCTTAAATAAAACTATGAATAATGCTTTAAAAGTCTTGGAGGTCTGGTTCTGAGTTAATCTCATGACTATAATCCCTGATAAAACGGTGTACCAACTTTTCACTTTGTTAACCAGAAACTCTCAAATCAGTGTCTATTACAACCACCAGACCTGAAACAAGTAGATACTTTTTACTACCTCGGTGTTTTCCTTGATAGTAAACTCTCATGGAGAAGACACGCTGAGGAGATGGCTAAAAAGGGTACGAACAGACTAAAACTTTTAAAAAGACTCTCTGGTATAACCTGGGGTTCCTCGACTGATACCCTTTTGATTACTTATAAAACCTATGTCAAGTCTGTTTTGGACTATGAAGGTGCACTTTTTGCCACTGCCTCAAACACCTGCTCCAAAGGGATCAATATGACCCAAAATAAGGCACAAAGGCGTAATCCGCAGGTCCCACTCCAATTTCTGCTATGAAAATTCAGACTCGCCTTGAGCATCTGAAATACAGAAGAGAAAAACAGCTTTTAGCGCTGGGCTCCATGAAAAATGCTAAAGATTAAACTTGCAACATTGGCAAAATTATATCCCTTCCTCACCCAGACTGAAAACACATAAAACTTTTCTCTCTAGTGCTGAGGAACTCTATACAATGTTACACCAACTTTATCCCAGCCTTTTACTGTCGACCCTTCTCCTCCTACTTGCAGAACCCCATCTTATTGCCTCACTATTGGAGTTTCTGAAAAGAAAAAAATAAATGTGATGCAGAGGCCCTTAGTACCTTTTTCTTTGAGGTTATTGCTACAAATTACCCAAGTGATGAATGGATTCACATGTATACTGATGGCTCTGCGAGTGATGGGAAAACTGGTGCTGGACATCACTATGAGGGATTTTTTGAGGAATCTCACGCAGTTGGTATCATTGCCTCTAATTTTGACGCGGAGATCTAAGTCATAAAAATTGCAATTTCAAACCTTCTGGGGCTGGGAACTACTCTTAGAAAATCAGCCATCTTTATAAGCTCCCAAGCTGCAATCTTGGTAATTGCTTCTTCTGCACCAAGCGAATACTTCCTTGGTGAGGAAGTTAAGGTTAGTCTGTCTAATACATTTGCTTCTGGCTGGAAAGTCGTTCTTCAGTGAATTCCCAGCCATTGTAATATTCCTGTAAACGAAAAAACAGACCTCCTGGTCAAAAATGACTACAAATTACAACAGCCACCTCTCCCCTTATCCTTTCGCCAATTTAGTTCTGACGTGAAGAAGACAATAGAAAGATCCCTCAGACATAACTATGGACAAGACTTGATTGGTAAGACATGGAATACCCTGCTATTGCCACCCATCCAAATGGATTTGCCTAGCTCTGTCTTCACGGCAAATTTTAGACTTGCGACAGGTTATGACTTCCTTTGTGGACATCTGCACCTTATTGGTGTGATTAATATTCCTGAGTGTGTTCTGTGCCCTTCGGGCGAAGTTATGAACTTTTCAGATCTGATAAAACATTTTCACACCTGCAATGTATTTTCTTTCATGAATTTAACTCTATATAACTTTTAAACTCAGGTTAAATTTTGGTGGTCTTCCAGAGGGCTCGTGGCAGATATTGTCACTACTTGACGTAGGAAAAAAATATTACACATGGTAATTATAAAAAACAGTCCTAAAGGTTTAAGTATTGTCTTTGGAGGTACAAATATATGATTTTTATTGTCTTTAAGACAAGGTAGCTGTGATTTCCTAAAAGTTCAAATACCGCCATCAAATCAATTGATAATCTATTTCAGAATTTAAAAACCTTCATTACAACAGAGAGAGAAGAAGGTTATTCCGATGTAGCTTCAGTATCACTGCAGTCCATAAATATCATTTTTGTAACTGCTTAAAACGCGTGTATCAAAGAGAAAATTTAGAAAGAGGGAAAGTGTGAAATTAGAAGGGATACAAGTGATCAAGCGTAAATTGATAGGCACGTATCTATTCAAAATAACTATTTTAGGGGAAGAAATAGAAGACTTTCTATAAATATCACTATCAAGACACCTGAAAGTACGTATAAAGCGCGATAAGGTTATATGAACCCACACAAAGAAAGATTGTTAAGAATTTCAAAGGTACTTGACGTCTGAATCTTATAATGAGAATTTTAAATTTTGAGCCTGATAGCACACCAAAATTATTTTTTCGGCTTACAAGTGAAACACTCTATGTGAAGAAACATAGTTCTGAGAAAATGAAGGGCTAAGAGAATTCTGAGAAAATGGTATTATACTCATTGTATTTCTCAAGTAGAAATCTAACCTTCATACACAGAAAAAAAAATGACTTCACCAGTCTAATGATTACCACATTATGGTTTAGAGAAGCTAAGAAACTCAGATCTTGAAATTTTTAACTCAGTGGGCTTCTCTTCTAAGTCGATCATTTATGCTATTAAAGTTTGTGAAATTCGGTTTGCAACATTAAAATCAACTAAATTTTGAAAGCGTTTTAAATTCAATGTATAAAAATATATTCAATAAGACTCCAGGTAGACCTTTTCAGAAAATAGCGTCCCAAATATGGAAGTTGTAGCATTCTACAATTTTTGTTTAGGAGATAAGTTTTCATTGTTAGGTCTGAAAATCTAATTTCAAGCAACGAAGAGCCTTTTCTTGGAATCTTTTCTGAACCATTTTCATTTTTAAACAGACTGCATGTCTACTATAACAATCCTAGGCGGAAAACAAAGAATGTAAACTACAATGTAAAGTACAAAAAAATATTAGCACATTGATATTATAATTTAAAAAAACATGCATTTTTCGAAAAAAGGATAATTAAATTTTACAAAAAGAGATCAGAAATATATCATAGAATGCATTTTATCCATTTATGTAAAATGTACGTCCGAATCAAATATATATATCATACATTTGATTACAAATTCCAATTGCTGGTGGTGTAAAAAGTATTCGTACACATTATGTACTTTGCGAATTTTACACGAGTATGCTATAATTAATGTGATTTGTTAGATATATATTTTTAAATAAACTCCTGGAGCCTCTTCGTTCTATGAATTTCATCAAATTTGATAGTATTCCATTCTTATGGAAGGGCCCTTTATATGTCTTCCTTCTTGATAATTGTCCTAGAACTAATTTTTAATGCATAATTTCCCAGAAATATTCATTTGAATTAGTCCAATGACCAACGGGGGTAAACTTTTAGAAATTTAGTGTTTTATGTACCGTCTAGAGCCGTATTTTAAGGGCGTGTGTCATGATGTCAGTAGTAAGAAATTGAGAGTTTGGAAACACACACAGAGGAAAAGAGGGGAATATGAGGATTTGGGGGTAGCTTGTTGATAAGGACTTAGTCGTCTAAAGTGAGGGGTACTTTTTTTCATTGGGGGGTTACATGGAAGACCGTTTGTTAATAAAATAATTTTTTCTCTTCGAGATTGTGTTCAGTTGTATTTATGATTTCTAACGATCAATGTGAATGTTCAACGAAGTGATTTGAAAATTAATTGATGCAATGGGGGACCTGTTTATGGAACGGATGTATTACGACCGCGTACACCCCAGATGTTTCGGTGATGCCGATTCTGTTTAACGTGCTTTAAAGTCGCAAAGTTCCCAAGTGGATGATAAAGGAATTGTTAATCAAAAACAACACTTACACACTACGCAAACCCGTTCGACGTATTTTTGAACGTAATCGAGTTATTGTGAGTGGAATCGACAAGCAATGACAATCTGATTTGGTGGACATGAAACATCTAAGGATCGCTAGGAGGAAAACGAGTAAACAGATAGAATGAGACATGCAGAGTCTTGGTATTAACAAGTATAATTAATATAAGAGTAATTTGTATAAACAAGACAGTGACAGTACGTTCATTTAATTATTTAAAAAAAATTTAGTTTATTCGAATTTGGTTACAAATCTTACTTTCATTTTCCTTTTCGTTATTTTTTCCATAAAATTTGAGATAAAGCTCCATAAGGGAATATTGCAGATCTCTTTGACATTGTCATCATCTTTCGGCAAAACTCACACTTTAATATCTGAAACAGATTTTCCTGAATGGTTACATTAAAGAGTAAATGTATTAATACACAGTTACTTCATATTAAATTTAAACTATTTTACCCTCAATGTAAACTTTTCACTCATCGTCATTAGAATTTACAAGTGCCCCTTTTTTCTTAATACCCCAAACTATTTAATATGCTAAAGATATTTGCCGAGGGTTGTAATAATCGTTACCGAAACACGCGTAACAGAGCCTGGCATAAACATGAATTTCAAAGAATTATTTGACAGGATATTGGACGCTTCTTTAGAATGTTTCATCCCCCCTTATTTATTACCCTTTTTTTAATTATTATTTATTCTAAAATTCAACACTTTTCATAAGATAAAGTTGAAATTTTATCATCTAAAACATATCTTTAGATGTTTCCTTGCACATTTGAAGTAGTGGAAAAATATACTAAAAAACGATATGTTCTTGAAGTTCTAAATTAAATGTTCTTTTCTAATACTTTTGCAAACCATACATTTTTGCTAAATATAAACTTCCTTTTATTTATTTGAAAACCTTGTGCATACTATGCACTTTAAATTGCAGAGTCAAATACCAATACTGTACAAGTATTTTATAAGATACTTTGTATTGATCTTTTAATTTTAAGTATACTACATTGCTACGTTAAATGGATAGTAAGTGAGTTTTCTGCTTTTGAAAATAATGAGTATATTTCTGTTCTGCTAAACAAAACACATTTTTGCCCTTTCTTGATAGTTAATGCATAATCTAAACATTTACTCACATCACTGATAGTTTTACCCATGAGTAAATTTAAATAACGACTGAAAATTTTAAAACTAATTAATTTTTAAATAAAAAAATTGTAATGATATTTTGGTTAATCTGACATCTATGTGTATTCTTCAAACAATCTCTACAAAAACAAATTGTTCTAAAACATATTGAAAAAAATAATTCTAAAACATATTGAAGGTAGTCACATTGAAACAAAGTAAATTATAACACTTTTTTTATCGAAAAACAACCAGGATTCATATATTTTACACAAAATAATAAAAAAAAATAACTTATTTTTACATGTTAAAATTTTTTAAGAGACATACATATCCTATGAGCCTATTGTTAAATGCCTGCACCTTAGCTTTTGGTCAATGTAAATTATTGTTATGGTGACCACATGATAGTTTTTGGATCTCTTTATTGCTAGTTAGAGCACTTAGTACATCGAATTTGGGACACCCATAGTGTTCCAAGTTGATGTTCCTAATATTCAATGCCTCTAAGCGTTGCTTTTCCTCACAACCACCTTTGTAAGCAACTAGGTACTAAGAGGCACTCTTAGTCGGCTTGTACAATTGTCAAAGCTTGGACTTAAAGCTTGGACTTGGACAAAGCTAAACTTTCTAACGGAGACATGCTTTCTCATGCTTCGGAACAGAAAGAAAGTTCACATACGTAATTATCAACATATCGCACAGTTTTGTCTTCATAAATGACTTAAAAGAAACTTAAATAAACTTTAAAAAAGTATCAATTTTTAAGTATCAAGTATGTATCCAATTCTCGGAATGTCTATCGGTTTATTCGTTTTCCTCCTAGCTATCCTCCGATCCTCCTAGCAAGTAGAGTTCAGAAACAGGAGGATCGAAGGATCGCCGGGAGGATCGGAGGATCACTAGGAGGATCGGAGGATCACTAGGAGGATCTTAGGATCACTAGGATGATCGTAGGATTACTAGGAGGATCGGAGAATCGCTATGAGTAAAGCGAATGAACCGATAGACATGCCGATAAATGGTATTAACATACTTGATACAAAAGAATTTATACTTTTTTTAATGTTATGTTAAGTTTCTTTTAAGTTATTTATAGTTTTTACTCAAAATAATTATACGATAGATATATTTTAATCCAGAAAATTTTAAAAACATTTTTCAATCACAACAATCTATATATATAATTCTCTTACGTGGCACGCAAAAAAGACGTTATTTGTAATCGCGTTTTGGCAACACTGTACGATTGTTTGTTTATCGCGAAGTCTCGCGCATCGATTGAATTTATAGGGTTATCGGATGAAATTTTATTGAAAAAAAAAAGGAAATTTTAATGAGCTGTTGCAGTTAGTTTATAATAGAAATCAAAGAAAGCGGAGGATCTTTTCAGGGCCATTTAAAAACGGTCCTTTTCAGGGCCAAAAATTATAGTTCAACAAGACGCTTGCACTACAACTTTCGGCAACAAACTCAATGAAAAAGTGTGGGTCGTTTGAGTGCTGGGAAAATGTACACACAAACAACATGCTGGGTATTCAATTTCCAAAGCAACGCTCACATTTCGAGTCAAAATTTGCACAAAGTTTTCATTTGAATTCTGATTTTAGAGATACTGTACATATTTTTTCTGTAATACAGCAAATTTAGATTTGAAAAACATTTTTTTGGTAACATATTTTGTAAACAATCCCTTCTGCTAGGACACATGTCTCCATTGAGGCGAGCGAAGCGAGCATAGGTTCGCGCAGCGAACCAATGAGGATTGCGAAGCAATCCTCCGGGGGTTGGCGAGCGTCAGCGAGCAGGGGGCAGGCCCCCTAGTTTTAAAATATCATTCTTATGTGTGTCTTATACATAGTTAAAAATGAGAGGAATTTTTTTTGAAACTAGGAACATGTTTCTTTGTACATTTCAGGATGTGATGGTAATATTAAATTCGTTTACCCTAAAAAATTTTAATGAAATTATTTTTTCTAATACATTTTTGGTTGTGTATAAAATATTTTCTATTTTAAATAAACTTTTGATTAAATAAAATTTTGATGCTTTAATTTTCATGTAGATTTACAAACCGAAAAGAAAAAAAACCTTGAAGAAAACCTATTTGGAAGTAGGAGGTATTTCCCCCCCCCTCCTTTGAGTCCTATTATCCTCGCGCTCCTACTAGATCTGTTTAAAATTTCTGTTCATCTCACCAACTATTCTATGACATCACGTCATGTGATAATCATGTGATGTCGAAACGACCTTTTTTGTCTTGGACAACCTTTATATCTCTTGGTTAGTTGAAGCTATTTATTGAAAACGTGTATATAGAAGCTCTTAAAATGATGCGTTTTACAAACCAACCCAAAGCATGTAAAAGAATAAGTTTCGACAATTAGGCGTTTACAGAGGAAAGTTTAAATTTGTCAATACAATCACTTCCAGACAATATGTTTCACCTAGGCGAATATTTATTCGTGTTAATTAACAACTCCAATGGTTCTACACGTGTTCACATACGTAAATTTACTTTAGGTAAACACAGTGTCCTGCATCCAACGAAGGAATGTGTTTCCGTGCATCCGAAAACATCGTATATTTTGATGGAAAAGATGAGCACGTTTATCGCGTTTGCAACTGCCTCCGACGTTAAAGATATAGAGAGGAAGTCTGCCTTTCTAAAGTGTTTGATTTGAAAAAATTGGACTTAGTTTTACTACGTGTATTGTTTTCAGTTCTCGCCGAATTGTGTGTTTATGAATTTGACTAGTATTTTAAATAGTGTGAATTCTATGTTAATGTGTCAGATATATTACAAATATCGCTTTTGACATATTTGTTGCCATTCTATGTGAAACTGGAAATCAAAAAATGTTTTCCTGGTGAAAGTTACAAACTTTACTGCAGTGATACTGATAAATCTGATTGTTGGAGAGAAGTTATGGCTTCTGTTTGCAAGTTCCTAAAGGAAATTGTGGTGGAAAATATTACTATTCTTTTTGATTGATTAGGTTGTAAGAATGAAATTGTCAATCAATCTGTACATGTATTGACGAACGCTTTCGCGAATTTTTCCCCCTTGCTTTATGTGCTGCTAACTGGGCAGAGTTTGTTATTAATTTAGTAAGAGAGAACAATATTAGAGGGCAACTTTTTTGAGAATTTAAATACAAAATATATATTTTAATACTGTGTTAGAGAAATGTATGTAAAAGACCTGTAAGATATGTTATAACAATTATAATAACTCTTCTACCGATTCTTACGTTTTCAATAAATAATATTTCTTCTATCCAGTGTTGTTAAAAAATACTATGCACAACAATTATAGTATTTTTTTAATAATGTTTTTAAATAAATTCAATACGAAAAAATAGGTTGAAATGTTTTTGTATTTTTGAAAAATTTTGTTATTTTTTTTCCTCTTTTTTTTGGTGTTCACTATCTGGGTTGTTATTTTCTTCTAATTTTTTTGTTTTGTTTCAAGGTTTAAAAATACAAAAATAAGATAGAAAATAAAAGGAAATACTCTCAAAGTTAATATTTATTTCAAGCTTTCTTACATTACAGATTATATTTACACACACATACAGACACACATACACATCTTAAAACAATAAGTAACTCTTTTTTAAGGTTTTACTCTCTTTTAAGGTTTTTTACTCTTTTTTAAATTCCTCCATCTTAAATAGGTTTATCATGTAATGAACAAACAATAAATAAGTAAAATAGCCATTACATTTTATATTGTACATTTATAAGGGGTATAAGTCTTTCCTACACGATTTTTCCACTATAAGGATAGATAACGTTTAGTAACAAATGTAAGTTTTAATTTTGTGTAAAATATTGGTTCAGCACATAGGACACGTTGAGAGACTTTTCGCACGTCTCATGCATGTCACCAGATGATCGAAAGGCGGTAAAGTAGCATCCATTTCCGATTCCGTGCAAATTATACAAAGTCGTTCGTCCTTGGAGTTGTATGAGTGGTAAGGTTTTACATCGGATTTTATAAAAGACATTGGTATTATTCTTGCTTTTATTCAACTCCTGTACTATATCATCTATTGGTGTCTTTTTTTATCTACTGTCAACAATCATTCGTTGTAGGGCTACCAAACATTTTGGATAAAACTTTATGTGTTCGTGTCTCACTACATTCTCTTTTTTCCAATTTACAAGCCCTTCGCCCCACCAATAGCACCTGACCCTATTCGAGACGCCGGTATAAAACAATCTGTTTTCGGCCAGGTCCCAAATATCAGAGTTTGTTCGTGGCCAATCTCTAAACGTAGATAATCGTTTATTGAGCATAGACATGCTTGGAAATTTGGGCTTCAAATTTACATAATGGTTATTCCTTTTCCTAAAAACTATACAACTCTGTTACTCTTAGGTGTAAAATTATAAGGTCTATTGAGTTAAATCCTCTCATAAAGGTTATCTTCGTCAATTTTAAAAAATCTGACACTAGTCAAAGATACTAATATCTGTTCAACAAAAGGCAAAGATTTGTGTCCATAAATAAATAATTCAATTTGCTGATGTAGATTTAGAAAAATAAAACTGCAGAATCAAGAAAAATTAATAGGTTTTAAAGAAAGTGAAAAAAAAAAGTTTCTCTTATGAATTATATTTGGATTTTATTTTTGTGTTGCGCAAGTTTAGTCATCGAATTGAATTGTATCCAGCTCATCAACGTAATAAAACAAAAAAAAATACATACACATATAAGCATACCTCTTTGGTTAAAATCTTGTATTACAACTTAAAGTTTTACCTGTCGTATTATCACAAGCACATGTTTTCTGAGTACATTTTTCACTTAGGAGTTCATTGTTACCCACAAAATATTAGACTAAGATTAACTTCATTGATTAGTAAGTGTATGGTGTTATATAGTTTAGTTCTTCATACCTTCGGTTTACAATTATTTTTCCAAGAACAGATAACGCTTTAAATAGCATTGTTTAACATTTGTGTAATTGAGGGTTTTGATGGATTTCAGATTCAGGAAGGTTTCTTAGAACGTGAATAAGGATACATCACTATGAAATCGCAAGTAGCTTCAAGTATTCGTTTCAATTTATCGCTATATAAGTATAAACTTAGTGCCAAAGATCGCAAAAATGTGAAATATGTTGAAAATTACGTATATGAACTTCCTTTCTGACCCATAGAGTAGGAAAGCGTGTCTCCCTTAGAAAGTCTAGACTCCAAACTTTTGGAATTGTGCAAGTAGACTAAGAGTGCCTCTCAGTACCTAGTTGCTTACAAAGGTGGTTGTGTGGAGAAGCAACGCTTAGATGCTTTGAATATTCCGAACATCAACTTGGAACACTATGGGTGTCCCAAATTCGATAGCTTATGTGCTCTAAGTAGCAACAAAGATATTCAAAAACTATCATGTGGTCACAATAAAAATAATTTACAGTGCCCAAAATCTGCGGTGACGGCATTTGATAGGTGGCTCATTGGAATTATATGTCTCTTAAAAAATTTTAGCATGTAAAAATAAGTTCTTTTGTTTTATTATTTTGTGTAAAATATATGAATCCTGGTTATTTTTCGATAAAAAAGTGTTATAATTTACTTTGTTTCAATGTTACCTCCTTCAATATGTTTTAGAACAATTTGTTTTTGTAGAGATTGTTTGAAGAATACATAGATGTCAGATTAACCAAAATATCATTACAATTTTTTTATTTAAAAATTAATTAGTTTTAAAATTTTCAGTCGTTATTTAAATTTACTCATGGGTAAAACTATCAGTGATGTGAGTAAATGTTTAGATTATGCATTAACTATCAAGAAAGGGCAAAAATGTATTTTGTTTAGCAGAACAGAAAAGTGCACATTATTTTCAAAATCAGAAAACTCACTTACTATCCATTCAACGTGGCAATGTAGTATATTTAAAATTTAAAGACCAATACAAAGTATACTCATTGCCATAAAAATTTGCGCACCAAGAAGAAGTCGTCATAGTGAAACCAAATTTTACACATGTAAGTACTAATTTGATAAAGTAAGTGATTAGAAAATCAAAGAAAAAGGATAATTTATTGCAGAAAAAAGTACAAATGAACTTAAGTTTTAATACTCTGTTGGACCCCCTCTAGTTCGAATGCACGATGCGATACGAGCGGGCATTGAGGCATACAAGTTCCGTATGATGTCCTGAGACATCTCGTTCCACAGTTCATGTAAAAGCGCCTCTAGTTCGACCAAACACGTAGAGTGCCCAACTTGCCGTCCCAAATGATACCAGATATGCTCGATTGGTGACAAATCTGGGGATCGAGCAGGCCAGGGATGGGTGGTAATGTGGCGGAGGCAGTATTGTGACACCCTTGCTGTGCGTGGCCGAGCATTGTCTTGTTGAAAAATGGCACCTGGGAGCCCTGCCATGAGGCTTCAAATGTGGCTGAAGGATGTCATGGACGTACCGTTGGGCAGTCATTGTGCCATGGATTAGTATTAGGGGTGACCGTGTATCGTAAGCAATGGCACCCCATACCATCACATCAGCTGTGGGAGCGGTGTGTCGCTGTAAAGCGAAGACAGGATTGAGGCGTTCACCACGGGGCCTCCACAGACGAACACGATTGTTATCACTGCTCAAATTGGATCTAGATTCGTCGCTAAAGACGACCTGGTTCCATTCCGTTACAGTCCAATCCCGTCGTGCGCCACACCACTCCAAACGGAGACATCGGTGGGTGGGTGTCATTGGCAGCACACGTAATGGGCAAAGCGATACCAGATGTCCTTCAGCCAGGCGCCTTGCGATGGTTCGGGAAGACACAGTTGCCCGTAGTGAAGGTGCTTCCTGTGTCTGGATAGCGGCCGATGAGGCAGTTGACTCCACGCGTGCGTTTCGTATGATGTGACGGTCTTCTCGACGACTGGTCTGTGGTCTGTCGAGGGCATCCTGAGCCTGGTCGCTGTGTAAATGAAGTCTCATCTGTCCACTTGTCCCAACACCTTCTCACAGTTAAATCAGAACGGCCTACTTGTCGAGCTACTAGCCGAGCTGACCATTCAGCTTCCATCATCCCGATGATTCTTCTCCTCTAGAACTCTGACAGCTGCTCATATTGTCTTCGATGGCGGCGTAACGGCATGTTTACCTCAGCGTTTCCTTTGCAAAAGCTGAAGTACACTCAAACAAGCTCTGCTTACCGGTTTTATACTCCAAGGAGAACGAATTCAACGCCCTCTAGTGGCATTACGCAATGCGCAATCACGCTGCATTTCTAATCATTTGCATATCTGGCCGACTTGTAGCTTCATGTCAAGTTTTGTTACGATCCCAAATTATTTCTTGGTGCGCAAATTTTTATGCAATGCGTGTATCTTATAAAATACTTCTACAGTATTGGTATTTGGCTCTGCTATCTAAAATGCATATTATGCACAAGGTTTTCAAATAAATAAAAGGAAGTTTAAGTTTAGCAAACATGTATGGTTTTCAAAAGCATTAAAAAGGAACATTTAATTTAAAACTACAAGGACATATGCTTTTTTAATACTATATTTCCACTACTTCAAATGTGCAAGGAAACATCTAAAGATATGTATTAGATGATAAAATTTCAACTATAGCTGTGTAAATAAATATTTTATAGTAAATAAAATTTAAAAAAGGATAATTAAAAAAAAGGGGGGGGGGGATGAAACATTTTATGGAAGCGTCCGATATCCAGTCAAACAATTCTTTGAAATTCATGTTTGTGCCAGGCTCCGTCCCGCGTGTTTCGGTAACGATGATTGGAACCCTCGGCAAATGTCTTTAGCAGATTAAATAGTTTTGGGGTATTAAGAAAAAAGGGGCACTTGTAAATTCTAATGATAAGAAGAGAAAAGTTTATATTGAGGATAGAATAGTTTTAACTAAATCCGAAGTAACTGTGTCTTAATACGTTCACTTCTATGTAACCATTTTGAAATAATCTGTTTCAGATATTAAAGTGTGAGTTTTGCCGAAAGAAGATGACAATGTCAAAAAGTTCGGCAATATTCCCTTTATCTCAAATTTTATGAAAAAAATAACAAAAAATAAAATTAAAGTAAGATTTGTAACCAAATTCGAATAAACAAAAAAAGTTTTTTAATAATAAATAAACATACTGGAACTGTGTTATTTATATAAACTGCTCTTATGTTAATTATACATGTTAATACCAAGACTGTATGTTTCATTCTATCTGTTTACTCATTTTCCTCCTAGCGATCCTTAGATGTTTCATATCCACCAAATCAGATTGCAATTGCTTATCTATTTCACTCATAATAACTGGATTACGTTCAAAATTACGTCGGACGGGTTTATGTAGTGTGCAAATGTTGTCTTTGATCAAACATTCCTTTATCTTTCACTTGGGAACTTAACGATTTAAAGCACGGTAAACAGAATCGACACCACCGAAACTTCCGGAGTGCCCGGGGTAGTGATACATCCGTTCCATCAACAGGTCCCCCATTGCAACAATTAA
Source organism: Metellina segmentata (assembly GCA_947359465.1). Classification (NCBI taxonomy): domain Eukaryota; kingdom Metazoa; phylum Arthropoda; class Arachnida; order Araneae; family Tetragnathidae; genus Metellina; species Metellina segmentata. The sequence continues at coordinate 83,746,027 of OX375878.1, read as the reverse complement.
TTTTAAAATCACTTAGTTGAACATGCGCATTCATCATTAGTTATCATAAATACAATTATTATGTTGACAAAAGTCCTCATAGGTACCACCACAATGAAAAAAAAAGTTCCACTGAATTTCCTTATCAACAAGATACCCACAAATTCCCCAAATCTTCATTTTTTCCCTCTTTTCCTCTGTTTTGCAACTCTCAATTTTCTACTACTGTTGCTGTCATTATGGTGGACAAAGGCCAAACCACGATTGTGTCCTAATTTCGTCGTAGTGTACTTAAAATAATATTTGAAATATCTACACTGAACAGCCAAAACATTATGACCACTGTAGGATCGTGAGAGCGTCCCCTTATCAGAATCGTGAGAGCTCACAACGGGAGTCGTTTACCCGGTCCACCCCCTGATCTGGCTGCGATAGTGACGACTGGAGGAGGCTGTTTGGGGAGAGATGCTTTTGAAAACAGAGTCTTTTGCTAGCCGGTGACGATTAAGAGAACTTATCGCTTAAGGCTGCTGTATTGTATCGGCGATGAAGATCATCCTTAATTATAAAACTGTAGTTGTACAAATTCTGTAAATATTATTAATTTTCAATATACGAATATACGTGATGAATGAGAAATCGGGATTCATCTGACCAGGCAACTCTCTTCCACTCATCCATCGTCCAGTTTCGATGTTCCTGGGACTACTGTAGGCGTAGTTGACGATGACGCTTGGTCACCAGAGGCACACGAGTGGTACGTCTGCTGCACAGTCCCATATCCAACAGTGTCCGCTGAACTGCGTTCCGAAACACTTGCGCTTGGACCTGCATTGTATTGGGCCGTCAGCTGAGCCACTGTCTCGCGCCGATTTTGCTTTATCAAGTGGGACTTACTCCGACGTCCTCTTTCTTTGATGACACGTGGACGACCAACACCTTGTCGTCTACTGCTGGTGTCACCGTCATTTATCCACTTTGCATGAATACTAACAACGGCAGATCGTGAACAGTCGTGCAGTTTCGGTGATACTCGTTCCGAGACTTCGGACTATTACGACCTGCCCTCTATCAAATTCGCTTAGATCACCAGCCTTTCCCATCACTCGCAAAAGTAAGTGTAAGAATGATTACTTACCTTCTCCAGCAGCAGTTAAATACTATTCTCACTTAATCACGTGCCCTCCACGTCATCCAGACGAGTTCATTGAAAAATGTGGGGATGGTCATAATGTTTTGGCTCGACAGTGTATATTGACCTTAGGATACATAATTCCATTAAATAAGACGCCTGACGAACCTGGATTCATCTAAGCAAACCTAACAAACTTAGACCTTTTACTATGTTTCAATGTGGAAAATTCACTCTGTGGTTGGTTGGGTTGTTTATGGCGCTAGTGGTTATATTTGGCCATACATTCATTGGATTACCACCTTCCTCCACATCGTTAGTCTACAGTCGTACTCCAAAATCTTATTTCCTCACGTCTGAAAGAATAACTATTTTCCAGAACTGAGTTTCCATTATATTTTTTATAAAGGTTAAAAGCAATTTACGATTCCGCTGTCACAAAGAATTTCCGTGGACTACAACTATGGATGGATTTTGTACTGTAGAAACTATATTATATATATCTCTATTTTTAAATTTTATAAAGTTCTTGTGTTACCTTACTTAACTCACTCACTTAACTTGGAATCGCTAGTCAACACAGTTGATGAGAGGAGGTTTATCAGAGAGAGTGTGATTATGCAACGTTTAACCTTAGAACACTGATATGCATAAAATTTACAATTATTTATCATTAGTTGTAATCTAAAAAAATAATGACCCCAATGTGTGAGGTTAAGAAGTCTTAAACCTCCTGATAGTGAACTGGACGACAAAACATGGTCTCGATTATAAAAGATAGTTGATTAAAAGTTTAAGCTTCATTTGGAACTTTACAATTCGTTCCTTTTCATAGACACTAGTTTCAATTGCTTTCATCTCTTTCCGACGGTTTTTACTCTTTATGATAGTCTCAACTTTTTTTTACGTTGGGTTGATATTCTGTAAATCTCAAACTCTTTGAATACCGATATTTAAAAAAATATTAAAACGAATTAATATTTTCTTGGGTACTGTTATATTTCCGTCAGATGGGAAAATTTTTTGATGACGTCACAATGGTGATGTGGATCGATTGGTGTGTGGTTTTGGTTTCTAATCACAGTAACTATCTGGAAACGTGGACTATAACTTCTAAGTGAGGGAAGAGGTTATTTCATTGTCATCCAACGTTGTGAAATTCGTGCTACAATAAACAGTCATTTATAGTTTGAAAAATTGTGACTCGTACACAAGTGGGAGCAACCAATTGAAGTATTATATGATATATTAAGAAACTATCCGAAAGTAAAATGCATGAATCGATTTTGATTTTCCTCTGTTATTGTTATGTCTGTTATACAGGGTGTCCATAAAAGAATCTCCCAGTTTCAATGGTATATTATAACATTTTAATTTAGACTATTTACAACAAATCATGTATCAAATTAAAGGTAAACTCGCCTAGTTTTTCTTACAAATGTTCAGTATGCGCACCTTTAGTTATACGGCACACATCCAACCTAAAGTTCAATTTTTACCGTAACAGGGGTGGTTTATCTGGATATGTTGAAAGAATTGCTCTTTCCCCAATTAGTAGAGGGTGAACCTATAAACTTTATTTGGCAACAGGATCGACCCCTCCCCATTGGAATCTTTTTGTACAAGAATGGTTGAACGTCAAAGTCACTGAACGTTGGATTGGTCGTAATGGTTGAGACGACAGAGCTATTTTTCGCTGGCCTCCACGATCACCTGACATAACGCCATGCAATTTTTTACTTTGGGGATTTATAAAATATCGTGTCTACGTTCCGCCGCTACCTAATGATTTGCCAGAGTTGAGACATAGAATTGAAGAGGCTATTGCTCCGGACTTGTTAACCAAAGTGTGAGAAGAATTGGGCTTTAGGTTGGATGTGTGCCGTATAACTCAAGATGAACATATTGAACATTTGTTAGAAAAACTAGTTGAGTTTACCTTCAATTTGATATATGATTTGCTGTAAATAATCTAAATTAAACTGTTATAATATACCATTGAAACTGGGACATTCTTTTATGGACACCCTGTAGTTTGTTTACCTTGGGCAATATTGCACCGAAAAATGAGGTGTCTTTGCACCACAACAAATGTTGGAGCAAAGCGATACAACGACTAAGAAGTCTAAAAAGAAGAGGGCTGAATGTGATGCTGTGATCATCAGCAGTGAAGAAGAGTTATCAGCAGATGAGTAGAATGATGGTATCGAAAGGTATGCTGCTCAACTGAAAGATGAAACCTTAGTTGTGATAACTGAACAAACAAAAAAAGTAAACATGCCATTGAAACTGACAATTGTGAGGAAAACTCCCGTTCCGTTTGTTGTCGTAAGGTATGATGGCGAACTATATTCGGCTAAATTATTAGCTGGGATGAAGAAACTGCGGAAATCAGTTTCTTCATGCGCAGCCTTAAAAGCTGAAAGTAGTATTCCAAACCACACCCCGTATCCAAGAATTAATTCTTGCCAATGATTAAATTAAATTTTTAAGTAATTATATAAAAAATCCATCTTAAAAATTAGCTTGATAAGTTAAGTACAAGCATGTCAACACGGATCACTGCTAATCGCTTAAGGTTGCAAGAAGAGTTGATTCTCCAGAAGGCCAATAAATAAATTTCACGCTTTGAAAGTTGACCTCTTGCGTTATAAATACTGCCTTTGAGCGCAAGTCAGAGATTGAAATTTCTATGATATCTTTGTTGAAGGCTGTTAAAAATCAACCTTCGAGAAATTTCATTAACTTTCTAGTAGACTAAATTAACAACGCTGTAATAAATTTATACAGAACTTTTCAGAATGTGATTCAAAAGGCGTTGAAACATTATTTATGTGACACTTTCGAGATTTTCTCTCTTGAACATTACTCCACTAACTGAAATATTTATTAGTAAGGAATATGCAAAAAGAAAATTAAGTTACCAACTTAAAATTTATCTTAAAAGATAATATAGTTAAATTGTACGATACTGTTATATGTATAGGTTTTAAAGAGGATAGAAATTATGAAGAGTGATATATAAATGATCGATTCAAATTAGTTTCGTTACAGCACTCGTCTCAGATAAAATTGAAAATATTTGAAATCAATATTGTCTGTCTGGGTAAATTTTCCGAATTTAATACTAACTAATAAAATCCTCATATATATATATTAATGTTATAATACAGATTTATTAAGATACACTTGAAAACGTTTCTAAAGAATAACGAAAGTGCAATCGATTAAAATAAGTACCCATAATGGCGGTCTGCGTATTATGGTTATTACAGGTTTTATGCAAGTCCCATCGATTGCAAAAAAATAAATAAAGCGTAAACAGTCTGCAACCAAGTTAAGAAATAAGATGAGAAACAAAACAGCGTCTACGATAACAACTTCAGGCGGTCCGATATTTGTGATCTATAGGGGGCTTTCACAACCACAGGCGTCGCAATGCAAAACGGAAACTCTTATATATATATGTATCTAATACTTCTATGCAATCGATTTATACAGTCTAGGAGCGAAGAAATGTTGATTCAAAAACCCAATACTAGTGTTGAAATATACGAGTACTTAAAATAGTTTAAAAGTTGCTCACATAGTTAAGAACATTGTTGGTAATTACATTTTAACATTTCCTCTAAAAAAACTAACAATATTTCAAGTTCAATATCGATAATAGTTATCTGAAACTATTTATTCTGCTTCTGAAGCTTGAAAAACGAAAGTGCAATTTAGATAAGTATTTGCATGATTCCACTTTCACAAATGACTGTCTGCGATTGGAATTAAAGTATAGTTAAAGGAGAAAATATACAAGGAAGAAGCTATACAAAAAAAATTATTCATATTATAGAGTTTATTGTACCATAACAAATTTGAATATTATAATTTGACTGGTGGGAACCGAACTGAAATAAAACCAATTCAATTGGCACTATTAAGCTGGATCAATAGGAGATGAAGGGCTCTAAATTACTGTTATTGTCATAATATAAAAGGCTTTGCCTACGAAAATCGTTCTTCTGTCTAATAAACACAGATTAACACCTGTAAAGAAAACAATGGCAGAGTAAGACTTCAGCCAAACCAAATTTTTAAGCGGGACACTTTGTCGAGGTAGTTAGCAGCAATATTATATAATTAAATATAGAAAGCATAAATTTTATATAATTAATGTTCATTAATCAAAAACATTATACAAACATGATTTTATTTCGTTCACTCATAAATTCGTCATAGCTATGTACTTTTCTTAAAACTTTTAATTATAAATCAACTTTAATTGCTGCCTCATTTTTATACAATTTCTAACTTCATTTTGAAAGGAAAAGAATGATGAATTTTAACAATAGAAGATAAGCTTAAAGCACAAAAGGAGACAAATGCAATACAATAGCCATACTGAGAAGCCGATCTTTAAAAGGTTTACGGCTATTTAACCTGTAAAGCGCGGTGGAAACAGTTTCAGGTAAGCCATCACCAGGTGTTCAATAGATGAAGACATTCCTAAGAAGTAGGGCGGATTCTACCCAAGCAGATTTTTTTCAAGAAACGGACAAGCTTATTCAGCTATTATTGAGCAGCGTTGTTTAATGGTATGTTCTTCCGCATTCGCAGAGGAATTGCCCAGCCGGAACATTGTTGAGAGAGCAATACTCTGGGTTCTCTTCTACAGATACACTGGTCAGTGTGGTGTAAGAGAAATATGAAAATGCGAGGTGGTCATGTCCAGAACAAACACCTGTTAAGAATAAGTGGTGCTCAATGCTCTTGAGGGTGGGAAGATGTGCTCTTTTTCTGAGATATCTCACTTAGATCGACGTTTTTCCATTGTGTTCTGTTGTTGTCCGCATTAAATAGTGGTTCAAAAGGAACAGCGGGATTTGATGACCGCGACAACAGATCTAGACAACAGGTCTGTCATGTCGTTCCTTGGAACTCCGCTGTTCTCAATCACAAGATATGCAAATGTAGTGGTTTATATTGAATAGGTGCCGACCAACCGGTATAGTGGTTAAGGTGTTAGCCTCTAGATCGGAAGGTCCCCGGTTCGAATCCGGGTTCGGGCATGGATGTTTGTAAGCGTATACCAACTCAGGTGTTGCTTCGTCATCTGAACATGGTGCAAAATTACGAAGTAATTGTTAGGAGCAATGATGGTCCTCCCACTGAGTGTTCCTTCACAAGTGGCCATCACTTCCGGCCTTGTAGTGGCCAATGACTTCGGTCAAATGTGCCCGCCATTAGAAAAAAAAAATATTGAATAGGTTTGTGAATGTTTCGATGCAATGAGCTGTTGAGGAAGGGGAGCCGAGACAATTTCACGTTTGAGGATGTCCGTGAGAATCCTATTTTCCTAGGTAGTACCCTGTGAAACATTAGTCACCGTTTCAATAGTTAACTATTCACGTCTAACAACTATTCTAACGTTTGTGCTTAAACGAATGAAGTAATACGAATGATAAGTTTTAAAATTAAAATGGTTTAGTTGTGTTAGGTATTCGCGTTATTTGTCTTAAGATCTATAGTGGTTAGTGTGTGCCATATGGTAGCAATTGTGATTATGGATCGTAGCAATTAATAATAAATGCCCATAAACGGCCACGAGTCTCAGTTGGCCAATTCTGCCATGTAACTGTATTAACTATTTTATACTTGTAAAAGATCAATTTCTATTTTAATTTTGCAGTATTGTATCCTAAAATTAGAAAAGTTAATGATATACGTATATACAAGCGGATTCCATGGTCATTCGGAAGTGAATGATGGATTAAAAGCTAATTTAACAATAATTCAAATTAATCCTTTTGCATCTCCGTATACATTATGCATATTATGCAATACAAATAAAAATAATGTTCACAAAACAGATATATGTAATGTAATTTTTTAATAAAGCGTACTAAAAAAGTGAAAGGTTGCAATTTAGGCTCTCTTACAGGTTTTACTTGTGAAGACACACACAGCATTACCGAAATCTTTCCCCTAAGACGTATGTATACTATTTCACTTTCATTCAATAATTTTCAAACTTATCTCGTATATTCAGATTATTGACACAGATCAACTAATAGATTTGCAGTGTATAATAATTTATGTACGTATGAAACAGTCTACCATGTATTCAAGTTCAAAAGTTAAGCATAATTGCTATTTATGTGAATATTTCTGAAAATATTACTTGGAATGGAAAGAAACGCGGTATGCTGGAGTAATAGCTATAGAAGAAACCAGTGCAAAACAAGGATGACTTCCATCATCCAAAGAAAAGGGTTGAAAGAAAAAGGTTCCAAACGTCAGTGTCAACGTAAGTTTCGGCGTTCCGTTTGATCCATCGACACAGCTGGAGTTTCCGTCGGTTCCCTAATCCCATGTCTGGGATGAATATTTGCTGTTGGGAACCCAAGTCGGTTACAAACGGTTTTTGCATCTGTGTGGGGGTGTCATGAGTTCTGTGGAAGACATAAACATCTCTCGAGGGCTCGGAATTCACCCCCACACCTCTCGTTCGCAGCTGCGCTTCTGCGGACCCAAGAGAACGGGGACTTGAGCATTAGACTGATTCTAGATTCGACGAGAGACAGACGTTTCTGTTAGCCATTGTTACTTTGGCTCCAGGCAGGATCTCGATTGTCGATGGCTGTGCCCTTAATTAATCTTGTAAATTTACCTGTAAATATTTAATTTATCTAAATAAATAGTTTAATTTTAAACCAGCTGTCCGTCTAATTCTTACATGACGGTACAAGGGCTGCACTTTGAGGAGGTACGTTATCATCCATGCATATGAAACCAGACCCGACAGCACTACGAAACAGGCGAACCGTAGGCTCAAGGACTTCGTCTCTGTACCCAAGACCGGTAACAGACCCAGTGTCATAGATGTGGAGATCAGTACGGCCATCCAGCATGACGCCTGCCCTGACCATGACTCCCCTGAAGAAAAACGATGTCTTTCCGGGTAAAAACGCATTCCACGTTCTCTCCAAGTCGTGGTACGACGACAATCAGTTTGCAGACAAAATCTGGGCTCGCCATTGAACATGACAGTCTCACTGCTGTCGTCTCCACGGCTGATGTTCCAAACTTCACTGTAAACGAGTGTTTCTTTGTGGACGTCTAGGGTTCCAAACTGCTGGTCATCTGGGATAGAGATCAACGTGTCTCCTGTTAACAGTTTGTATCGAAACCGACTCCTGTGGAGGCTGAACCCAGTTGTCTGGTAGAACGGTTCCCCCAACGTAGTGCGTTTATCGCCAAATATCGGTTTTGCCGACCTAGTACTGGTCGTCGGGTAACATCTCCAGAGGTTTGAAACCTCTGCCAGTCTGGAGATCACACTGATGCACATTCAGAATTCGAGACGATTCAGTTTGGGATTGACCGGTATCCAGCATTCCAACAATTCGTCCCTTCACAAGCATGTCCAGTTGGCATCTTTCGTCTTTATTGATATTCAACAACGCTCCAGACCATAACGATTGCGAAATTTGTCTTAAGGTACAATTTCTATACCGCGTCTGACGTAGTGCGTCTGTTGCAGTACGACTGGATCATAGTTGGCGCTTCCGTAGCTGACGCATTGTGGGAAACAGTTTCATAATCGTTCCAGCTTAAACATATTAAAGCTCTTTCATTACTTAACGGATTTTCATGTTTTATATAGCTCATTTTAAAGAACAGTTGGTTTTCTTCAATGTGATGTATTACCTGTAAAAATGGGTTGAGGAATGATGTAATTGACCTCAACATCCTATTGTAGCAGCCGCACATCAGATGCATGCGTCAGACGCGTTATAGGAACTGTATCTTAAGGCCCGGTGCACATATCCGGTTTTTCAATGTGCGGCGCCGCTGCCGCAACGCAAGTGCGGTCTGATACATTAGATCCAATGGAGTAGTGCACACATGCCTCCGGCGACGCTGCGGCAACGCACATCCAACTTGCGTACAATTTGTACCGCAGTTCCCCACGTCGCCGCACACGCGTCTCCGTTCTGAAGTACCTAGTTTTCATAAATAAATGGAATATAAATAATAATTAATAAATGGTTCTATCCAGTAACGTCTATTTTGTTTCAAAATATACTTTATTTTTACACCAAGTAAGCGAAATATAAACACGTTTTCTTCGATAGAATATTTATCGCAAATGGCGCGGAATGAGTACTTGCGTCATTTCACGATTATGTGTGCACAGTTGGGCTTCGGTACCGCACGTTGAAAAACCGGATGTGTGCACCGGGCCTAAACCAGGGTTCCCACGGGTGCTTAGAAAATCATTATTTTGACCTTCCATTTCTAAGAGCCCTTTAGAAGTGCTTATTTTTCATCAATAGTCCTTAAAAAGTGCTTATTTTCCTTTGAAAACCAAATTCAGTTTTCAAATTACGATATTTTTTCACAGTATTTCTGACCTCTTTTTAGTGGCCGATCGGCGATAAAACTGCCTACGAGTTCGGCATTTGCGATGATTCGGGAACTGGCCTGCTTGAATGGCAACCGTTCATACGCGATATACAAATTGTCGATTGGCTCTTGATGAGCACGTAAATACACTTTAAAGATTGGGAAACTCATGAAAATCGGTCTGTTTTCGACTTGCGATGCGTGTGGCTTTCGCAACGCACAAAATAGTTGTCCTGCTAGACGAACTAGAATACGATCATCAAATGTTAATTAATTTTGTTTTATTCAGTTACCCGTGAGTGCAATACTTAAAAAAGTTATTATCTTTATTGAGAAGGGAATTTTTAAGTTGATTGGTGATTCAAGAACAATATAAAGATAATTTATTTTAATCAATACTGCTACCTGAGTGGCAACCCGATGTGCTGCAATTTTTTTTTTTATCTAGCTTTTTTATACTTTTAACTCTTTGTAAAGACTATCTCAGCAAAGTTGAATAAAGAAAAATTTTGAATATTTTCCGAGGGTGATTCTGCTCTTAAAAGTTGAAGCAAAAGGTTATCAGTTCCGGAAAAAAAAAAACCGATCAATTGAAAAACCTTGGAAGAAAAGATCCCAAAAGAGTAAACCAGAGTGCTAGACAACTGGGAAAAGTGGTTTGAAAATTTCGGACTCTCATCGTATGTAACCGATAGTGCTGAAATTTCAATTTGCTTTTGTTATGCCATGAGCAAACCGTTTCCATCGTCATCCTAGATGATTATTTATAAATTAATTTTGTTTTATTACAATGCATTATATATCTATTCAATAAAATTCCATTTCCTTTTTTTTCCCATATCATAAATTTTATAAATTTATAATAGTTTTTGCATAGCTCTTAGGATTTGTTTCGGTTCACGGGAAAATGTTGTCTTCGAAACTCATTCGGTCTCCGATCCAGTCAAATTTAACTGACGTATGCAACTTGCAATCTTTTCCAATCCTTTTGATAAAGGAATCGTTTGCCACTAATTTTATTTTATTGAAACCTCCGATGAGCCAATAAATAAATTTACTTCTTATTTTCATTATGAATTTATGAAAGTGTATTATAAAATAATTACATTGGTAATTTTCATTCCATAAGCGGGCTGAAGTTGCAGACATAACAAGGTAAGCAATATAATTTCAAAAACAAAAAAAAAGTTTAAAATAAAATAAAAAAATAGGAAATTTTTGAAAATGAAAGTGTTGGTGAATCAGGGAGGAGCCTGACCCAGACAAAACAAAATTGTGTTTCCTACGTATGAGCAGTAGTATGTTAAAAAATTACTCATTCACACCCACAAAGACCATTAAAAAGCAAATACAAAACAATCTCTCTGTATTAAAAAAAGTTGCTGTCGCAGGATTGAAAACTGAATTGTTCAGCTCGATTGGCGAGCTGGGGCGGAACCCCCTAGTTTGAAAATAATATGAAAACAAAATCAAACTCTCAACAGCAGCTGCGAGACCGGCAACACCCCAAGCCCGGTCCTGATCAAACTTAACTCTTTATTTCCCTTTTTATAAAAGCAAATGCTCTGCGAAGAGATAAAAGAAAAACATCCGAAGTTTTTTTCTTGCGGTCTCCATTCTCTAATTTGTTTATTACTAATACGTGAACACGTAAATGCCCATATATTAACGGCTGAATTTTGTAAAAATCAGACTGCTTATTTTGAAAAATCTCATTTTTGTGTGGCATTATTTGTGTATAATTTTTAGAAAATAGACTTGAATATTAAATTTTTTACACACTACTACTCTTATAAGATTAACTAATCTGTAAGAGCATCTCCATTTGGTCGAAAGTCAGGTATTACATTGTATAATAAGGTTTTTTTTTTTCAATGTTTTATTAAAGTCCTTAGAAAATCTTTTTTGACCTAGAAAGTCCTTATTTTTAGTTAGGAAAAAAGAATTAGTAATTTTTTAGTTAACGTCGTACTAGAGCAACACAACGAGCTATTGACGACGGTCCGGGATCAGTCCCTTAAGGGAAAGATCCGAGGACAACACTTCGTAATTTTGAACCACGGTCAGATGACGAAGAAAACACCTGAGCAGTTAGGAAAAAAGAATGGGAACCCTGTAAACTGGACATGCCGCTCGAGGCCGTTTTATGCTTGTTTCGACGTGCGCCGGGGCTTTACGTTGTCAACTTAACTGTTTTGCATAAAGCACAATGTTTTACCTTCGTCTCACGATTCTCCACAAGTGATTTTTAACCACTATATCCATATTTACTCCCGATTTTTTCGCATTTTACAAATTACGCTTGACTTTTGGACATGAGTGTAGAGTTCAAATTGTATTTTTTTTAATTTTATAGATCGAGGGTTTGTTAATTTGATCAAGAAACAGAAGAGAGAGAGAGAGAGTTCGATTCAAAATTCTTCTAATACTTCTCTGAAAGGATACATCAAATGCCCTGAAGACCGATCGACAGAACAAAAGAAACTTATTTCTATAGTAATATTTTGCTCGGGTACTTTAACCGTCCACAATACAGTCCTGGAACATGACTTGATCTCTTTAAAGGGGATCTTTGAAGGATAAATTTGGTATTGTTCACATTTATAATAATTTATTAGTTAGAACAAATCACAGTATTAATAGAAAAATCAATAGTATTTTTTTATCTACGATGGAATCGGAGATTGGCATAAGATCTTTGAGATGCTGGTGTGGAAACATTTATTTTCGAATACTCTAAGTGCATGTCAGTTACTTCAGCATGCACGAAATTATACATAACCAGTAGAATATCAGCGTCTAAAATGACGCTGACCCAAACTGGTCTACAGCACTTGATGGCGCTCACAGACATACACTACCCTACAATAATGGACCGGACAGCAAGATGTGATGGTATAAGGGAAATAATACATGCTTTAACAGTAGGGTGGTCTCTCACGTGCTGCAATACACTAGCAACCCTTCTGGGCATACTTTCAACAAGGTTTTGATACACAGCTATGGGTATTTGCAGTGGCGGATCAAGTCAAGTGAGGGCCCCAAGCGGTAAAAAGTTTTTGGGCCCTCAAACTCACAAGTTAGAAGAAAAAAAGTTTCAAGAAAACTCATTAAGTTAATAACAAAAAAGAAATGTAATGAAAAATTTCATACCATAACATCATATTAAATAAATTTATTAAAAAAATAAAAACATTTTTATATGAATTTCCGTCTTGTTTTATTTCTTGCAAATTCGTCAATTATATGACATAAAATGAATTGACTGTGAAATTTTCTCTTACTGTAAACTCCTGTCCGACTTCTTTGTTTTCATCAAAAAATATTTTTCTCTTTCCTTGTCTACGAGTATGTCCATCTTCCACATTAAATGACAGCCCTGATAAATCATTTGCCTCTATTTCAACTTCTTTGAAATTAATGATTAAATTTTCTAATGACTTCAGTAGGATAGATCCTTTCAATAGTTCGCATTTTATTGATTGCAATGATTTACTAGTAGTATTTATTATTTATAACATAGTATTCCAAATAACTGTTAATAGGGCGGTTTCATATTTGTCCATTTTCTTCAGAAGTAAAATCGCCTCCACTATGGTAAATTTTGTTTCTTCTGAATTACAAATTTTAGTTAAAGCCTCTTTTATATGGGTGAAACCAAGTTTTATAGCTAATACAGCATCTGCTTTGCTAACCACCTTGTATTATGAACTCTGTTCACTGTTTTTAAAGACGCACACTGTAAAGACCTAGTCACAACTTTCCTCGAACCCTAATGAAAATACATTTTAAGACTTCGAGGCCCCTTTGGAATTCCGGGGCCCTACGCGGCCGCTTACCGCTTAATCCGCCACTGGGTATTTGTGTCCATTCCTGCCGCAAGAATGTCGACAGCTCAGCTGTAGATTTCGGACTCGTCTCACAAATGTTCTATGGGGTTTAGGTCGGGACTATGATCTGACCAGAGAAGACGTTTTACATCCATATCTTGATAGCACTGCTTGACAGAGAGAGGCTGCAACATGACACGGAGCGTTGTCGTCCTGGAAGTAACATTCGTTCATTCCATAAAATTGCCAGAGCGTAGGAAGAACCTGAATGTTCATGTAGGCTTCGGCGTTCAATTTACCAGGAACAACATGCAAAGGTCCCAGGTCATACCACGAAAAACTATCCCTGAAATGCAGTCATATTTAATGCAAATCCGTTGGCGTCTGGTCCATTATTGTAGGGTAGTGTACATTCTTGTGTGAATGAAATTTTATTTTGTAATCTCTACTACCTCTTAAAGTGTGTACCAGAAAATTTGAAACTTCTGTTCATGGGTTTGTCTTATAGATTACGTATAAATATCGAAAATCGAAAGATGCAGCAGTTGCTTTGCAATTTGAGCAGTGTAATTAACACTTCGTCTTTTCTTTGAGGATTCGTGCTTTTCAAGCTATAGCATCCAGGGATACGCAATGCAGACTATAGATGCAATGAACGAAAATTTAAATAACATTTTACTGTACATATGTGGTTCAACCAACAATTTACAAGATGCTATGCATATGAAGAAACAATATGTACACTTTACACTTGATTTCCTTCGTCGTGTTGAAGACTCACGACGTGAGTTGGAAATAGCGCTCTTGTGCTTTCACCCATTTCCGTTTCCTCCTGTCTTCCTTCACAGGTGTACAAGAGGCAGCAGCGTCAGTGGATCCTAAGCCAGCTTTGCTCATCCACGGACGAATCGGAATCTACAAAGTGAACAAACCTGAATTATACAAAGAAACATTGCACACACTGAACATTACAAGAACTTAGAACCGCTTAAAGGGGTCCGGTACACAAAAATCGTCAAATTTTCGAAATTTTTTTTATTATTTCAAGAAATTCTCTGTGTTTTTCTGCTTAAAATGACGTCTAAATCATGTTTCTATCTTAATTAGAACTAGAGATATAATAATTTTTGTGGTGCGTTGTTTTGAAAATATAACTATCTTAACAGTTGTTGCCATGGCAACAACATCTGTCTTTAAAACTTTAAATGCGTTGTTCTCCATGATACTTTTTTTCAAGATTTCCTGTATTCAAATTGCCATAAGTCGAAAACTGATAAAGTTTAAGGGTTGAAATTTGGAATATATCTTTTTCAAACATTATACTTTAATTTTGATTCAGCAAATTTGAAACAAATATTTACTTTTAAAAATATGACTTTTTTTAAAAAAAGTACCTTAAAATTTTCATTCAAATATATTTTATTTTTTATTAAATTAATATTTTTTAAATTACTGAATCAAAATTAAAGTTTATAAATTTGTGAATAATTTACTGCAAGAATTTTGAAAATTGATCAAGAATATTTTGAGTTTTAGCAATAAAAAATGACCTCTCTTTTTTTCAAAAAATTTTAATTTAAAATTTTTTTTTAAACTTTTGGAAAAATTTTGTGGTGTGATCTCGCTTATTAGTTAGATGGGTAATCAGTACAAAAAAATTCTAAATTCTAAATTAGTTAATAAAAATTTTTTGTCAATGTGTCCCGGACCCCCTTAAATATAATGTTCTGTCCATCAAACTTGCCATTTCCATTTTTACGGCTCTGGAAAGAAGGCAGGTGATATCTTACAGAGTTCATTTCTTGAAAGATATTAAATTCATATGGGTAAAAACACGTACAGTGATCGACAGTGATTAGATTTTTCGCCAATACGTAATCGCTGCGACACCAAACGCTCAGAGTCGGAATTTGTGCTGAAGATGTCAACGTGAATGTGCATTAGTTGCGTTTTCTTAATAGAAACTCACTTCAAACCATAAGACATAAATGCCAACTCACAAGTGGCGGACTATATAATTTTATCACATACTAGCTGAATAACCTGGACTTGCTCGGGTTTCAAATATGGCGGCGACATTTCCCTGTGTTAACTCAAATACACAGACCCTGTAGAACGTGTTTCCTTATCCATGTTCATTTATTGCAGGAAAGCAAACTTTGGATATTAAAATTGGGGTTTTGAGGGGCACTTTTAGGACTATATGTGTGCCAATTTTTATGGCTACAGACTGGTCTGAAGACAGGAAAGAAATAGTCTACAGCGTGTGACGGTGCTTTCCATGAGGTGATCAACCATCACGGTGTCAAGTAATCGCCATTCCTCATGTAGAGCAGTTTGCAACTCTGTGAGAGTAGCTGGAGGTGGGAAAGGTGCAGACACAGCACGGCCGATGGCATCCCCAAGATTTTCAATGTGATTATTGTCGGGCGAGTACGCCGGCCAAACCATACGCGCAATCACTTCACTCTCCAGGTAGTCGTCGACGATGCCAGCTGTATGGGGACGCAAATTATCAAATTATCATTCATTAAAACAAAAGAATGGCCAACTGCTGCAGCGTATAATATCACAGTGGGTTCTAGGACTTCATCTCGATACCGAACAGCCGTCACAGAACCCCGTTTTTCAATGTGCAGGTCGGTGCGATATCCCAACGAAATCCCGGCAAATGCCATGATGCTTCCACCTCGGAATGCGTGATGCTCGATGATCTTCTGGGGCCGATTGCGTGTGTCTTGTTCTCTCCAGACCTTTATACGTTTGTCATCTGGCTCCAGGACAAATCTCAAATCCGTGAATATGACGTTAGCCCAATCGGACACATTCTAATTCACATGTTGCTGACACCACTTTAACAGTGCTCCTCTGGATTGGACGGATAGAGGAACACAAACTCATGGTACCCGGGCGTACAGTCCATTCATGTGTAGCCTTCGACGCACAGTAGTGGCATATATCGCCTTACCAATGGACGCTGCAACCATAGATGTCACGCGTGGAGCTCGCACTTCGATTCAACAACAGCCATATATCGATCTTCTGTGGGGATCGTAACCCTTGGGCGGCCGGACACAGGTCTTTGGACAACTGTTTGCCTTGTTTAGAACTGTTTACATAATCGTGAAATGACGGAATGATGAACGCCAAAGAAAAGAGCAACATCAGTGATTGATTGCCCTGCTTCAAGGTGACCCATAGAACACCAGCGCTCACTATCTGCCGTTCGTGTTCTGGAAGCCATAGAAACACGTCTGTCTTGAAAACTAATTGCACTAAAGTTCTAAACACTTTTTATCAGCATTTACATACAACTCCTCTAACCCTTTACAATGCTGGCTTCTTATAGGACTGCCTTTTTTGCATATTTCTTGACACGAAACCGTGATTGGCAGTTACACAACATATTTGCATACTTCCATCTAGCTCTGCAGTAAATTGCACCCTCTCAAATTCAAATTGGCTTCTGGAAATTAACATTTTCCTCTCCGTGCTTCACTTTTGGCAGTTAATGTATAAACAGCTAGTGTCGGAAAGCGCAAGGTGTGAAAAATAAATGATCGGAGTGGTCGGTCAGAGATACAATCGAATTACTTCAGCCGAAAACAATGGGTCTCTATTCATGCAGTCAATGTATTTCTGACTGATTGGTTGAGGATAGTCATTATCATATGTACCTACTTCATATAGGTAACTTATCAATCAATTAGAAATTGAATCAAGAAAACGTATCTACCTTTTAACACGATGGTTAAGATTTTTATCAGCAAGTACGTGGCAGGAAGGTGTTCTGAACTTTTTATACAGACAGGTAAATTATATAGGGATATTCCGCAATGAAAATCGAGTTTTTATTGATTTTAGCCTGTGCAATCAAATAATGTCAGTCTTTTAAGGGGGTCCGGGACACAAAAATCGTCAAATTTTCGAATTTTTTTTTATTATTTTAAGAAATTCTCTGTGTTTTTCTGCTTAAAATGACGTCTAAATCATGTTTCTATCTTAATTAGAACTAGAGATATAATAATTTTTGTGGTGTGTTGTTTTAAAAATCTAACACTCTTGACAGTTGTTGTCATGGCAACAACATCTGTACTTAAAACTTTATATGCGTTTTTCTCCATGATGCATTTTTTCAAGATTTCCTGTATTCAAATTGCTATAAATCGAAAACCGATAAAGTTTAAGGGTTGAAATTTGGAATATATCTTTTTCAAACATTATACTTTAATTTTGATTCAGCAAATTTAAAACAAATATTTACTTTTAAAAATATGACTTTTTAAAAAAAAAGTACCTTAAAATTTTCAAATATTTTTATTCAAATATTTTTCATTTTTTATTAAATTAATATTTTTTAAATTCCTGAATTAAAATTAAAGTTAATAAATTTGTGAATAATTTAATGTAAGAATTTTGAAAATTGATCAAGAATGTTTTGAGCCTTAGCAATTTAAAATGACCCCTCTTTTTTTCAAAAAATTTTAATTAAAAATTTTTAAAGAACTTTTGGAAAACTTTTGTGTTGTGATTTTGCTTATTAGTTAGATGGGTAATCAGTACAAAAAAATTCAAAATTCTAAATTAATTAATAAAAAAAATTTTCAATGTGTCCCGGACCCCCTTAAAAAGAAATAAGAATCGTCACGTTTTGTGTAAGACACAAAATTAAAAATCGTAAAAGATAAAACGTAATTCTTTTCTTGAACAAAGATAGTATCTGAATATTCGTTAACGAAGTTTTGACTTCATATTTAGTTATTGTAAATTTTCTGAGTTGAAATTCTTACTTACTGTTCGCGTATGGAGCAATACGTAGAAATCATTGGTGAATTATATTTTTAATGGCAATAGGAAGACGTCTGACATCCCAACGCCAATGAAAGGGCATAGCTAAGGAAAACAAATTTTCTACGTATACTATAGTAAGATTTTAAAAATATTCTTTCATCTGATATTCTGCGATGGAACATATTGTGTCTCACCTCTTCAAAAAAGTTATTTATGAGCAAAATACATTCAAATAAGGATATAGATTTTCTCCTAAAAACTTTTCTAGCATACCTTCAAATTGTTAAAGGATAAATCAAGAAATAAATCCTTAAATTTAGAAAACTAGGAGAGAAAATAGGAGCTGTATATACACAGTCCAGTCACATTAATGTGAACACCTGTCAAAAGCCAGAATAACCACCTTTGGCAGAGCGGACCGCTGCGAGACGTGCAGGAAGAGAGTCAATTAGGTTTCTGAACATGTTCACTGGGATGTTGAGCCATGCCGACTCCAGTGCCGTGATCAGCTGCGCTAGATTACACGGTTGAGGATCCATGGCGCAAACAACCCGATCGAGGTGGTCCCACATATTCTCGATTGGGTTTAAATCCGGTGAGTTTGTTGGCCAGGGGAGTACGGTAAACTCATCCTGGTGCTCTTTGAACCACGCACATACATTGCGAGCTGTATGACACCTCCCATTGTCCTCCTGGTAGATGCCATCATTCTGAGGAAAAATAATTCGCATGTAGGGGTGGACATGGTCCGCAAGGACAGATGCGTACTTGTGCTGATCCATCGTGCCTTCCACAATGATGAGTGCATACAGTGAATGCCAGGAAAACATTCCCCAAACCATAATGCTCCCTCCTCCAGCCTGGATCCTTCCGGAAATTGTTGCAGGCTGTTTGCTTTCAGACGTTTTACGCCGTATACGCCAACGTCCATCTGTCCGATGGAACATAAAGCGTGATTCATCGGAAAAAGCCACCTGTCGCCACTCTGTGGACGTCCTTCGTAGCCGATGAACAGCAGTCAGCATAGGTGCATTAACCAGGCGTCTGCTCCGGAGGCCCATGCGCAGCAACGTTCGCTGAACTGTTGTTGAGGATACACTCTTGGTAGCCCTTTGGTTCATCTGGGCGGTCAGTTGCTCAACAGTTGCACGTGTATTCGCCCGAACGCATCTCCGTAGCCTTCGTTCGCGTCTGTCATCTATAGCCCGTGGTGCACCACATGTGCCACGCCGCTGATTTTGGATAGTGCCATTTTGCCATGCACGGTATACTTTTACCACGGCGGCACGCGAACAGTTCACAAAATTAGCCGTTTCCGAAATGCTTCCACCCTTGGCCCGAAAGCCAATAATCATGCCCTTTTGGACGTCGGATAATTCGCCACGTTTCTGCATAACGCCAACGATTGAAATGCTTTCCGATGCCCTAGGACATCTTTTATATACACTCCACTGCAATGTGCTGCCACCTGCCTTTTGTGATCGGTTATTTCACGTCGACGTCAAAAGTAGGTGTTGGTCACATTAATGTGACTGAACTGTGTAATAACCAACACTTCATTTCGAATGGTATATACAGGGGTTGGACAAAAATATGGAAACATCTCGTGAAATGAATGCTTGAAAAGAAATGTTTATTCTAGTGAAATGTGTAGGTGGCGCTGGTGTTTTCGCCTACTGACGCCACCTATACAACGTCGTAAATAAGCTGCGCAGGTCATCCGTTGTCGGGGCATAGTTATGTGAAGTTGTAATTGCATCATATCAGAGCTAACAGACTTCGAACGTAGGCAAATTGTTGGAGCTCGTCTGTGGGTGCTTCCGTAAGCAAGATAGACGAAGTGTTTGGTGTTTCAAGAGATACTGTATCTAAGATTTATTCCGCATATTTGAAATGCGGTTAAACATCCTCCGCTAAATCACAGCGTGGACGAAAGTGTGTGTTGTGTGATCGTGCCAAACGATCACTAAAGAGGATTATGACTAAAAATAAGAAGACCACAGCTGCAAAAGTAACTACAGAAATGAATATCGTGCTCATAAACCCTGAACAATAAGAAAAGAGCTCCATAAGCAGGGCATTTCTGGCCGAGTTGCAATTCAAAAACCCTTCATCAGTGATGCTAATGCCTGTAACACGAAAAAGTGGTGTTTAAGTCATAAAGCCTGGACTATGGAGCAATAGAAGAGAGTAATTGGGTCGGATGAGTCTTGTTCCGCACTTCTGGACGAGTATGTCTGGCGAACGCCATCTCAAGCCTATAATAATACAGACTGCTTGTAGCCAAGAGTGTTACATGTCGGGGGTTCTGTGATAGTTTGGGCAGCCATATCGTGGTTTTCTGTGGGCCACATGATTACTCTGCAAGGGCACATTAAGGCCAAGGATTGTGTGAACATTTTGGCCCGATCAAGTACCTCCCATGGTACAAACTTTGTTCCCCAATGGTGATGGTGTCTTCCAAGACGATAAAGCCCCTGTTCACTCAGCTCACATCGTCCAGGACTGGTTTTCTGAAGACGATGATGATTTGTAACATCTCCCCTGGTTACCAGTCAACAGCACTCAATGTTATTGAATCTCTGTGGTCTACATTGGAGAGGAAAGTGCGTTTTTGCTATCCACCACTATCATCGTTATCTGAACTTTCCACTGTTTTGCAGGAAGAATGGTACAAGATTCCCTTAGCAAGCATACAGGAAATGTATTTATCCATTCCGAGAAGACTGCAAGCTGTTTTGAATGCCAATGGTTTTCCTATACCATATTAGGCAAGGTTACATTGATTACAATAGCACTTGCGAAAATTAATACTATACAGTCATAATCGTGGTTGGAATAAGCTGTTAAATCCAAAAAGGAAAAAGCACATATGGAATAGTAAGTGTTAAATAAACCATATTTAAAAAAAACTAAAGATAGATACCTCGACAGGCATGCAAATACGTCAAAATGCCTCCAGGTAAAATGACACTTCATATAAACCAAATGCTCACTTGATGAGAAAAATGGTTTTTATTTATTTTTACTCAGACAACCCTTTCAATTAACTTGAAAACTAAACTAAACGCGTATAATTTTCTTTAGTTAAAATTTCAAGTCCATATATTTTTTACACAAAATGACGTTTATCAAAAAAAAGGTGAACAATTCAGTTTATGAGCC
This sequence comes from Metellina segmentata, assembly GCA_947359465.1. Lineage (NCBI taxonomy): Eukaryota > Metazoa > Arthropoda > Arachnida > Araneae > Tetragnathidae > Metellina > Metellina segmentata. The sequence goes on along the minus strand of OX375878.1, from coordinate 83,724,730 downwards.
TCATAATTGAGAGAAAATGCATAATTCACCATACAAGGTCATCAAGGGAATCTTTGAATATTATCTCGTACATATAAATTAGACATTACATATGGAATAGATTTAAATAATAATTCAGTTTGTTTTCTCTTATTATCTCGTGAGTAAACAGTTTTAAATATGGACATGCAACGTAAAATATTTACCATGTGTATTGTTTCTTTTTCTTGGATTCTTGACTACACAGTAGTAAATCAGACATTTCCTTGATTTCAGTTCTAAGGAATTTTTTTTTATCTCCAATGATTCTTTATCTTACTAACTATACAACCCGTTATTAAACATAACACATTTACGAGCAAAAATAAGTAAATTACAAACATTTCGATTTTAAATCTACGGAAATTGATGGATATTTAACGACTCTTGGTGACACCATTTTGCAATAAGAAAAATTTACAAATACAAAATTTTTAAGATTATTTTTACTACTCTAATTTATGGCCCTAATTGCTTTTCTGATAGTTCCACTTTGCATAACTATAATTACTAATCACATATCACAAAAAGGGAACCATCAAAAATTAATTTAATCTACAAAAACTATCATGATAAGAGACCTCACTAAAACCAGAGAAGATTACACGGATGAAAAACTCCTCAAGAATAGATAGAGCAGATTTTAACAGTCCAAAAGACTGCATCGTGCGTCGTATATGATGACAGGATTGAGTTACTTTTCCAATGAGAGCACGATAACTAGCGACTATTCAGGGAACTGAATCCCGAGTTGAGAATGTGAAGGGATTTATTTTCCACCCAGGATTGAGACCAGCAACATTGCACGCGTTATCTGCATGGACGAAACTCAACTATCGATTCCACGGAAATTCGATATACAAAGGTCATATTTCGAGTTTAATCCAATTGATTTCTTATTTTTTAAGGCTGTATGAGTCGATGTGCATCAAGAAAATATCTAGTCCGTCTTTGTTCACTCTTGGGCCGTAGAACAGTAACCATAGAAACAATTCTGATGGACATATTCATCCGAGTGTGGTCTAATTTAGAATTTAATATCGATGTATACAGAACTTCAAATAGCATTAAGTTGCTGTCTAAATTGCTCCAGACACGGAGTCTGCCTGTCTATTTGCCGAAGAATGTTCTATAAAGTATTTTTGAATAATCTGTATTAGTCATAGAGACTTATTAGCGACCATTAATCGTCTTCCTTCAGAAGAAAGAGTTGATCAAAATTCTAAGAAAGCGCACCCTAATCTCCAGATACACAGCAGGGATGCGACATCAATATCTTCAAAACATCGATGTTTTATGAAAAAACATCGATGTTTTGGAGTCGATGTTTTATTTTTAAATAAAAAAAGTACAATTATAAAACTAAAAAAAATTACCAAGGAGCATAATTTTCATAATCAGTAAATTGAACATACTTTTAGACCAAAGTGGCCAAAGGTGAAAGGTCTGAAAAGACGTCGATGTTTTATAAAAACATTGATGTATTTACCAGTGATTTATTAGGGCTGATGTGAGTTAAACATCGATGTTTTAACGTTGTCGATGTTTAATTTTTGAATGATAAAGCACCACAGTAAAAATTAAGAAAAATAACCGTGCAACAAAGTATTTGTTAGTGATGGCGACTAAGTCCCATCAGAAAGAGTTTTTTCCCTAACTGGTGGTATAGTTTGTGAAAAAAGAAGTCGGCTTAAGGTGGAGAAAGTTAACAAACAACTTTTTTTACAAACTGTAAATAACAAATATTGGGGCATATAATAACTATAGCCTCCAATATTTTTTATTAAAAAATAAGTTAGCTGTGTTATCACCCATAAGTTGATAAATAATTGATAATAACTAACAATATTTATTGTTATGTACCTACCTAATTATACTTTTGTTAGTAGTACCTATGTCAAAAAAAAAGTGATGTAAATATTATTTTCTATTTATATTAAATTTGAAAATAAAAGATTTGTTAATTGTTTTTATTAATTTTTTTACTTTCTTTTGACAGCTAAAAAAAGTCTTACTTATAAATTAATAAACACGGCAAATGACAAATTAAATATTCCCTTCACTCAGCGAACATTAATGTTTGGGGTAACTAAACCAGTTTTAAGAAATGGGGAGAAAAGTTTAAATACACTTATGTTTAAAAGCATCGATGGTTTTTGGGAGATGTATTATCAACATCTGTCGATGTCACATCCCTAAAACACAGGTCCATTTCTTGATTCCGCCTGTAAATGAGTCTTCCGAACGAATGTGAAAAGGCGATCCTCCTGTGTTTTGTTTTGTGCTCAAAGGCTTTTGTGAGTTTGGAGGACACACGATTTTAAGGGAATAGCAATCATTGAAAGGAAGGATAGCTGTTAACCCTCCTGGCGATTGTCGCCACGTGTCTCGTTATTAGCAAAACTGACCAGATCTTGATCTCGTCATCATAATTAAAATCGGTAACATCATGATGACGAGATAACTCGTCATTGGCGAAATTAACCAGATTTTGATGGACGAGATATCTCGTCGAAACCACTTGGTGGGTTAAGGAAAACGAACTATCGCCCACCGTCTCGTACCCAAGCCACCCAGCGTCAAAACCTAATCGTTACTCAAACAGCACAAGCCCCGTTTCTATAGTGACCGCCAGTACATAAATTTAGTGCCTAGTGCAGATCTCGAAACATCGTTTTCGGATATAAAGTGCTTGGGTGCGGTATAGATCATCTCTGAATAAACTTAATGTTTGCTAATGTGAAAGATTTTAATTAATTAAAGATTTAATATCCGTCGAAGAAAGCACACCAAACAGCACAAAATAAAGTACTTTTCAATCCTCTCCGATTTTATAAAAACTTTCCGATTTTTCTGCCCAGCCACAGATAACAAATTCTGGGAAATATATTAGCTTCCTACTAGCAATATTTTTATTTATATTAATTTTTAATTTTGTTTTTAAATTCATGTTTGGACGAGCATTGGTTTATGGAAGAAAAATATTCGAAGTAAATGGAATCATGTAAGCATAATCCATAAACACCCGCATATTTTGTCCTGATTGTACGATTGAGGTGAAACGGGGCTTACTTTCTCGATAAATGCATACCTTTTAAATGATTATACTACATGACCATGTGTGTGAACTACGAAATTCAAGATGATTCAGTTTGACCTTTTACCCTGAATTTCCAAAAAAAAAAACGTATGTTCTATTTTTTAGGCAATTATTGCTGTATTTCTGATAGTTCACATACTGTTTTTAAAAAATACAATGCGTCATACAAAGCGTCAAACTGAATGACCTCAAATCTTAAGTCACGCACAGGAATATATCATTAGGATGGTGGTACATTTATCTATAAAATATACCACTATTTCATCCCGATTGGTCAGTCAGGTAAAAAGATACAGGTCTTAATCACACATATAGTTTAGAAAAGAATACTTATTTGTAAATCCACTGTCAGGGATCAAATTGAGTGACCCTAAAATCATAAGTCATTTACAATGTCATGTACTATACCATTAAAAAGGTAACTCTTTTGTGAGTAATAAGCTCTATATACGAACAATTAGATCCCGATACAAGCAAGTAAAATTCCAGAATTATGAAAAATTGCTCAAATTTTCAAATTTAAAACTAATACAAATGAAAAAAAAAAACCTATAACAAGTAGAAAGTTAAAATGCTACGGCATTATGTGGCTGGTTAAGTTTTAAAAAATCGGAAGTCGTCGGGTTGTGAACTGTACAACTCATACACAAGCAGTCCAGTTCTTTAGTCCTTGGAATCTTCTGGAAGATAGACAACAGGAATATTAGTCGACTCGTGATGAGGGAAGAAAGAACATCTAAACCATAAGAAGGAATCATGGACGCCAGTCATCCTTGGCATCGCAGCCGAACTTTCAACCAGTACTTTCTTGTTCACGAACATTTTCTATGGGTGCTGCCATTCGTCAAACATTTATGTGAAGATCGACACGCTGTGAATGTAAAAATTGCAAATACCCGCGATGTCTTTCTTGTAAGGATTAACGCTCTGTGCTGATTGGGCCACGACAGATAATACACGATGTCTGCTCAATAAGTTCTGGAACTTTTGTCATTGCGTGCCGATAGAGTATCATACATAAGTGTAAATAGTATTCTTGTGGACCTCTGACCTTGAATAATAATTTCCTTTTGTTCGCATAATTGTGCTGCGATCAGTTATAACCCAGCAGCTGCATGGAGAGTGAATTTTGCAATTTCCGACACGAACAGTTTTCTTAAGCAGCGCATCGATGTTGTTTTACTTTCAATTTAGCTTATGATAGTTCATGGAATGATAAAATATACTTATTGCAATCAGTGCATGATTCATAAATGATGTTGTGAGCGGATGAAGCGATTTAAGGACAGTCCGGAGTCAACAGATGGAGGATCATGTTCGGAATTGCTCAGTCAAGACAATACTCATATTGCACAAGTTAGTGAAATTTTGCGTTCTACTATGCTCAAACTATGCACATCTTTTACCAGAAAGACAAGCTATGAATGGCTAATACTACCTCGAATATATGAAACACCTAAAAAATGTCGTCGTGAGAGAAGGGAAGACACAGATATGGAAAAACTTCCACCACCTTGACAGTGCACCAGTTTCCGCATCGCTGCAAATTCACGATTTATTGGCCAACATGAAAACTGTTTCTTTAACCATCTTACTCACCTGATTTGACTCCGAAACTCAAATTCACTTTGAACGATTTATGACGAGTGTGACGGGAAAGAAAAATTCGCACATGGAAGCCCACGTGATCATACCGAGAGATTCCATAAGTCCCAACAGCGTTGTGAGAAGCCTATTCAGAGATCGAGAATATTGTGTTTCTTGGTTGTCACGGGTCTATTCATAAATATTGTTTAAAAAATTCATAACCTTTTGAACGGACATCGAACATACATGCTTTTCTAGTTCTAAACTATTGTTAAATAAATTTAATTGAAGACAGGATTACACTATAGAGATCCTGTAATACTTACGGTATTGAAGAAAGCTCAGAAGAACCCGGCCAAATTAGCCCTCATGTAGAAAAAAATGATCGCAGAGCGACAAACCAAACAAGTCGTTTAAAAAAATCTTATACATAGAAGTATCATGCCGTTTACGAAGTTTTTAATGGCCTTTTTAAAACAAATAGCAAACAAACGTTCTTTGAGGACCTCGATAGAGAATATAATCTCCTACATTATTCCAATCCTAATATTCACCGTGGCGACGCATTGTCTCCCTTTTTTTAGCCTCACATTGCACCCGAACGTTCCACAAATGTCATCCACTTCTGACCTGTGACACAGAATCCGTGTTGACGAATTCGAAGAATCGAATAACCATTAGCAGCCAATCTATAAAACAAGGATTGAAAGAAAAATTTAAAATTACATCCAAAAAAGCCTACGTTAATAAGAACACGATAATCGATTCTTAAGCATATCCAAATTTTTCAGCTAATGAATTGTGGTGTCACATTAAACTGACCATCGAGTCGAAGTTTTCGAAACAATCATTGACGGGCCGAGAGCAGATGCAACAGAACGATTAGGAACTGTTCTACCCACACAAGATTTTAAAAAATTTCGCCAGACCATTCGCAGACGGAGTAATGACGGACCGTATACCTGGCTAATCGTTTCCTAATGACTTTATATTTCATCACAATCACCACCTGAGAGAGAAGAGGTCTCTTATGGCAAGAATTCAGGCAAACACGTTTCACGAATGCACAATAAAATCGCGACACTTAACTCTCTTCGCCATTCTGTATTTATTGCTTTCCTGTTCGCATTTCTTATTCATTTTTAAGTATTGAATAAACTCGCGCAGCGAAAAAAATCAAGGTTATTTGATCTTCCAATAATGATAATAGTAAAAGAACAAACAAGTGACTGGGAACACTTGATCTAATTCTAAGAAATATCAAGGTTGTCTAGATCATTTCATATTCATATTTATTTACGGTATACTCATGCCGATACCTGAAGAGTAAAACAAAATGATTGGTTATTCATGGGAAGAAGTCTGGGTTGCACTCCAACCCCCTTCCCTTTAGCTTCTTCAACTTAACAAGATATAATAATTGATGCGACAGAGATATAAGAACGAGTTCACTCTTTTCAATGGTGCAGTCGAAAACGTGTACTCTCCATGAACATATTAATTAAATGCTGCTTGTGTCGAAGAAGCGGTTCAGAGAGTGTGGGAAAACTCCCTCTTGAATTTAGATTGCGTTAGGTAGGCAAAAACAGGTTCAAATATTCACAGTACAAACTGGACACATGTAACTAAAATACTTAATATTAGGACGTCTCTTGTTTTTTACCGAAAGGTTTGTCTCTGAATGACTCCAACCGGGATCGTATTTCTATTGCAATATGTCTGAAATTCGTTACTTACATAAATAATAAAAATAGGAATCTACGTAACATTCAATTTTAAAATTTCTTCTGTTATAGAATTTATTACTGTGGGTGAATTAACAATTTTTACTATCACTACTATTATAAAGGAGGTGTTTGTATGTGTCTTTATCCAGTGCCCTGAAGAATCTATGGTACTTACAATAATGAGATTTGGCACAAAGATAGACCGAATTTTTTACGATTTTTGGGTCGCGGGAATTTTAAAATTCAATCTAGAACATTTTAAAATTATTTTAATGGAATTTAATCATTATTGTTTTCCTTTGAATGGCAACAGAATAAAGATATGACAGATTCTAAATTTACTTTTTCCGTGTTTCCGTTTGATTTTCCGAGCAACGCTTTCAGCCGAAGAACAAAACAAATAAAACGTTTTAACTGCGAGTTATAGAGTTCTTTTTTTTCTACCGCTGCATTTGTTTGTTTTCCTTCTTACACGGTAAAAATATGCACTTTCCGAAGTTGAGAGACGTTGACCATTAAGATCACTAATCCATTCCAGGTTACGAAAATGGTCCAAAGTTTAGATTTGGGTTTTATGGCGCAAGGGTCAGACAGTAATGCTGCGCCAATCACAAGACAGACAATGTCAAGTAATCCTAGAGGATTAGGAAAAGTTGAGTTTCATTTAAGGTATCTAAACACGTTTTTGACCAAAAATTCAAAAAAGTTTTCGATCTTATTTGACAGAGTATTTATTTGACTTTCCAATATATATTTGATTTTTTCCTCTAAGTTAATGAGTTGCAGAGACACTAAGATTTTAATCAATGTGGGAAAACCGGAAGTAGGTATGGAAACACCAGAAATGGCCGTTAAAAGACCAAAAACCTGTCAAAATATAAATTTTAAACTTACATTTTATTTTGCAAGTATAATTTTAGAAAGGTTTCTCAAATGTTTAAATGGTTTCTCTTTTGCAAATATTGCGAACATTTTCAAAGAGAAGGGAAGAACAAAATTGTTTACACAAAAAGTAAAAGCAAGAGAGCAAACGATACACTTAAGACTATTTTTTACTCTAAATTCATTTTTATGCATTATTTCCTCATTTCAAATGTTACAACACAAAAAGTTAATGATGGATTCTTGTAAAACTTGGACAACTTGTTGTTTATAATGTTGTCTTTGGAATGAAATAAATTAATTATGCTGAGTTGAAAAGTTTTTAAATTATGTCTATTTATTTAAGAAATACGACTAAAACTATCAAAAATCTCGTATTCATTTTTCGATCCTTTGCAAAAATTTTGTTTATTAAAATATACTTTTGATTCAGTTCATTCCACAGAAAAATGCATGTAATTTATTTTGGTAGCATCATTTTTTAAATTGGTTCAATAGATTTTCATTTATCACATTTGAAGTTTTTTGACAAATTTCTTTAAATTTGTATATAATTATAATTTTTACAAAATTATTTATATACTTTTTAAATATTCATAGCCCAATGCTATTGTTTAATAATACTAAACATAAAAATATCATAAAATATTTATATACCACATTTAAAAAAAAAAGGTTCTTGAACGTGTTCGGATACCTTAATACATATGCTTGAAGAAATGAAATTTTACACCAACAAACACGATATCGCGAATGAAATCATTACCAAGGGTCTATCGCTATATCCGAACGACTGCTTTAAGCACTAAGCTTTACAAAGTTAAACACAAGGCTGGGTTAGATTCAAGCGAAACTTACAATATAATGGATAGCGATGTATTACGTACTGAAATAAAAGGCGATAGGTCAAGGAAATAAAGGAATTTCAAATTAAAGGAACGTGTAGAACAAATGAGAACTCTCAAGGTTCGTCCAAAAATTCCTCCCAAAGATCTCCCTCGATCTTGTTATACCTCACAATGCTGACCATAAGCAAAGTTTGGAGCAAAATGATATTCTGAAATAAAAGAACGTAGGCCACGTTAAAAGAATTAATGACGTTACCAGGCCTAGATAATCGACTTTCCAATGAAATAGACTGAGTATGTGCGTTCAGTTACATGCTATTTCCTCCAGTCGTTCGGTTTGAAGATCTGTCACGTGATTGTGGGGAAAAGCATGAATCTTCGTTGCGACAAATTATTGATTGATTAAAATGATTAATACAGTGCGTTCAAAAACACTTCTTCTGAGTTTTGATAACCAATCGGCCTGGGTCGATTCATAAAGCCCACGTGTCTTACTCTTCTGATATCATAAGAAAGTGACTCCGTCCAAATGCTGTCCATTTCAAAAGAAGGTGGATTGTCTAGATTTTATGGTGGATTTGAAATCTGAGATAAAATTTTTTAGATTTCTTGGACTGAGGAGAACACAGTACCATAGTCAATTGGCAGCATAAATTTATCACCAAGGGAGAATTTTTTCCCCAGTTTGACGATCGTTCAAATCCAATATGGCTAAGTAAGGGTTACCCCAGCCTTTGGCATCCTTTACCTAGGCGACAGAACAATTTCTTTTGGGAACCAAGTGCGTGCCGGGTACCAGGACCAAGATTTGAATCATGTCGTATTCATCCTTTAAATTAAATTTATTGATGTATACTTTTTATTTATTTCAATTAATAAGTATTTATTGTAAATTCCAAATTGGCTCAAGGCAGCAGCCTTATCAGTCAATTTATAATGACGGCACTGTTGCAGACGATTACAGAAATGCCTACTCTAATCATCGTGTAAGTCTCATTAACTCTTATTACTTTCGACAAAATTTTTAAATTTGCATCGCTACATTAAGTGATAAATATTTTTGTTTCTGCATTCTATTGAACTGTTTCAGTTCTTTTTGTACTTGATATTAGCTGCCCTATAATTTTATTCCCATTAGAATGATCAATGGAATTGCAGCCAGGATTGAAATATTAGAGCCTCCAGATCTGATCAAGATAGGATTAATTTTTCCCAACTGTCGCGGTCCACCATATATTTATTGATAAGCGATAAAACTAATAAGTGTGCTACATAATGAAATAAATGTACTTAAAATAAAAAATTCAAAAAGCAACAAAATTCAAAATCAAATATACACTTAAAATGGAATCATGGAAGAGGGCAGACGAAAATTGGCATATTGTGTACTAATTTTTATAACGTATTGGTGATTACAAGTCATCCGTTGTAAAATAAAGTAGTTAATAGAGTGAAAATTGCTATTTTTTTAGTTAAATTTCCCAATTACATTTAACCCTATTAAGGTGGTTAATCTTCGCGTCGAAAACCATCTTGTAGTGGCGAGTCTCTAATGCAAAAACCTGTTCCAAAATGTCCTCAGTTCCAGGCAAGGAGCAATTTGTTTTTCCTACTTGGATTTTCTCTTCCCCTTGAAGCAATAGGGCTGTTTTTTCTCGACGAGATATCTCGTCGAAACCACTTGAAGGGTTAAAGAACAAATAATACGTACCACGGAAATAAGTAATTTTCTTCCAACGAAACGCTTTAACTTGGTTTTAAAAAGTTGAATTTAATAAAAATGCATTACAAATTTTTTTTTTAATTTTAACTTAGGTGGTCAGCTAAAAATATTTACACTGGTGGTCCACGATCAATTTCTTGCTAAGGTTTGTACCAGAGGCTACACATGCAGGACGTTACACTGACATTTTTATTTTATTCCTCCACACAGCTACACAATCTGCCGTTGGTCCCGGTAAAAAAAAAAAGCTTAAGATAGCAAAGGATTAACAAATCCGACGGTCTACAGCAGAGTCCCAAAACTTGTTTGTCCCGTAGACCACGTGCCGGGTTTTTCTGTTACGGTTAGACCTCCCGCTTTACTAATACTTTTTTTTTCCAAATTCAGCAACTTTAAATGAGTTTTTGAAGCTGACACAGAGCTACTTACTGTGATAGGGTTTACTGTAGAGTGGAAAATTTTAAAATTAAAATATATGTTAAGTTTTATTGGAAAACATTTAATTAAAACGACACAAAATGCATATCTAGTTAAATTTTTTTTACATAAAATAAATACACAACAAAATCACTGCTTTAAATGGGGGGGGGGGATGAGCCTGATACTTAGACAGCAAAATTTCAATATTTGGCTTCAATTTGGTCATGTTTAACCTTAAATCTCCTCGGCGAGTGATTTCCAATCTGTTTTTTTTTGTTTTTTGTTAGGAGATTGGCAACCGCGCTGAACTTCCTTTCCACGAGATATGAAGATGGAAAAGCTATCAAAAACTTTCTCGCGATAGTCCATAATGCAGGATGTGTAACAGGTATGTGTCTCTGAAGCCAGAATTGCTGATATCCCTTTCTAAACTGCACCTTAAGTTCTTCGTAGGTGATTATTCCGATCAGTTCTTGTAACATGAGATCCGTTTCTTCAATGTCAACGTATGGTTTGGTAATCCACTGTGGTATTACCATAGTATTTCCTAGATAACTATTTATATTTTTGAAAATATTTGGTAACCATTTTTCTTCTCAAAATAAGGAATACAAATGAACTAGTAGTGCGCGAATAGTTTCTATTCGATACAAAAGTATACGATACTTCAAATATCCAAAGTACTCGATTACCTTGAACAAAATGTATTCGTTACAAAAGTAATCACAAACACATGTTCATGGCTGGTTCAACGTGTTTCTGATTACTTTTGAATCCATATACTTTTGCGTCTACGAAACCAAAAATATTATGTGGTAGAGAAAGTGCTTATATCCCATCCGCCTATGTGCCTGCCTTACGCACCTGTTGTTGCACACACGAGAAAAACTTAGTATCTGTTATTCTTACACCGCAAAGTGTGCGTTCATGCTTACTTTTGTCAGAGAGAAAGAGTGGAGACAAAATCAATCTGCGGTGGCTGACTGAATTACTAAGATGTTTTCGATATTGAACATAAATATCTTATTTATTTCTATTCACGATTAGTTTACTCACTCACTCATTGGTATGCGATGCAAGCTCACATATTACACAGCAAAGTAGTGAGAGGAAGAAAGTAATCATGAATACAAATGTATCGGATATTGGTTAAATAACAAATCTGGCTAATTCCGATTGAAATAAGTGAGATGTAGTTGCAGTTTGAATAACAACGTTATTTGAGGGGGATTAGCGAGCGTTTATTCATTTGAAGAACAGAGGGGTCATATGTTCCTTTCCAAGTAGTTAAAGTGCTAAATAAGGTAACTTTATTTCCTGAAACCAACAGGCACCCTGTGTTGTCTAAAGCTAATTAATGCTTATCAAGAGGGCTTCAACAGTAATTTATCGGCTGCCCCATCAGCAGTTATTTTCAATACATATCGCATAACAGAGTTTATAAGTGCGCCGTAAGTTCAGTAGGCACAAAACTGTTCAAACATACACTCATTGCCATAAAAATTTGCGCACAAGAAATAATTGTGGGATCGTAACGAAACTTGGCATGAAGGTACATGTCGGCCAGATATGCAAATGATTAGAAATGCAGCGTGATTGCGCATTGCGTAATGCCACTAGAGGGCGTTGAACTTCGTTCTCCTTGGAATACAAAACAGGTAAGCAGAGCTTGTTTGAGTGTACTTAATCTTTTGCAAAGGAAACGTTGAGGTAGACATGCCGTTACGCCGCCATCGAAGACAATATGAGCAGCTGTCAGAGTTCGAGAGGGGAAGAATCATCGGGATGATGAAAGCTAGGTGGTCAGCTCGACGAGTAGCTCGTCAAGTAGGCCGTTCTGATTTTACTGTGAGGAGGTATTGGGACCAGTGGACAGAAGAGACGTCATTTACACGGCTACCAGGCTCAGGACGCCCTCGACAGACCAGTCGTCGAGAAGACCGTCACATCATACGAAACGCACGCGTAGAGCTAACTGCCTCATTGGCCGCTATCCAGACACAGGCAGCACCTTAACTACGGGCCCCTGTGTCTTCCCGAACCATCGCAAGGCGCCTGGCTGAATGACATCAGGTATCGAGGCGACCATTACGTGTGCTGCCAATGACACCCACCCACCGACGTCTCCGTTTGGAGTGGTGTCGCGCACTTAGGGATTGGACTGCAACGGAATGGAACCAGGTCGTCTTCAGCGACGAATCTAGATTCAATTTGAGCAGTGATGACAATCGTGTTCGTGTGTGGAGGCCCAGTGGTGAACGCCTCAATCCTGCCTTCGCTTTACAGCGACACACCTCTCCCACAGCTGGTGTGGGGTGCCATTGCTTACGATACACGGTCACCCCTAATATTGATCCATGGCTCAATGACATCCCAGCTGTACGTCCATGACATCCTTCCTTTTTTTTCATTCTCGCAAAAAAGGATAGTAAGGAGGATAAAGCGAAATTGAACCATACTTTCATTCAATTAATTCACAATTTTATTTTTATAGCGCAGATAAAGATAAGTAAAAAGTATACAAAGCAACAAGTATACAAATTAATAAATATTACATAGTTGCAAAACGTAGATTAAATTGAAAGCATTTCAAACGTTCTCATAGATGTAGCTAGGGGGGTAGACGGGGCATGTGCCCGGGTACCGGATTGCGAAGGGGTGCCAAGCAAGGAGAGTATTTTTTTACAAGTATATATTTACGCATGATAAAAAATTAAGAGGAAAACTTATTAGTTGACTACTAAAGCCAAAAACTATAAAAGGAGCTAAAAGCAGAATGTGTGAAGTGATGCGTGAGTTTGATCTGAGTAAAGTAGGGGATGTAACGTCGTAGCGCCCTAGTATTTAGGATAACGGGCTCGTGTCTTGGAAGTTTCCTGTCTCCCGAGAGGCCTTGATGCGCCGGCAAATGAAACTGAACTCGGTTAGCTTGTAAAGTGTCCAGTTGAGACGTTAGTTTTGCTGTCCTAATATTTGTCAATGAAATATCTTGGAATTAATTTTTTATTTTATATTATACTAAAAATGAAATTGCTGTAAATTAATCTACACTGACGAGCCAAAATATTAAGACCATGCCCACATTTTTCAATGAACTCGTCTGGATGACGTGGAGGACACGTGTTTAAGTGAGAATGGTATTTAACTGCTGCTGGGGAAGGTAAGTAATCATTCTTGCACTTACTTTTGCGAGAGATGGGAAAGTCTTCTGATCAAGCGAATTTGTAAGAGTGCAGGTCGTAATGGCCCGAAGACTCGGAACGAGTATCACCGAAACTGCACGACTGGTAGGTTGTTCACGATCTGCCGTTGTTAGTATTCATGCAAAGTGGATAAATGACGGTGACACCAGCAGTAGACGCCAAGGTATTGGTCGTCCACGCGTCATCAAAGAAAAAGGACGTCGGAGACTGTCCTTACATGCAGGTTAAAAAAAGATACATTGTATTTTTGCCACGAATTAAAAAAAAAATTGAATATTGGACTTTATTCAATGTTTTCTTTAAGAATGGAGTCCTTATGATTCTGAGCAAGCAATAGGATTCTGAAAAATTCTTGTACAGAACTATCCGAGTGTGTAAAATAATATGTACTTCTACAAAGAACAAAGTAGTTCTGTGCAGGACAACAGGAGCATTAACTCTAAAATGAACAAGTAGTTTGGTTATTTTTATGGTCCAAGAGCCCGATATGACCAAGCAGAGTCAAACAGTGCACAAATTTATAAATCAGTACTTTTTAAGGAAAAGTATAAATTTCCTAACTTTATATGAAACTGTTGAAAGTTGAAAATCCAAACTAGAATTAAGTCAAACTGTAAAATCTAACTACAGTAAAAAAATCAATGTCAGTGATGAATACAAATGAGTTTTGTGATAGGTAAATAAGCAGTTTAGAAAAAAGCAAGGTTTCTACACAAAGCTAAAAAATGAGAGGATTATGATGCTCTGTCAATTTATCCATAAGTAACTACAGTATAGTATACACCCGCCATTTTGACACCGACAAGGCAATATTCACCAAGACAAGGACCATATTTGGCCAAGCTGCGCCCTACAAAAGGCAGACAAGGTTAAATAACGTTTCAGTAGGTAAACCCACTGATCCACGGAGGCCCTCACCTGACCTTGATATTAATAAAATTAAACGCAACTTTGCATTCGACATATTAGCTATTCCAGAAAAAACATACATGAAAAGTAACAAACCTATTCTTTGTCCCACGTGATATTATGCAAGAAACCAAAAAGATATGCTCCGAAACCAGACATGGAGACACCTACGTGTCATCCTTGGTTGCATGACTATCAACAGAAACAAAACACTCCCGACTAAAACCATACCCTTCAATCAATTAACTTCCATACAAATACCATTTCATAGGGCCACGGGGGAAGGGGTACAAGTGAAGCAAAAGTAATAACCATTTCATTCGTGCTTTATCTAAAAGGGTTCGAAGACACCGATCTGAATTGAAGAGACAACAATTAACCGACACCGTAAATCATCGCAGGAACATGAAAAAAAAAAAAAAAAAAAACTCCAACCAAATGGAAGAGTACTAGACCTTCTCCCTCCAGACGAAAATAAAATTGAAAAGGAAGCTCCAGAAGATTAATGATGTTGTGAGAGATAGTGAAACGAATTCGAGCAGCCGCTAACTTGTAGCCAAGTTGTGCAAAAAAGCAATTTGAGGCAGCGGGCGCATCGTTGAAAAGGGGCGCGCGACCTGATGCTTTCATTAGAAGTGGATGTAACTATTTGGCCGCCAAAACAAGCATTGAAAATATCAAACTGGGCATTTAATGGGGTTAACAGTGTGTTAACTATCGAGAGTGTATAATTTGCTCATTAGGTGTAGAGGCAGTACGTGATGGGCAGCAGCCGCTTATTGATGATGCACGAGACACAGAGGGCTGTGATAAATGATTCGTCAGCCGGAACACCTTGTGCCAAAATAGAAAGATTGGAGACAATATACCTTACCTGATAAACATTGTTGCAGTTTCTTCCACAGCCAAGGGCAGACACAGCCACTGTTTTCGTAAAGGAGGCGCGCGGCTAGTTTTTTTAGTTTGTTCCTATTTCATTTATTATGATCAAATGCGTGGATCTCTGATCTTGGGAGCTCTTAACTGAATTCAATTTGCGTAACTCGTTGCAGTACTCAAATTCAAGGGATCGACCGGTCTGGTGGTCAAAGTCTTAGTGTCTTGATAGGAAGGTTCCTGGTTCGAATCCGGGTCAGTGCATGGATGTTTGTAAGCGTATGGTATAGAGGCGGCTGGTGCACCTTAAATCTGTCGTGGCTGAATGTCCTCACGTTGGGTTGGAGTGGAATTTTGGAGAGTGGGGTGCCAGCTCAGGTGTTGCCTCGTCATCTGACCGTGGTTCAAAATTACGTGGTGTTGTTCTCGGATCTTTGCCTTAGTGACATTTGTCAATAGCCCGTTGTGTTGCCCTAGTGCGACGTTAATTAAAATTTACCACTGAAATTCAGGGGTTAAGGATCAGCAGATACGATTTATAAATTGGACTTTTGAGATCAATTTAGATAATCATGGTTCGAAGGTTTTCCCGGACTGTCAGTAATGAAATCAGGCGCAGGCCTCTCCTGGTGATCCCCTACTTGTCTGGAAAGATCTGAATCCTTTGGTCGTCTTGCAATTTTTGAAGGTACATGAACACACGGACTTGGTCTGGCATCAGACACCATCTAGACTCCAAATAGGATAAGAAACAGCAACAAATGGGGCTTCGTTCACATGTGAAGCAAACAGTGGTTATCGTCTTTCGTAATTCTTTAACGGGTTGGGTTCGTCACTGTGGTCATATTGTTTTGTACAAGACGGTAAATTAGGCCGGGACCTACGGGGTAAAGTGGATACTAAACTTTTTTGAACATCCATACCTAGAAAAGGATTTGAACCGAAAGGTCAGAACGCTGACCAATCAGCTACCACAGGTCCTTAACGGTACACGTGTAAATATGGAAAAATCGTATCTTTGAAATCGCAATGTGCCCATATTCATGGACAATGTTGGTTTGTATGCCACTCTGTAGCTGTTTCTCTACGAGATTAATTTTTTCTACGAGAATTAGAACAGCAAGACTGACTAGGGCTTAAGATGAGTCCAGAACCACTACAAACATCAATGCCTGGGCCAATATGATTTTAATATAACTCTCTGTTAGTCGCACTGGTCAGGACATGTGTAAATGGTGACGGCTTCAATGTTACGTTTTAAAATAAATTAAAAAACGCATCATTTATAAAATTCAACTGTACATTTTCTCCTGATTTTTAGTACGTCTAAAATGTACTGCAGATTTTAGACAAATTCATAATCAATGCGTGTATAGCTAAGAAAGAAAACGTCGAACACCCAATAGACATTGACCGTCTAATGACATAGACGGAGCACATGCGCGTAGTTTCATGTTATTGCTGTCGATCGCTCGGTTTGCATATCTGTCTCATCTTCATAAGAAAAACATGAATCCCGATGTGAAACAAATTGCTGATTGGTTAAAGTGATTATTCTGCGCGATTAAAATCTCTTGTGTTGCGTTTAGACAGGAAATCGGTCCAGGTCGATTCGTAAACCCATATGACAACTTTATGAGATCTCACGACAGCGACCCCGTCCATCTTTGGTCTGTTTCAAAAGAAGATCGAAGCTCACAGATGTATTGCGATTTCTATGAACAGCAACAAGTGGATAGTTAGTTAAATTCACAATCGATGAAACCATGGAACGTAGTCTATGTTGCACTTCAAAATTCAAAACAATAATTTTTATATTACTTCCAAAAAATAAATTTATTTCTGAAAATCATAACAAAAAATACTGTGTGTAGATTAACATATAGTAGCAGCTTTAGTATAGGGTTTTCATAAATTTCGCCGCTTTAAATATTAATGCAGAATCTTAGTAAGAAATTAATCAAAAAAAAAGTACGAAAATGAATGATAGAGTATTTTAACTTGCAAATTCAATCCAAAATATAGCAAACCAGTTATTTTAAGAAATCTATAATAGACGATGAAAAAGAAAACGTCCGAAAAGACTGAAAGAGCATCAAACCTCAAACCAAGAAGACGAATCACAAGCTCATCAAATAGCTATTCTCTGCCCGTTTCCACTAAATCCAATAAGCCCCGCTCCTAATTTAGAGCCCGATCTTTCAATAAAGAAAGCATTCGTCTAAAATAGATGGATTATATTTAGATAAAAAAGTTACAGTAAGGGGGAAACAATAAAAAGTGAGGAAAATTTGAGGATGTTTTTCTCGATGCGCTATTTAATTTATAAAGGATCTTCGGAAGGGAGCCGGTAGCTGAGATAAAATAATAGTGCTACCCTAATCTATCTCTGCTCTGTCTAATTTTGTCAGAGAACATGCCACAGTCGTCCACAGAGGAGGTGAGATTCTGATTTATGCCACCAACCGACGAGAATGCAGGGACCATGCACAAAATAACGCTCGAAACTTTGAAATCACTAGATAGCTCAACACACCGATAGCAAGACTCGACTCTCATCTGAAGTTTGCTTTGTCGCCCTATGGTAATTTTTTTTTGTTATACCACGGTTAAAGAGACCGGTATATGAGGCCTAATTAAGGCTCCTAACAACTACGAACATCCATGTCGGGATTCGAACCAAGAGCCTGTTGCACTAACAGCCTGCACTCGTCAGAGATTGGTCGGATTCGAGATGTGGGATCACGCAGGGCTCACGCATGGAGGTTGGTTAGTTTGGGGTAAAATAGCGCAAAGGCGGCCATATTTGGCTAAGTTATGCCAAACACAAGTCAACGTTAAACAAATAGACATACACAGTAAAGGAATGTTTTGCTGACACAGAAGACAGAAATACAACCGAGGAATCGAAAGTGAACTACTTACTGATCGTAGGTTGGGGGTGACCTCACTGAGCCAGGTCAACCACTCTCATATGGAGGTAATTGGTAAGTTTTAGTTAACGTCGTACACATTTACATAAAGTGAATAGTAAAATTTTGGTCATATGAGGAAAATAAATGTTACTTTTTGAATGGATTTAAATATTAACAAGACAAATCCATTTATATATTTAAATAATAGTAATTTGTTAATTAACGTCGTACTAGAGCAACACAACGGGCTATTAACGACGGTCCGGATCAGTCCCTTAAGGGAAAGATCCGAGGACAACACCACGTAATTCTGAACCACGGTCAGATGACGAGGCAATACCTGAGCTGGCACCCCACTCTCCAAAATTTCACACCAGCCCAACGTGAGGACATTCGGTCACGACATATTTAAGGTGCACCAGCCACCTCTACACCATCATATGCTTACAAACATCCATGCACTGTTCGGTTTCGAACCAGGAACCTTTCGATCCAGAGGCTAACACCTTAATCCCCAGACCGATTGGTCGGCCCCATACGAAGGAGGGACGTGGCCAGCACCAAGGTACAAGGACAAAAAGGTGTCTGGAAAGGTGGAAAGCTTCGCACTGCAACATGCAAACCAATACCAAAAAGTTAAATTTTCATGCCATTGATAATAAAGCTGAGCAAAACGTAGATACAGAAATGGGGGGAAATTTGCAAATTAAAATATTGGTATTTCACGAGGAGCCAGTTATTGAAACCTAGTATCACGATCGTCTTTTGAACAGGCATTAGGGACTGCAGTGAAGATGAGGCAAGTCTTGGGCCACTGGTATAAGAAGGTAAAAATAGAAGAAATATTCCGAGTCACTCCAACGTCAACATAACGGACTTGCATATGCGGTTTCTGAGGTACGGGTCACACACAAAGATACAAATAATAAGAGAGCAGAAATCGACACACTTTAACCTCCGATTTGAGGTGACATGTTATCAATAGGGTTGAAATACTTACTATCAACAAATCAAACAAACGACCTATAAAAAAGCATTATAATATTATCTTATTTCTGTGTGAGCACTGAAGAGATGTGAAGTAAAATTTTGTGAAGAGATGTGAAGTAGATGTGAAGTCGTTAATAGAGATGTGAAGTGCTACGGCATATGTGTAGAGATTTGACTTGGGTTGTTGCTGTATTTATGTTTTGCAACACGAGGGCTAATTAGATTTAAATGTGTAGCGAAACGTAAAAGGTTGCAATTAATTTTACATTTACTCCATAATGAATGGATTTTGACAGTTGCGATATTCCACTTACATCTTATGTAGTTGCGGATCACCAAGCTTAACACGAAGAAATAATTTATTTTAAGAAATTATCAACACAAAAATCGGATAAAGCTCCTAAGGAAATTTTAGTCACATCTTTAAATATAACCTCAAAAATAAATTTTAAAAATTCAGTAGTGAAATCTCAATTGCACATTTGGTTTTATGAAGACGTTTTATATCTTTTACCAAACGTTGCGAGCAGCGTCTTTTCACCTTTTGCAAATAAACACAAAACACCATTAAAATCTCATTACGAGGAAGACGAAATATGAGTCACTCAAAAGAGTTCCCCCGGAGAAAAAATAAATGTCCCCAATGAAACAATGGGTGCATCCGCAAATACTTCCATAGAGTGGGAAGACAAATGGGAATCGGGGAGTGGAGGTCCTACTGTGACAGAATTCTTCGCGGTTTTTACTCTAAACTTCTTGAATTTCACATGATTTATGTCGAGGAATATCATCAATAACTAAGAACTGGTGCCACACTTGGTTGGATGCAATTTATGGCTAAAGGGCCATATTTGGCAAAGCTGCAGCAAACACAAGACAACAACGTCAAGTAAATGACTTACACACACACGTGGAAAGTTCCACTGACACCGAAAAGGGAAATACACCCAAGGTCAGTTACGGGAATCGAAATTGCACCGCTACAACTCGCAGGTATCTCACGCAGTGACCATACGGTGCCCAGGTGTCACACCTGGTAAAGTAGATTAAATACAAAGGTACAGTGAAGACCAAAGGAAAAGTTCAAATTGACATTCCCTGGATATAAAGTTAGAAGATTTAAAAAAAAGTTTCGTTTCGAAATGTGCTTGGTTTTGAAAATGTCAAGGTAGGTACAAGCTGAATTAACGTCGCACTGGAACAACACAACGGGCTATTGACGGCGGTCCAGGATCCAAGGGAACCTAGGACAACTCGTGATTTAGAACCCGGTCAGATGACGAGATCGCACCTGACCAACAACTCCCAATCCACAAATTTCCACACCACGACAATGTGAGAACATTTGAGGCCACTTCAGAATTAGCGTGAATCAGCCCCCGCATATACGACGATCTTTGATTGAATCTAGTTTCAAACTAGCAGCCCTACTGTTGCTTGGAAAAATGTCTTTAAAAAAAACAGGAAATTTAAAGTTACCGAGAAAGATGGAAGAGGGGAAAAAGACGTGTCAATAGTTCAATATTTGGAAGTAAGCCCAGGATTTTAATGCTTTCCAAACCAAAATCCTTGTTTGGCCAAATCTGACTCACAGTTTGTAAATAAATCACAGCTTTAGAAAGACCAAAAAAGTGGTTTGTTTTATAAGAATGAATGTAAAAATACTAACACATTTAAAAGGCATTCTTTAAAAGCTATTGTGGGTTTTATAGTGAATTAGATGGTTGGTTTGGGGTGCATATTTGACCATACTGCTGCAGACTCAAGAAATAGAATTTCAAGCAATAGGCACACACAATAAAAGTTTTACTGACACAGAAAAAATACATCCAGAGAAGACAAAGTAAATCAGAAAAAATAATTCATTCATTCATTTCCCCAGAAAACAGAAGCAGAAAATAAAACATTACGATTTCTCTTATTTGTCTAAATTTCAGCATTTAACAGACACATTACAGTCAATGGGAAAGAGGGTGCATTTTTAGAGCATGGGGAAAAAAGAAAGCAATAGTCTATCTTATTCTATTCTAGACTAAGAGTCGTGGTGAAAGTTTTAAAGTTCAAGAACAAAAGAAATAGTCAGACGGTTCAAAATTTCGAGTAAAGAATTAAGTCGTTTATACTAAACTGGAAAATAATATTCTAACTAAATAACAAAAGACAAAATTTCGAGAAAAATGGTCAGAGAGCAACGCCAATTTTATACAAAAGTATTTTTAAAAGGCAACCAAAAAAAAAAATCGCAATATAGTTTACCCAGACACAAAAAATCTCAACATCGAGTTATACACTTAAATTTCCTAACTTTCAAAGTAAAAGTTTTACTTCTCAATTCACTCTCAACAAACTGGCGAGTGTAACAAATGAAAAACGGAAAATAAAAAACGTGGCCTGGATATACATTTGGTCTAACAAAGAATCGAATACCGTTACACTCGATAACTGCAGAACAAGAGAACAGACAAGAAAGCAGGAGCGGAATCTTAAAATGAGGGGTTTTTTTAGGGGATAGTTGTCAAAAACGAATGATAAATGAGTTTTAAATAGCCATCATTACAAAAAAAAATACCACCAGGGATTGTCTGGGGAAGGGCCCAAACCGAGGTATCTATCCTTCGAATTCTTTGCTCTGTAAAACTTCTCAAACGCAAAAGCCAAACAATCACTTAATAATGGTACAAGCTAACCGCAGTGAAAAAAGGGCGTGAATTAGAAGCATTATATAAAGGAAAGTAAAAAATCCAGTGTTCATCGGAGCAAGACGAGTTAGCTACTGATAGCTACTAGGGAGAATAGGAAGAAGGGGACGGCTTTTGAGATGTGCACTTTAAAATCAAATGATATATCGGTTTCTGTAGGGGTTTACTGTACAATTTTGGTTGATTCAGTCTGGTGACTTTTAGCGAAAGAGAGTATATAT
The DNA here is from genome assembly GCA_947359465.1 of Metellina segmentata. NCBI lineage: Eukaryota > Metazoa > Arthropoda > Arachnida > Araneae > Tetragnathidae > Metellina > Metellina segmentata. The sequence goes on along the minus strand of OX375878.1, from coordinate 83,702,612 downwards.
ACTCCGCACAAGAAACTTAACGAAATAAAGAGCTTTTATTCCAAAGCAGATCAATCTAACCTTAAAGAAATTGCAGGAAACACAATTGATCTTTCTATCTGATTAATTTTGACTGATACTGCTGTTTTATCAATGCAATGAGGGGATTTTACTAAATTTTATTCTCGTATAAGCCACGTAGTGGGGATATTTTATATCTTTTAAAGAGTGGATTTTTCTGATTTTGAATGAAAGCTCTTCAATTCTATTCTGACTAAAAAATTCTATCCGACTCTCCAATCCTATTTTGTATAACGAATTCAAGCCGTTGGATGAATCTTGCAATATTCTTTAATGAGTGTATCAGGAGTGTTACATTGTCAACAAGAACACGTTGCTTCGTTATTCATTATCTTGGTCGTGAAGAACACCCAGGAGATTTTCCAGTGATATATGACTCAGCTAAGATTTTCTAACCAAAAGTGGGAAAATGAAGTTTAAAAAAATAATCTCTTAAAAATTATCAAACAATTAAAATTCAATTCCTTCAAATACACTCATTGCCATAAAAATTTGCGCACCAAGGTTGTGGGATCGTAACGAATAATTGTGGGATCGTAACGAAACTTGGCATGAAGGTACATGTCGGCCAGATTTGCAAATGATAAGAAATGCAACGTGATTGCGCATTGCGTAATGCCACCAGAGGGCGTCTCTTTGGAGTATAAAACAGGTAAGCAGAGCTTGTTTGAGTGTACTTAATATTTTGCAAAGGAAACGCTGAGGTAGACATGCCGTTACGCCGCAATCGAAGACAATATGAGCAGCTGTCAGAGTTCGAGAGGGGAAGAATCATCGGGATGATGGAAGCTGGGTCAGCTCGGCGAGTAGCTCGTCAAGTAGGCCGTTCTGATTTTACTGTACGGAGGTGTTGGGACCAGTGGACAGCAGAGACGTCATTTACACGGCGACCAGGCTCAGGACGCCCTCGACAGATCAGTCGTCGAGAAGACTGTCACATCATACGAAACGCACGCGTAGGGCCAACTGCCTCATTGGCCGCTATCCAGACACAGGCAGCACCTTCACTACGGGACCCTGTGTCTTCCAGAACCATCGCAAGGCGCCTGGCTGAAGGACATCTGGTATCGTGGCGCCCATTACGTGTGCTGCCAAGGACACCCACCCACCGACGCCTCCGTTTGGAGTGGTGTCGCGCACTTAGGGATTGGACTGCAACGGAATGGAACCAGGTCGTCTTAGCGACGAATCTAGATTCAATTTGAGCAGTGATGACAATCGTGTTCGTGTGTGGAGGCCCAGTGGTGAACGCCTTAATCCTGCCTTCGCTTTACAGCGACACACCGCTCCCACAGCTGGTGTGATGGTATGGGGTGCCATTGCTTACGATACACGGTCACCCCTAATATTGATCCATGGCTCAATGACATCCCAGCTGTACGTCCATGACATCCTTCAGCCACATGTGATGCCACTCATGGTAGGGCTACCAGGAGCCATTTTTCAACAAGACAATGCTCGGCCACCCACAGTAAAGATGTCACAAAACTGCCTCCGCCACATTACCACCCTTCCCTGGCCTGCACGATCCCTAGATTGGTCACGAATCGAGCATATCCGGGATCATTTGAGAGTTGTTGCAAGTAGGACACCCTACGAGTTTGGTCGAACTAGAGGCGCGTTTACAGCAACTGCGGAACGAGATGTCTCAGGACATCATACCGAACTGGTATGTTTCAATGCCCGCTCGTATCGCATCGTGCATTCGCTCTAGGGGGGGGGGGGGTCCTACTTATATCAAAGTAGTACTTACATGTGTAAAATTTCGTTTCATTTTGACGACTTTTTCTTGGTACGCAAAATTTTTATGGCAATGAGTGTATACTCTATAAAATATTAAGCCATTCAAATTCAATTATTTAAAAAATTTATAAATGAACCGTTTTATCAAAAACAAACCTAAGACTAATTAGACCAACAAAATACTTAAAGCATCATCTTGCACATATACACGACAGTTTTTGGCTCAACCAAACTTCTTCGATAGAACAGAATAATTTAAGGTAAATTTATTCTGTTCAAGGTTCATACTTCTGTAAGGTGCATATGTAACATAACGTCGGCAAAAGTATGAAACCGCGTGTCCAAAGAATTTACGAGTGTAAGTCAAAAATTACTTACACTTTTTGTTCTACAACTTTATTAAACAAAGATAGACGTGCAACAGATACATTATTTTTCGATATAGTCTCCACCTTTAGCAATGCACTTGGTCCAGCGAGGCACAAGCTTCCGTATGCCTTCCCAGTATAAGGTTTTCGGTTGGTCGTGAAGCCATTTTTGCACCGCATCCCGAACGTCCATGTCTGAGGCAAATCGACGACCTCTCAAAGCTTCCTTGAGCGGCCCAAAGAGATGAAAATCTAAGGGAGCGAGATCTGAGCTGTAGGGAGGGTGTTCCAGGGTACCAAAGCCCAATCTGTTGATTGTTTCTATGGTGTTATGGGCCGTGTGCGGACGCGCGTTGTCTTGCAACAGCAAAACTTTCTGTGAGAGTAGACCACATAGTTTGTTTCTAATTGCTGGTATCAGCTTATTGGCCAACAAATCACTGTACCTCGCACTATTTACGGTAGTACCCTTGTCCAAGTAGTCATCCATTATAGGGCCTTTTTCGTCCCAAAACAGGATTAGTTTAACCTTCCCAGCCAATGGCAAGGTCTTGAATTTTTTCCAGCTCATTCCTTTTGAGTTACGCTCGTTCGGCTACTTTTAAACATTTCGATCCACACAAAAAAAGACGGTTTTACGAGATAATGTATTTTTTCCGTATTGTGACTAAAGTCAACGGTGAATTTCAGCACCTTTCGCACCCTCTGACCACAAAAATATAATCACTCCTCGTTGCTTCTCTAGTGCAATCTGATAGCGGAGCTGACATGCTTACGCTCTTGTAGCTAGAAAACAACTGACGCGATCGTGATTACAGTACATTACATGTGACCACAGACGCGCCAATCAACGCATGCGCTTGCGGCCGCCACCTATCTTTGTTTTATGAAGTTGTAGAACAAAAAGTGTAAGTAATTTTTGACTTACCCTCGTATTTCCGATTATTCTGTCAACATGCACGGAAAAATCATCTACTGATAACTAACTATCTAGTTGAAAAAAAACTAATATTAACTAGACAGATGCAGTTGATTTTTCTGGACGTGCGTGGTTTCACACTTTTGGCGACGATAAGGTTATTATAACGCGATATACGAGATTTTAATTGCGTAAATATCAAAATATATCTTGAAATAAAATTCAATAATTTTTATAATCTAACATTTAGAATAAAATTATGCATATACCTCATAATAGAAACATGTAGGTTTTTTGAATTCACAAAACATTATGACAGTCCGAAAATGTTAAATGTTTCTAACTTCATAAAAGCTGCCCAATGTGGAAAAGTTTGCATTTACCATCACATATTTCACAGCAACTTTTATGAATGAAGTACAAATAAAACTTTTTGTCTTTGCAAAAGTTACGAATTTGTGAAGAAACCAATTGGAGAGAATGGGGGTACAGTAGTTAAATTTTCTTCATTTCAGAAACTCATTTGGGTGCATTAAATAATAACTTTTTACCCTCAAAACATTTAAGAACTTTTATTAATTCCAGCTATACTCATTTAGCTGCATCCTAATGTTCTGGCCCATAGGAGAAATGTACCCATTAGGAGTGTTTCTTCTTATCCGTAAAGACCATTTTTTCAATAACAATAAATTTGAAATATAGGAGTTTCACTCACCTTAATAAATTTTTAATGGGAGGATTTTACTTGGGAATGGAGAGATTAAAGATAACCGGATGGAGATGTCAATTTCAAACATATCAACCTCCAATACACAGCTCTCGCAATGACATTTTCTGTATGGGGTTTCAAATACACTCCATAACAAAAAAAATCGACGCACCAAGGAGTTGTCCGATGGAGACAAAAATTTGTGGATAGAAAAATTATGTACAGAGTAGAAAATGATTAAAATTTCAGAACAATTGAATGATTTATTTCAGAGTTACAGTAACGAGCTCAATAAGGTGTTGACCCGCATCTAGCCTGGATGCAAGCTGCCACACGGCGTGGTGATAACCGATAAAGCTCCCGGATGGTCTCCTGCGATATTTCTTGCCAAATTTGCTCCAATTGTCGGACTACGTCATCAACATTCCCTACCGGATGCAGTCGCCTTCACATCATATCCCAGAAATGCTCGATGGGAGAGAGAGATATGGTGATCTGGCTGGCCAAGGAAGTGTTTGACAAGCTTGAAGACAGTTCATAGCAACACGTGCCGTATGTGGTCTGGCATTGTCTTGCTGAAAAATAAGCCCAGGGTACTGCGAAAGAAACGGTAGCAAAACAGGTCTCAGAATGTCGTCAACGTACCGCTGTGCAGTAAGCGTACCTCTAATGACGACCAAAGGGGTCCGGCTATCAAGGGAAATGGCACCCCAGATCATAACTCCTTGTTGAGGGCCAGTGTGGCGTGCAATAGTGAAAGCAGCATCGGCACGCTGCCCTGGGCGTCTCCAGACACGTCTTCGATGATCGTCAGGACACAGTTGAAAGCGGGATTCGTCGCTAAAGACTATACGTCCCCAGTAAGCATCATTCCAGCCTGATCGAGCCAAGCACCACTGTAATCTGGCTCGACAGTGTGCAGGCGTGAGTGGCAGGCGGCGTAACAGTCGGTACGAGAGTAGATTTCGCTCTCTCAGCCGTCTGTGAATGGTCATGGTGAACACTCGTGTGTGAGTCGCACGACTGATGGTTGATAGCGATGAATTAGGCGCTGTGACAACTGATCTGACAATCACTCTGTCCTCGCGATCTGCTGTGGCCCTACGTCGACCGCTACCATCATGACGCTGAAATCTGCCATTGTCCACCCACTCTTGCCAGCATCTTCTAATTGCCGCATCGCTTCGACTCACATGACGAGCGATTCTCCGATTTGCCCAACCTGCCTCTTTTAATCCAATGATACGACCTCTTTCAAACTCTGAAAATTGCTCGTAATGAGCTCGAATCCTGCGGCGAGGCATTTTTTCAGTCGTTGAATGGTATCCTAAAACGCAATGCAGCAGAAATTTTTAACAATAGTTCAAGAACAACTCCTTATATACATCTGCTGGATGCGCAGTTCTGATGCGCTGGAGATCGCACTATTCATTCATTGGACACCAAATTTTAATCATTTGCATATGTGGTCAAAACATGTTTGCATACGAAATTTCAAAGCAACCGGATGATTCCTTCTTGGCGCGTCGATTTTTTTGTTATAGAGTGTACTATAACTCTTGGTTTTCCCAACAAATACCAAACCTATAATCACAAGTGAAATGCAGCCGTTCAACGTGAACAGTACAGGCACAATCACCTAATGGTACTTTGAGAACTGCCATACCCAGTGTTTGGAATGAGCTGGTGCATAACTCATGAGCAGAAGAACCTGCAGTGCTGTAGTGTGAAGTATAGTTTGAGGTAACATATGAGCTGTTATTTTTGAAAGTAATATAGTAATATAAGTCCACTTAGAAAAAAAAAAAGAGGTTTTTTTTCTTCAACAATTTTAATGACTATTATTGCATCATAAAATTTAACAGGTTTATAGTGTCAAAAACATCATCCAAATTAAGTAACATTTGCCAATATTTTAAAATTAATTTAAACGCATACCCTTAAATATCTCAATGAATGAAAAATGGACTTATACCACTTTAAAAAATAATGGCTTATATATTAGTGAACAGCTCCTTACAACATTTGTACAAGACTTTGTGTCTTTCCTAAAAACAAGATAACTAGTCGGATTGCTCAAGGCGGTACAAAAGATGTAGACACTAGAATATTTCGTTATACTACACTGCACAGTTGTTCGAATCGTCTAATTAAGATACAGCTACTCGCGATATGCTATTGATACGGCTACTCATATTTCTTTTACAATATTAATTTTTTAACAATATATGCTCCTTAAAATAGCAACTGCTTCATGTTTGTGGTGTGTTTGTGGCATGCCTAATCTCTCTATGTGGCATAAATATATTAAAGAATAAATATATGGCATAAATATATTAAAGAATAGCATACATGATGGTTAGGAAATATAGCGGTGCAAACAGAGGTTTTTTAAATGTTATCGCAGGGGTGAAAACAGTCAAAATGTAAAAAAGAGGAAAATATATGCAGCGTTATTTTGAAGTACAAAAATAGCTTAATAAGATTACTATATTTGTGTACTAATGTGTGTACAGAACAGTGGTGCAACGAGAAATTTTTTTCTGAGGGGGTAGGCAAATTTTTAGTCTGATAAAAACCCTATAAAGTTCACTATAAACAGTGAAATTTGTCTTTGGAAAAGTAGGAGTGGGCACCTTACGTGCAAACTCAAATTTTGTAAAAGAAAAAATATCTAGGCAACTATAAACAGTATAAATAAGTTGGATGACGTTGAAAATGTTATTTTTATGAATATTTTTGAACACCTCACCAATGGTAAGATTTGCTTAAGAGTTGCAATTTTTCAAAAACCTTGATACCAAAAATGAAATTAACAGGAAATCAAAATGCTGTTACAAAAGAATAAATCAAATATATACTATTTTTATTAAATAGCATAAATTTTATATTAAAAAAAATAATGAGACACCAAAAATAAAAATGGTACAGCTTCAGTCTTGGTTTATAGAAATGGCAACGGACTTGGCGCTTTTTGGCGCACTTCTAGTAGCGAGTAATTACAGGTTAAGGTAACCCATATGTATAACGGTTATTGCGGATTTTAACACAACCAGGTCAAGTGGAAAAATTTTTAAATTTCATTTCGAATATTCCAGAAAAATCTTTCAAATTCCGTTAAAATGTCGTTTGATTTCATTGGTTCATTCGAAATAATTCTTTCCTTGGCGACTTAAGGCCCGGTACACATCCGGTTTTTCAACGTGCGGCGCCACTGCGGCACCGAAGCCCAACTATGCACACATAACCGTGAAATGACACACGAACTCATTTCGCGCCATTTGCGATAAATATTCTATCGAAGAAAACGTGTTTATTTCGCTTACTTGGCGTAAAAAAAAGTATATTTTGAAACAAAATAGACGTTACTGGATACAACCATTAATAAATTATTATTTATAATCTATTTGTTTATGAAAACAAGGTACTTCCGAACG